>WHUX01000082.1:0-234042 GCA_015179025.1 Terfezia claveryi
ACCAAAACCCTACTGTAGTACTCCCCTCGGTAGTTCGCTACCTCCTCCACGTTCGGTCGGTAACCTCCAGAATCACTGCTGGAGCCGTAGGTAATCTCGAAACCTGCCGACCAGGTGTGGTATTTGCAGAGCTGTTGCAAGGACGGATAGGGGTTCTGGTGGTGCATTCCGTACTGCTGTTGGCCAGTTAATTTCGGATGGTCTTCATTCTTGACTGCACCTTCAGTATCCTTTCTCATTGACATAACTAGAGCTTTGATGTCATAGTCAAACTTCACCTCCTTATCCCACGCACATAATTTAACTCCAGCATTTGAATGCATGGTCTCTTGCATGTGTGTCAAGAATCTGGACAGTTGCATCAACCCTATTCAACCGTTTGTAGGCTTCTTTGAGTGGCTTGTAAAGGGCTTCTGTAATTCCATTGAATACTGCGGGAGCTTCCAATTGGACGACCTGTTGGGAGTAATGTGTAAGCAAGTGCAGCTTAGGGTAGTTGAATATTGCCTGACCCAGTATATCGGTTACAAGGCCTTGTCGTTCCTCTCGATTCACTAATACTTGGTTTGCCTTCTGGGTGGCAGTCACTATAAATAACTGGAGATAGTTGCTTGATGAGCCTGAGTAGCTGAGAGATCCTTAGAGGCCCCCTTCGCTTTCCTGTGGTCAGTCTTACTTGCATGAAATTCACCAAATACATGCCGATACTTGTGGAAGTCCTGCAGGTAGTTAGATATATATTAAATAGTCTCTGGAGTATGACTTCAATACTGGGCTATTAGGCAGAAGTCCGACAGAGTACGAACAGCTCGTATCGCAATCTTAATGTCAGCCTGAGCAGCTGGTGTCAAGCAGCTGGTGGCCGTCTTACGGCGCATGGCAGCCGCAAAACAAGCAAGTATGACCCGTCCGAAACCGCGCATTTCTGTACCGCTCCACATAGTGATTTGGCGTTACTGCTTCCGTGGTAGCGTGAACCCTGGGTACGGTGGTAAGGTGCTCCTAGTGTGCGCATCAGCCCAAGTCGAGGTGAGTTTGCCAACTATTTTTCCTACTCGATACCGACTCGCGCCGATGGCAATCCATGAGAAGCCAACTCGCGCCGACTCACCGGCTACTCGCGAGTACTCGCCAAGCTCCTTTGTCACGGGGAATAGGCTAGAAGCCTAGCTTCGCCGCCCATATATACATGAAATTCGTGTATTCGCGGCTTATATATATATATGGAATTCATGCATTCGCGACTTATATATATACATGGAAATCATGCATTCGCGGCTTATATATATACATAGAGTTCATGCATTGGCGGCTAGTATATATCAAATCCATGTATATATAGAGGCCGCGAATGCCAGATTTACATATATATATAGAGGCCGTACATACACAATATAGAGGCTGTGCATGCATGAATTTCATGTATATATATAAGCCACGAATGCACAAATTCCATGTATGTATATAAGCCGCCAATGCACGAATTCCATATATATATATAAGCCGCGAATGCATGATTTCCATGTATATATATAAGCCGTGAATGCACGAATTCCATGTATATATATAAGCCGTGAATGCATGATTTCCATATATATATATAAGCCGCGAATGTATGACTTCCATGTATATGCATAAGCCGCGAAAGCATGATTTCCAGGTATATATGGGCAGCGAAGGTAGGCTTCCAGCCTATTCTGCGTAACCAAAAGCTTGGCGAGTACTCGTCGGCTACTCGGCGCTGGCCCGAGTTTTCCAGAGAATTGTCTAGCCAACTCGCCAAGTTGGAGGGTTGGGCAAAACTCGGCCGTCGGCGCGAGTCTTGGCGAGTCGGCACAGGGAAAACTCGCCTCGGTGCGCACGCTAGGTGCTCCATATTTCATCGAAAGTTGCAAGCCTTTTGTATTTACTCAAGAACCCTTGTATCCACTCCATGAGATTTTTCTGGACACCTAGATGTATATTATGAAGTATGTCCGCTCATACTATCATCGGTGGACGGACCTTAAGAAGACCCCACAGCGCATTCTGGATGGGCTTAACATCCAAATCGGTCAAGCTGTTCTTCTGCATTAGTCCAGTCAATTTGGAGAAGGGGGGTAAGGGGGGGTAACGAATGCATCATTATTATTGGCTACCCAAAGGCGCTTATAGCGCATGTAGTCCGCTGAGCATACGGTCGCTTTGGTAATAATCCAAGCTGATCTCGACTCGCTATACAGATTGGACACCGGTTCACTTTTATACAATGAATATTTACATTCTCTATGTGATCTGCAAGCCATATGGATAGGATTGGTATACAACGTCGAACATTCTCATCACCACATACCATATCCGACCCACCAGCCTGTCAGGAGTCAGCAAATATCCTACAGAGTCTGGTGACAGAATCTTTACCTCCAAAATAGTGACTAGTAGTGCCAGGATCCGTTCTATCAGTCGGTGTTGTGTCTCCAAGAAGTCATGCTTTTGATTCCGAACTGAGAATCCCTTGAGAGCTGTTGTTCACTTCGGGCCTATAGACAAGAGGCCTATGAGGATCCAGGCTTGCTATGAGGGCTTATTTCATATATCTGATGGTATGTTCCCCAAGCTCATGAAAATTGGCTACAATTTCTTATCGCCAGAAAAGTTGGTCAAGCATGTTTGATAAGAGGTTATTAGAATAGGTATGAGGCTGGAGCCAATTGGAAAGGTCATCTGGCGGCCTGTGAGTAGCTGTTCACAAACAGGAATAATAAATAAGTACCTTCGTGTCCCACCACTAGTCCCCTGTATGCATTCCCGTATACACTCTGTTGCCTTGTTGATTGAAGTCCCGCTGAGGTTTGAAGACAAGATACTGAGCATACGCCGTCTGGCGGAGAAGATATTGGATGTATTGTTCAACATCCCGATAAAAAAATATGACTCCTTTTTGTAGGTGGAAATCCACACTCCCGTGTTGCCATGCTGGTTGGTTGATCAGTGCTCGCAACTTATTCCGCCAGGTATAACTAGACCAATACCCAACCCCCAATGTCCGGAACATACCGATAGGGAGCAGTTCATACTTGAAAAATTGGTCAATCTGCTTCATTGTAGTCTTGCTCTGATGGAAGAATCGTGCTAGCTTATATTCATAAGCGTTGGTAAAAGGTGATAAAGGATTCAATGATGGGTCCCGAATCTGGATGAATAATGACTGGCATATGACTTGCCCAACTTGAAGTGATGATGGCAGATACTCGTCAACAGGTGGATAAAGATTCAGGGAATCCAGTGATGTGTCCTCAATGTTCGGTGCGTTAACGGTTCTAACTGTAGAGTCGATTTGTAGGATGCATACCACTGTATCGGTAGTGTCCAGGCGTTGTCGCTTCAGGCTACCTGAGAGCCTATGATGGTCTAGTGCCGCGTGTTTGGGGGGTGAAAGAGCATGCAATTGTTTCCTGGAGTGGTTTGTATGTAAATGTCGCCCATAATGGCCTGCCATAGTAAACTGACAGTTGCAAAATTGATACCGCATACTCTACTACACAAATGTCAATCCCGTGGAATTTGTATTCAGAGTAGTTCTTACATATAACGATCAGTGGAATTGCTAGGGCCTCAATGCAGACTCTCTGTGCCAGATTGGTTTTGGTGATGCCGTTGTGTTCGGGTGCGCACAATAGTTCTGACAGGATCACTAAAGTCCCACCGCATTAGGTATGCAGTTCCGGGTTGCACCGAATGAGCTGGTACGTAATCAATAGTATGCGTGCTATAACGAGTGTATGTGACTCGTCCTATATAGCCGGCTGGTGGTTTAGTATCCATAGTATTGTAACTGTCTTGACCCTCAAAGTTGTTGTTACAGAACTAAAGAAACCAAAAGGGGAGGAGAAGAGGAATCGAAGTAATGATGCCAAGACGGCCTTTCATGATGCTCAAATAGCCTGAGCACAAGCGGCAAAATTGGGTCTCAGACTGAAATTCGTGGCCCTGTGTTGCAATACTGCAAGGAGTCGGGTCATGCAACCAGACTAGCAATCTGACGGTCTGGATTGAGCTGATGACAAAAGATATTAACATAAAAGGGGTTTAAAGTAGAATGTCTAAATATTTTAAACCTGAATGTAGTTTATGACAGCCTGTGGCATGGTGATCAAAGGTTTGTAGCAGCCCACACGAAACGAGTGAAAGAAATTTAGTCTCATGCCAAGACCTCTACTGCTAAGTTGTTCTGACGAACACTGTGAGAAAAGAAACAGATTAGACCTGTTCTGCTGACACAGCACCCCTAACCACAGTGGCAAACTCATATCAGTCCTAAGGCAGTTAGTACGCTTGTTGTGTAATCAGTTATTCGCTAGCGTAATTTGAATCTGAGCTGGGCAAATGTATTTGAAATTATGCTAGCGAGTAGCTAATGGATACCTACCGTGCTACAATGAACCCAACCAGACTACAATGAACCACAACCAGACTACAATGAACCTACCGTAGTCAGTATGGAATATCTATCAGCGTATCAACAGAGGCACGAATACTTAGCCTGCCCGATTACTAATTCTATGTAGTACATTCTTAGGCAGGTGCAACCAGACTAGGATTGTCTATGCGTAGTCTTGGCACTGTCTAGTCTGGTTAGGCACTGTCTATGCGTGGTTCTATGCCCTTTACGAGGGGCTTGTGCCAACCAGACTAGTTCTATGCGTGGTTCATTGTAGTCTGTGGAGGGTAGTGCAACCAGACAAGAGCCCATAGCTAGCCAAGAGAATCTAGTCTCGATCAGACCCTCATAAAGGGGAATCCTGAGCTTATGTGAGACACTATTTCTGAAACCAAGTCATGGCCACCACGATATCTCATAGAATTCTGCAATTTTCCAGTTGCCGCATTTGCCTATAGTAGGTCACGTTAGACTAGTACTTTGCTAGTCTGGCTGGAACCGGACTAACGTTGCATGGCTAGGTGTCTTGGCATGAGACTGATAGATTCCATACTGACAAGAGCCCCCGATGAATCCTGAGCTTATTCGACAGGCCATGTTTGCCTCTGCGTACTTTGCTAGTCGCGCCAGACTAGTACATTCAAGTGCCAACCAGACTAACGTTGCATGGCCTAGGCTCATAGGGCTCCTTGTACCCGACAGCAACAGACTAACCTGACAGGTGATCTTGCATTGCTTGTCTCGTGCGTTTGCCAAGCTCGAGGGTCGGGTGCCGAGACTAGTCTCGTGCCCATTACGGGGGGTTATGCCAACCAGACTATATGCCTCAGTTGATACGCTCATGCGAAGACTGTTCCTGACCCTCTGAGAGAGTCACAGAGGAGGGTCGTGCAACTAGACTACTGATACCTATAGATCCACTAGAGCCTGTGGCTAGCCAAGAGAATCCTGAGCTAAAGTTACTTTGCTACTAGTGTGGTTGCACAGTTTGCTATATAGTTCTGCCAACCAGACTATTTGCTACACTAGGGCGTTGTATGTGCCAACTGGACTAACGTTATACGGTGAAGGCTCATTGGGCTCCCTAAGCAGACTTGGCACTAACAACAAGGTGCTAGACCACATGAGGTAATTTCCTATATATAGGTATACTCGCTTTGTTACATTCGCTTTGTTACATTTGCTTTGTTGCATTCGCTTTGTTACATTCGCTTTGCTACTTTTGCATCATTTCATATAGCAATGGTCAAACTGAAGGAAAAAGGTCTTTGTTTAGTATGAAGAGATGTGGGGTCTATTTATATTTATTGACAGCATATATAGGAGAGTGTGAATGCCCCAGACTCATGGGGAACTATACAACATATCTATCATATATGGGGTCTATAGTATACGGAATCTACACTATACGGGATCTATACTATATGGGGTCTATACTATATGGAATCTATACTATACGGGAACAGTATGTACAAGTTAACTGCAATCTGCTATTCTACTACAAGCAGGGTCTGGGGCCGTGCTCTAACATAAACTATCTATAGGACATGCCTCCAAAGAGAAAGACACAACCGGCTACAGACCCAACGGAAGCGGATGATGATCGGACCATACGCCATTTTGCAGAGAGGGCCGGGTTCTATAATGAAGGAATTCCGGAGACCTTATACTCACTCTGGAGGCATGACATTTCAAAACTGATTAAGGAAACAGGGGTACATGGTCCACAAAAATCGGGGACTGATACATGGTCGACATTTTGCTAGCATGCCACTGGCCTGCCAACGATGGCTCCGAGTGGGCAGCTAAAGTACTGTAGTGATGAGCGGATCCTTCAGTCTGTCAATCAACTATGTCAAGATATTGCCAAGAAAGTGCGAACTGGAAATACTTCTAGGGATCAAGCGGTACAGCAGGCTCATGCTACTCATGCAGCAGAGTACCCTGATGACCCAAGTCCGCCAGCCCTCACAAGCCAACCGCCTGCCCTCCCAAACCACTCTCCTGCCCTCACAAGCCAACCACCTACCTGGAATAAGCCGATTTCTCTACCGGGTTGAGACACCAAGAAGTGGGGGTTAGATACCAGTAGCAGTCAGCCGGCACTCAAAAAAATCAAGGCTCTGGAAGGTAAGGGTAAAAGGGCTGTGGATGCGAAGGGACAGGGATCAGCCAGCCAAGGGGGAAGAGAGGCAGGCCCTGTAACTAGAAAAAAGACCCCCGCGGCTAAGAAGAATGTTAAGAGGTGATGGTCGACAATCAGGAGGAGGTGCAGGAACCAACCCCAGTAACCAGAAAGGTCCCTGCGGCTAAGAAGACTGTGAAGGAGGTGCAGGCACCAATTCCGGTAACTAAATAGAGGGTCGCTCCGTCAAGGAAGCATGTGAAGCAAGTACAGGTATTATCATCATCATCATTGTCATCATCATCATCATCGTCGGAGGAGGAGGAGGAGGAGGAGGAGGAGGAGCAAGAGGAGGAGGAGGAGGAGGAGGAGGAGCAAGAGGAGGACGATGAGGGGAGGAGGAAGTGGAGGAGGAGGAGATGCAGGAGGAGGTGCAGGAGGAGGTTTAGGAGGAAGCACCCATAATCAAAACGAAGGTTCGAAAGGCCGTGAAGGAAGTTGAGGTAGCAGAGGAGGAGGAGGTTGTGGAGGAAGCACCAGTAATCAGAAGGAAGGTGCGCAATACGAAGAAGGATATTAGGAAGGTAGAAAAAGCGGTTGAGGAGGAGTCGGTGGTAGAGGACATTCACAAGGAGGCTAGACGTAGCAAGAGGCAAGTGAAGGGTGGCAACGAGCCTGCCAAGGGAACAGCTGTAAGGGTACAACAGAAAATGCAAGTGACTAAAAAAATAGCTGTTGTGATAGAGGATGACTCCAAGGCGAAGAGGACACGGTAAACGGGGGAGGGTCCCAAAACTCAAGTGGCTAAAAGACGGAGGGCTGAGACAGAGGTCCCTGCTGAGGAGGAAGAGGAGGATGCGTAGGAGGCGGAGGGAATAGAGGAGGAGGAGGCAGTGGTGGAGGAGGAGGTAGAGGACGGTAATGAGGAGGAGCAGGCTGGAGCTGGGAATCATGGCAAGGGAATATGGGGGATGCTAAGGGGAAGGGCAAGAGAATACAAGCCAAAGCCAAAGCCACCAAAACCAAGGCAACCACTACCAAACCAACTGAAATCAAGGCCACGGAGGTAAAGATCAAGACCACGGGGTCAAGGCCAAGACAGAGGGCAAGGAGAGGGTTGTGAAGGATGGCCCAAAAAAGGGTGGAAAAGCAAAGGGGCCCTGAGGGTATGGTATTGGCTGCTAGAAGTAGGGGGATAAATGATGAGGGGTATGTTGTGTTTTTGGGTGTCGTGTTTTTGTATTTTGTGTTTTTGTGTTTTGTGTCTTTGGGCTTCGTATTTTTGGGCTTCGTGTTTTGATGTTGTGGTACTTTGTGAAGGACTGGATGTTGTGATTCTTTTTTTTTTTTTTTGAAAGAGTCCATACTTGGCTGGATGTTGTGAGGGTGTGGATGAGCAGGGTCTTAGTCATTTTTCTTGATTTTTTAAATATAAATGTGATGATACATATGCAGGTTGGGTAGATATGCAATAGGATTTGGGTCGGAGTACTGAAATCTATCCAATTGTGAAACATGACTAACTACATGTATACAGAGCGGTCCATGGTGGTCATCGTTAGTATACATGCGGATAAAAGACTTAAAGACAACCACAATATCCACCCATGCCCTTAGAAGACCTAAAACTCTACAATGGCGACCACACGAAAGCCCACGAAAACAAAGGGGAAGGGTAAGGAGTCTTCCACTAAGCGAGCTGCCAGTAAGAGTGACCTCCGTAGAGATCGAGGTAAACATCCCACAGCTTCTGAGAGGGCTGATCATGATACCAACCTCTTGACGTTCAATGATGGACGCAAGGAATGGACAGCGCAAGTAGTCCAGTGGGTATTCACGTGTGTTCCAAAGTTGTTATATATATATATCTAACAAATTAAGCAAGTTATTATGGTCCATCATTGTTCAAGTCCACAATCAACTTTCCAAAGGTAGGAGTATAGAAAGTAGATCCAGGAGACTCATACTTACATGGTTGTTTCGACAGCAAACTCGGCCGCAAACCCTCACTGGGTCTGCTAGGTCCGCTGGGATCCAGCAAAAGGATCAGCTACAACCCGTAATTCCAGCTCCACAATTTTTGGGGCACCAATGTAAGCCAATCTTTCAAAGAAAATATTAAGGATATTTGATTTCTACTTACATTATATCGTAGTGGCATGTGGAATCCTCTTCTCCGTCCATGCGGGTATTGGCAAACTCTGTGTCTGGGTCAGGACCCTCACTAATACCACTGGTACACAAAGACGATTATCACCCCCACTAGAGCTACGATCTTCACCCTCACTACTTGGGGCACTACTTGGGTCCCCACCTCCGCTACTGGATATACAGGATGCTACCAGGGTGGTGGTGAACATGGGGATAATAATCCCAACAGGTCCAAGAAGCGACTGACAGGTGCCAGGGAAAAGGAATGCGAAATAGGAGCTTCACACAGTTTAAGGGGTAACAAAAGTAGTTGTCATAATGCCGCAAACTGAATGGAGAGGATCACATTGTTTGAGGAGCCATTGCCAGAGCTGAGGGTACGGAATGTATCTTGGTAAGGATATGGAAGGAAGTGAGGTAGAATGCGGAGTTGATGAAGAGCATACGAGTAAAATTGATACCTATGTTAGTGAAAGCCAAAGTATTTGCTTCGAGATACTGACAATGATTAATTAGTTACGGAGTATCCAATCTCGTACAAGATCCCATCTGGTGTATGAAGCAAAGCGACACATAGCCAAACTATATGAGTTTGATCAAAACTGCAGTCCGGACTACGTTCGCGAGCAGTTAGTGAGTTGTTAGATAAGGATCGTTTCATGTGCAAGGAGGAAAAACAGAAGGTACGACAAATGACCCTAATTCTGACCGTGACTAGATGCTTATGAACTGGGGAATAATTGCAGGAGTGGGGTCATAGATTTCACGCAAGCAAAGGTGTACGGTTTATCCACATGAATTATTTCGACGGCCCAAAGAAACTCGGAAACCAGGATCGCACATTCATAAGCCGAATTACCAGTTCGTTCATGTGCTTGATATTTGCAACCCTCCAGCATGCCCTTCTCATTTATGAGAGTGAGGTGTTCAAAGATGGTAACAATTTCAATTACATGAATTCAGCTGGTTGGTCTGGAATCCTCTGTCCATGGTAGGAGAAGAACACTGACAGTGCTACAGTAGCTTTTGGTCATATGCGAGAGTAATGGGGTGATTTTCCTACAACACTCAAGCAGAGTCTTTTCAAGGTCATACGTATCGGGATTGTGCGGCGATACCAACAGCATGGGAAAGTGACTCGATGGGAGCAACCCGAGTCATATAAGATGGAAAGGATTGAACTCGAGGAATATGCTAATGAACTGGCAGCAGACATAAAGGATGCGGAGGACGTGTATCTCATGCCAGTTGGGTACTTCCCCCAAGAACTCCCAACTGGACCTGATATAGGTAGTCGTAACAAGAGGGTATCAAGCATAGGTGATGATGCAGACTTGGTTGAAGACGATCAGGATCCACTGGAGTTAGCAAATGACAGTAATGCAGATGGGGATGGGGAAGATAGCTCTGAAGACGATGAGGGTGATGAGGATTTGGAGGAACGCAAAGATAATGGTGGATTGGAGGACGAGGGTGGAGAGGGTGAACCAGATGAAGACAGTGGAGAGATAACAGAGGATGAAGGGGATGAATTGTAGGGCACTGAGAAGGTGATGTCGGAATATTTGTTTTGTTGCCGGTTATATGTGGTGAGGGATTGGGGATTATGTCAATGTATAGAGTAGGATCTAAGTAGTCTGGTTAGCAGGGATTTAATGTAGGAAGGGAACGAGAGAATAATAGAATGGAATGGTTTATCAGAGGCCAAGCGAGAATGTAGTGAGTGCAAAAAGGGGTTCGGAAGTCTCCGGTATGTGTGAATTAGAAAATGTTGAGGGAGGGTATGGAAGAGAACAGGCAGGGGTCTATCAGAAGGCATCGGCAGCAATCAGGGGCCTGGCGATGGACATGGAGACGTAGGCATCACGGCGAAATTGTATGGGAGGGGTAGCGAGGTGACAGGCCTCTCAGGGGATGCATCATGATATTAAGTAGAGAGGTGAGCGCTGCGGCAAGAGTGCAGGACCATCAGAGTCAGAAGGAGGACAATTTGGGGCTAGCATCAGCGGGCAGCCTGTGAAGAGCCAGCGTCGGGGAGCCAGAGGAACAGAGGAGCACACCGGTATAGAGGCACTTCTCTCCTAACAGAGGAACATGCACTTTGTGACCGGTTAGTGAGAGCCACTATAGACAACGAAAATAAGGAGAGTAATAGTAGAAGGTGATTTCATTCAATTCATGTGATACTGTCCTCAACGCATGGCCTAAACACACACGGAGAACAATACACGATCTTTGCTGATAAACTGCTAACTGCTACGCTGCTGTATATGTATCTATGTCTACATGCCTATCTCTATCACTGCAATTTTCCACCTCTTTTATCTTCAAAAACTCTCACATGTAAACTAATCTGCTACCTTACTTAGTCCCTCATCACATGCGTTACCCTGTTCCCTCGTGCTATTTAATCGATCATTCTTGTGACATCCATTACCGATATCCAACATCATCCTGACACTTCAACAGTTTTAACTTCAGTCGACAAGAACTAATTCTTTTACCTTTCGATAAAAATAGCAACTCTTATCATCAATCCGAGAGTCATACCAAAAACTGTTCGACTCTCATAATCACTTGAAAACTTTTTGCTTGCAGGGTAATCTCAATCGATTTTCGCTTTTGCCAATAACTTCATTTGCGTTGTTTAGGGTCTTCAGGAGTCTAACAATATAGCCTGATATATCCTCTAAATCAATTCTCCGCTGAACTAAATCAAAGGTAATCGAGTCACGTGGTAATTTGAGAGTCATACCAAATCCTGTTCGACTCTCAAAATGTCAAAATAAATTAAAAATAAATAAATCTCAATAAAAAAAATAACCCAAAGAAAAAATAACTAAATAAAAGATAAATAAAAACCAAAAAAAACTCAAAAAATAACCATTCCCTCCATATCCGTCCCCCCTTCTTAAAGTTGGCGTTCTCGTCAACACAGCCCGTCAATCATCTTGGTCCTGCTACTCCTCTTCATCATCATCCCCTTCACCTTCTTCCTTATCTTCGTATTCATCGGAGGTGTAGACTCTGGTATTCCTATGAGCTTCTCTGACCTTATCGATTAGCGATTCGGTATCTTGGCGACTTGGTGGAGCTGGTTGTTTTGACGGCAGCTGTACACTAGGAGATGCTGCTGTCACAGGTTGTATTTGTGGTGGGTCCTGTTTTCTCATTTTTGGACGTGGAATCCCCTTGTCTTTCCGAGTTTTTCTGGGAGGAATGGGGTGATCACTTTCAATTGACATGACCTTTATTTTGATCCCCGACATTAGCATCCATAGTCATCTTGCTATCCTACTTGTCGGTATTAGTTGATCCTCATCAGCTTCATTAGTGGCTGCTGATAGCAGAAGTTCTCGGATCTTTTCCACTACTTCGATATCAGTCTTTGTGTCATCGTCGAGATCCTCGTTATCCTCCTGATCTAGTAGTTTGATATATTCCAGGTCACAATCTTTAACCTCTGCCTGTTCAAATCATACTCTGGTATATGCCAGTGTTACCTCCTCTGGGGACTTCGCCCTTTTTATCTTCGCTAGCACCCCTCCTTACTTTGACTGTACTCCCTTCTTTGTAGTAGACTGAGCTGCAGTAACATTAGCTCTTCGTATTCGCTTGCTTCGGTGTATAGTAGCCACCGAACTACCTGTAGTTGGCACTACTGTATCTTCGGATTGTGGAAGTTCATCTATACAGGATTGGCGTTGTTCAACTTCGGCGTTCTGGATAAGATCTCTGGCATTTGTTGCCCCTTGTTTCTCTGCTATCGATGTCATCATAGCTACATACGCAGTATGATATTTCTTCTGATCGTTCAGGAGAATTGGAGGTAGGTCTCGATCCTTCAAGACCCATCTAATATCCTCTACCATGAGCTACTTATCTTTCTGCGTACGGGGAGTTGATTTTCGGTCTTTAATTTCTATGACGAACCGCGGTTGAATGTCGTGCACTAGATCCATTCCTCTATGAAATGACAATTCTTCCACTGCGAGTGAACATTGTCTGGCAAATTCAATCGATGGCCAAGGGGGTTGTATATCTTGGAGCAATGGCATCCAATTTGGATCCCAGAATTTTTTGGTAGACAGATTGTAATTCTGTCTTCTCTTGACTGATGCATTGTACACTTCGCCGAACTTATTGAGTTCGTCCATTCTTAGATCGTCGCGTGCGTCTTCTCTAGAGACTCCCCACGCTTGTAGTTCTGCTTCGGTTGCTTGTTCGATTAGGGTTGATTGTGCTGCGGCCAAGGCACCAACTTTCTCACCGCATTGTCTAGTCAACATCAGCAAGAAATCGTGTTTGCGTCCTGTGCGTCCGGACGCATAGGACGCACAGGACGCACAGGACGAAAACTCAAGATCAGGACGCCAGTGCTTGGTGCTCGTGCATCAGGACGCACTAGCAGTTTGCGCCCGCGCTTGGGACGCAACGCACTGTGCTCCAGCTCCTGGGACGCAACACTCGCCCATGGCAGATGTTCCCGCGCCCAGGACGCAACACAAGTGTGCTTCTGCACCTAAAATGCAACACAAGGGTGCTCCCACGCCTGGGACGCAACACATTTGTTTGGCAGATGCTCCCTCTCCTGGGACGCAACATGTGATGGACTGCTCGTCCCAAACGCTATAGGTTCTACCGCTGGCGTTGCTATCGGATAGCCCACAATCGCTCTCTTCTACAATGCACCTGCTTGTATGTACGACGCTCTAACCCCAGCCAGGTGCGTAGCCACTATTGCAGCCATTGCATATGCACGCAGCGGAAATATCCATTGTATTCACTAATAATTATATACACAGAAGTATTGAGTAATAGATATATATATAGAGCATGCACTCGCTGCTTCAATCACTCTAACACTCGCTCTAATACCTGCTCCAATACTCGCTCTAATACTCGCTCTAATACTCGCCCTAATACTCGCCCTAATACTCGCTCTGTTACTCGCTCCAATACTCACTCTAATGCTCGCCGTAATGTGTTGGGATATAGAGCAAAGGGAAAATGCGCGGGGAAGGGAGGTATATATACAGGAAAACCATAGTTGCCAAGGCTGA
Source organism: Terfezia claveryi (assembly GCA_015179025.1). Taxonomy (NCBI): domain Eukaryota; kingdom Fungi; phylum Ascomycota; class Pezizomycetes; order Pezizales; family Pezizaceae; genus Terfezia; species Terfezia claveryi. The sequence continues at coordinate 13,760 of WHUX01000082.1, forward strand.
CTGCTAAGGCCGACAATATAGACTTTCCGAAGACAATGAGATAAGGGATAACCAGAGAAGTGGCATGACAGTGATCTGCCCCCTGTCGCACGCGGGTGCCGTACTATTCAATGCCTGGCCTGGTAATAGTCACATTGGGAAATCGTAGTCATGGTACGGCGAGTGGTACTGCGATATGTGCGTAGTTCTTGCTTTGTGATATATTTCGTAGGAATTCATGCATTCGCGGGCGTATATATATATATGCGAGAAACCCATGCATTCGCGGGCTTATATTTATATGCAAGAAACTCGTGCTTTTGGGACTTATATATATATATGCGAGAAACCCATGCATTCGCGGGCTTATATATATATATGCGAGAAACCCATGTATTCGCGGGCTTATATATATATGCGAGAAACTCGTGCTTTTGGGACTTATATATATATATGCGAGAAACTCATGCATTCGCGGGCTTATATATATATATGCGAGAAACCCATGCATTCGTGGGCTTATATATATATGCGAGAAACTCATGCTTTTGGAGACATATATATATATATGCGAGAAACTCATGCTTTTGGAGACATATATATATATATGTGAGAAATCCATGCATTTACGGGCTTATACATATAAGTCTCTCAAAGCACGAGTTTCTCGCATATATATATATAAGCCCGCGAATGCATGAGTTTCTCGCATATATATATATAAGCCCGCGAATGCATGAGTTTCTCGCATATATATATAAGTCCCAAAAGCACGAGTTTCTCGCACATATATATATATGTCTCCAAAAGCACGAGTTTCTCGCATATATATATAAGCCCGCGAATGCATGGATTTCTCACATATATATATATATGTCTCCAAAAGCATGAGTTTCTCGCATATATATATAAGCCCACGAATGCATGAGTTTCTCGCATATATATATATAAGTCCCAAAAGCACGAGTTTCTCGCATATATATATAAGCCCGCGAATGCATGGGTTTCTCGCATATATGTATATAAGCCCGCGAATGCATGAGTTTCTCGCATATATATATATAAGCCCGCGAATGCATGGGTTTCTCTCATATATATATATAAGTCCCAAAAGCACGAGTTTCTCGCATATATATATAAGCCCGCGAATGCATGGGTTTCTCGCATATATATATATACGCCCGCGAATGCATGAATTCCTACGAAATATATCACAAAGCAAGAACTACGCACATATCGCAGTACCACTCGCCGTACTACGACTACGATTTCCCAATGTGACTATTACCAGGCCAGCCATTGAATACTACGGCACCCGCGTGCGACAGGGGGCTGATCACTGTCATGCCACTTCTCTTGTTATCCCTTATCTCATTGTCTTCGGAAAGTGTATATTGTCGGCCTTAGCAGTCGGCCTTGGCAACTATGGTTTTCCTATATATATACCTCCCTTCCCCGTGCATTTTCCCTTAGCTCTATATCCCAGAACATTACGGCAAGCATTAGAGCGAGTATTGGAGCGAGTATTAGAGCGAGTGTTAGAGTGATTGAAGCAGCGAGTGCAAGTTCTATATATATATCTATTACTCAATACTTCTGTGTATATAATTATTAGCGAATACAATGGATATTTCCGCTGCGTTCATACTCAATGGCTGCAATAGCGGCTATGCACCTGGCTGGTGTTAGAGCGTCGTACATACAGGCGGGTGCATTGTCGAAGAAAGCGATTGTGGGCTATCCGTTAGTAACGCCAGCAGTAGAACCTTCAACGTTAACAACATCACTTTAGTTGATGATGCCAAGGGAACGAACTCTAATATACAGACATTGAAATATGCCAACCAGCGTCCGGACGGCTTTGGTTGCCCCAATGGCGTCCAGATTGTATTACAACTCAGCCAGGCGTCCAGATTGTATTGCAACTCAGCCGGGCGTCCAGATTGTGTTGCAACTCAGCCAGGCGTCCTGATTGTGTTGCAACGCAGCCAGGCGTCCAGACGCACAAGACGCACAGGACGCACTCGGGCGAGCTCTCGCGTCCGGACGCTGGGCGGTGCGTCTGGACGCCACTTTTTTCTTGCTGATGAATCTTGCTATACCTTTGAGGAATTTCCATTGATTTTTTCTGCCGACAATGGACTTTACCGCTTCTTCGAATTGGGTGTTGACGGTTGCCTCGCAACTCATCATTTCTTGGAACTTCGTCTATAGCTCACCCTCTGCAACCGTCTTAGGTCCAGCCAAGATAATAGATGCTGACATTGTGTATAGAAGTAAAAGAGAAGATATAAAGATATGTGAAAGTAGAGGTGTATTCGGGAAATGTAAGTGAAAGTGCTGTGTGTGTATGGTATGAAGTTCGAAAGAGAGGAGAATGGGTTATTCGTTCCCCCTTCTTAATGGTAGTAAACTCTAGGCTATTCTGAAGTTCCCTCATGACCAAATTTCGAATTGAAAATTTTTGCACTATTTCCTATTGGTCGAGATCCATTTCGTTTGTTTCATCCTGTACTTCGCCATATTCTTCACAATCTACCCCTGTTCTTGGATAAAACCTCTTCAATCTTTCTCCCAGATATGGTAGTTTTATAGGAGTGCCGTCCAATTCCTCCAATAGGTAAGTTCCCTGATCCCTGCGTAGATCTCTTATCCGGTATGGGCCAAGCCAATGGTTTTCTAGCTTTCTTGACCATTGCTTAGTTAGAATGCTGTTATAGAGAAGAACCAAATCTCCGATATCTAAATCTTCCTTCCTTTGTCTTCTATTCTGATCAAAGAATGTTTTGTTTGCTTGTCGATTCTTTGCTAACCGATCCGCTGCAATCTCTAAACGCTCTTTCTTTCTTTACAGTTGTTTTGCTCAAGTAGCAAGAAGTTGATTTCTTGTAGAAATACGATTCCAATCAACAATTGCCCATGATATAGCTGTCAATTCAATTGGAAGTACGCAATCTTGTCCAAACACCAGTGTAAATGGCAGATATCCTGTAGAAACTCGTATTGTAATTCGATCAGCCCAAAGAACAAACGGCAAATTTTTAGTCTAGTTCTTCCCCAATTTCGCAAGCGCATCTATGATTTGTTGATGTCCTCTTTCCACTAAAGCGTTAGATTGAGGGTGGTACGCAGCAATTACCATATTGACAATGTTGTATTGCTTCAATATTTCTTGTACTTTCCTTTATTTTCCGATCCATTGTCGCATACAATGCGCGCTGGTACTTCCAAATCGGGTAATCCAATCTAGCACGAATGCCGCAACAGTCTTAGCGTTTGTACTTCGAATAGGTTTAGCTTCAATCCATCCAGTAAAATCATTCTGCATTGCCACGATATAACCACAACCTGCATCTTTCGGCATATGAATTATATCTAGTCTGACTTTTCTCCACATGGCACTATACAGTGTTGGGTGTAGTTCTCGTCAAACTGGTTAGGTTTACGTCGTTGACATCCATCGCATGTACGGACATATTCTCTTACGTCATCGTATAGATTTCTCCACCAATAACGTAGCTTGATTTTCTGGTAAGTACCATTCCTTCCGCGATGTCCACTTTCATCATATAATTCTTGCAATATTCACCTTTTTTCTGTATCATACCAAATAACTCTTGCGGGAAGCATATTTCCTTTCATCCGTTTGTATAGATTCCCGTCCTGAATCATATATCTAGTTGCTTGATACCGGATTTTTCGAAAATCTTTATCCACTATACTACCTGGTCTTTGCATCATGGTAAGGTAATCTATAATGTTGCCAAACCATTCCGCATCTGTCGCTGATATTTGAGCTGGTAATATGCATTCCCGTAATCCATGGGTCTCTGGCTCCAATTTTGCACTAATGAGGTCTAGATCTGCATCTAGAATGTCATCAAACTCATCAGGTGAGAGTTCTTCCAGTGAATCAACTCCTCTTCCTCTTCTAGATAATCCGTCAGGTCTACCATGTTTAACTTCGGAGACATGTTTGACCTCGAAATCGAATAATCGGATCCACGCTAACCATCTCGTAACTACTGATCCTAGTAAATCAGAAGCTGGCTGGTTTAATTGATGCACTAAAGTCTTTACATCAATCTCGACCAGAAATCTTACTCCATACAAGTAATTTCTTGTTTTCTTCAATGCCTTCAATAGTCCTCGACATTCCAATTTTCCAGAATCGTAGCCTTTTTCAGCTCCTTTCCATACACCATTTTCGTACCTCGTAGGATGCCTTCTCTTTTCGTCCTGCGGTTCAGCTTGTTGTAATATTGCACCCCACCCAATTAATGAAGAATCCACCGATAATATGATCTTCCCTTGTCCAGGTTCATAATCTATCGGTTTAAGCGCAGGCAGATTCGTCAACTTTTCCTTCAGAATCGCTATTGCCTTTTGTTGTTCTTCTCACCAATTAAACTCCACATTACCTCTTGTTAACTTATATAATGGTTCCGCAATCCAAGTAAACTTTTCGATCCAAATCCGGTAATACACACAAGTTCCCATGAAAGCCTTGACTTCAGTAACATTTCGGCAGGGTGGCCAATCAATTATCTTCCTGACTTTTTCCTCGTCAGGCGTTCTGCCATTTGATCCACAAATAAAAGCCACAATTTTGAGACCATCCTTAAGAAATTCGCTTTTTTCTCCAGAAATTGTAGCCCCTACTCTTTCAAGGTCTGCTAATGTTTGATCCACCGAATTGATCGCTTCCATAACATAACGCCTAACACCGGGTAAAACTTCTTCGAATGTTCCATCTTCCAGAAGATACCAACTTCTTGAGCTAGCTTTTGAAGCAACATCATCAATAAAAGGTGCAGCTAATCATCTTGCAATCTCAGCTCAAAGTGCTTTCTTAATAACTCGATCGAACACTTGAACACCATTTGTATATCCTTGTGGTAAGGTCGTCATACGAAGTAAACCGAATGAAGTAATAAATGCAGTCATATCTCTAGATTCAGGCACCAAGGCACATTGATCGTACCCGGAAAATAAATCCATTAAAGATACCAATGGATATCCCGCAAATTCTTCACTGAACACATCAACATTCGGGAGAAGAGACGCATCTTTAATAGTAACCGCATTGAGATGTATAGCCGCGTTAATTAACCGATATTTCCCATTTTTCTTCTTGACCAGGAATCATGGATTTCTTTATGGCCCAAAACTGTATTCTAGTGTTCCACACTTAATTCTGTCCTCGCAAATTTTCGTAACTTCAGGAATCAATGCCTTAGGTATATGAAAACTTGGTACTTGCCACAATGTATGTGGAATAGTCGGTATTTTATGTGGCGGTTCAACCTCTTCTCAAAATACCCCTTTTTGTGAGAAATCATAAGCAATAGCTACTTTCCGATTATATAATACTTCTATCAGTATCTGTTTTTCTTGAGACGTAATGCTTTCTCCTATATGTAGATTTTGTACTCGTTTCGGTGTTAATCTCGATTGCCTAGGAATATCTGAAAATTTCGGTACTAGCCATCCGAGTTCGTAAAGGGATTGGTCTATATCCGATCTGAGAGTCATACCGTTTTTTGTTCGACTCTCAAAAAGCGCTTTTTCGGAAGTAATTCTTTTTTCTTTCTAATTTTTATCTCCCGCTGGCTTCGCTCCATCTTCATGCAGCACATTAACCAGTCGTACTTTATCTGCTTTCTTCTTATATAATGTCTGTATTTCTTTTTTCGACAAAACAGAATCCTGAAGACAAAAATCATCCGTATCTATATTAGTATTATCATTATTCTGTCCTGGTATTATCCTCCAATCAATGAGCTCTTGGAAGTTCATTGATTGTTCTCTTTTCGCATAATATACCTGATCTTTGCTTCATCCCGGTTCCTACTATGATTTGCCGGAACTGTGCTGAACATTACTTTGTCTCCATTTAATCCTGTAACCGTAATGTAGCAATTGCCATCATCTCGATTATCTTCCTTCATTCTCACTGACCTTACCCAAGGTCTACCCAAGATCACTTCACGTGTCATATCTTCCATTACAAAGAATCTTCCAGAGGTAACAACTCCTCCTATCGTGACTGTGACCTTATGACAAACTCCTAGTACTTACGTACTATGTCCTGTTGCTCCTCCTACCGACCAATTGACCTTAACATCCATGGGAATATTGTATTCTCGGACAATATCTTCACGCACAATATTGAGTTCAGAACCTCCATCAATAAGCATCTCGAGTGCTTCTCGATCTTTGTCATTTAGGACAGCTATGCACGTAGGACATGCTGCTGCATATAGTTCCCGATCTGCTTCTTGCCTAAAAACTCTGTTCACTACTGCGTGTATGTTTTGTTCGAGTCTTTACTGAATTTCATTGATCTTCGGCACACGCTTGATCCCAGTGCACCTTTGTACAAGTTCAGTTCCCGCAGTCACTAAAATTTCCTCCATATTTAGACCTTCTCCACTCATCAACTTATGTGCGAGCTTGTCCAAATCCACCTTCTCACGCATTTTTACCCAGTTTGGCACTATCTTTAACTCCTCTTCTTCCTGAGTTTTCTTCTTTGTCTTTTTTGTAGGTTCCTCAGGCTGAGACCGCAGATCTTGTAGTTCTTCAATATCCTGCATAATCTCATCTTCCATTGATAGTTTTTTCTTGGTTGGCTTGGGTTTCTGGACTTCTTTAGGCTTCCAGAACTTCATCTTTTCATGAACATCTTTCTTAAGAAGTCCCTGGCTCATGGTTTCAGACTCAGGTTTGGCTTTCTTGATGATCACAGGTTGGTTGTGCATCATCATCGTTTCACTGCAATCTGCAGCAATCACCTTTTTTGCAGGAAAATCCAAAGTAATGACACTTGAAGTCGAACTTATTTCCTCCATTTTCGACTCCTTTGTCTTCATGGCCTTTTTAACCCATTCTTTTTGCCATTCAGTCACTTGCCCATCTTCGTCCTGTGTTGGAAATGGTACTCGGGTATTCATTGACGTTTCTGAATCCCCCAAGAACAACGTATATCCCTTGAAGTGCACTTCTCCTCGTTCGATAGCCTTTTTAAGACTTCTGTACTCTTCTCTTCTGTGTTGCCCTCTACACTAGTAGCATCCTCTAGGTCTATCGAAAAGCGAGTTATTCTGTGGATAGCTTCTACGGCCATATTGATTTGGGTTGAAAAGCTGCTGAGGCGGTGTCGTACCAGTGCCCACCATTTTCTTAAGCTCAGTATTCTGTATTTTCAAGTCCTTTAGTTGTTGAATAATTTTTCCATTGGGTCAGGAATCTCTTGTTTTTTGGGGCTTTTTCCTTTTCCTTCTTTGCATTATTCTCCTTTTTCAAGATCTTCATTGCTGGAGTATCATCATCCTCGTCTACTGGATCTTCGGCTTCTTCTCGAAGTAGCTTTCTCATCTGGGTTCCACGACTATCCAACCATGCAATTGCTGCTTCCTTAACATCATTCCATCATTCCCTGCATGAGTCCGGTTTACTTAAGAGCATGTTGTTCTTCTTCAGAAATTGATCTCCTACTTTAATTGGGAAAGCCGTCAAGAATAACCGAATTCTGCTAATCTTTGCCAATCTTTCTTCCTTGACCAGAACCTCGGATTTGTCACTAAATTCCATAATAAACGCTCGATAATCCCCCGCACTTGGTTCCGTCTTCTTTTTCAAGTTCGCAATTAGCTTGTGCAAGTACTTCCGAGTATACTTTTGCATTTCTGTATCACTTTCCTTGAAATCCTTGAGCATTGCAGTTCGAAAATCCTTCCAATTCGGGGTTTCATATATTGCGTAGGATTTAAGATACTTCCCAACCACAGGTTCACAGTAAGAAACTAATCGAATAATCCTTTCCTCATCCATCCATCCTGCAGTCAAGTTTTCCCAGTTTTCCACAAATCTCGAGACATTGGTACCGTCGAACAGAGGTGCCCCAATTTGTCCGGGCAAGGGTAAGAAGGTATAAGGTCTACGGTTTGCCTTTATAGTCTGATTTTTTCCTCCTGATTCTGTGTCTCCTAAACCAGATCCCGATCCAGAACCTGAACCAGATGCCATTGTCGTATATCTTTCTGCAGAATTGTGTGATGTATTTCGTGTTGTGTTGTGTGGGTTTCCCCGAAGTTGTTCCTCGAACAAAAATAAGAAGAACTTGAACCTAAGATCAAATAACAATTGTCAAATGTTCTTTGATTCTGTGATAAGTCCTTGTCCGTCGAAGGTCTTTGTGTATTCGATAGCGTAGAAGCTACCATTCGAATTGCTGTACCCACGAATGCTGCTGTTGATGATTTTATCCAGGGCAAACTCATGTCATTATATACCTGAGCAAACTGAAAACCAATCGTCATCCAAAATATGATATCCCATGGCATACCCTTTAGCGTCCATGTACACATACTCCATAGTTCATCATAAAAAGTATATTCGAAGCTAGATAAAAGTAACAGTGATATCCGTATCTCTATTCGTGATATCATATCGCCTTCATTCTGATGCTTTGCCGATTTCATCATACCTTCCACCATTTTCCAAATCGTTGTCCGAACTCTCCGGTCGAAGGGACCAAAAATATAGAGGCACTTCTCTCCTAACGGAGGAACATGCAATTGGTGACCTGTTGGTGAGAGCCACTATAGACAACGAAAATAAGGAGAGTAATAGTAGAAGGTGATTTCGTTCAATTCATGTATACTATCCTTAACGCATGGCCTAAACACGCACGGAGAACAATACATGATCTCTGCTAATAAACTACTAACTGCTGCGCTGCTGTACACGTATCTATGTCTGTATGACTATCTCTATCACCGCAATTTTCTACCTCTTTTATCTTCAAAAACTCTCACATGTAAACTAATCTGCTCCTTACTTAGGCCCTTATCACACGCGTTACCCTGTTCCTTGTGCTATTTAATCGATCATTCTTGTGACATCCATTACTGATATCCAACATAGTTCCGACACTTCAATAGTTTTAACTTCAGTCGACAAGAACTAATTCTTTACCTTTCGATAAAAATAGCAACTCTTATCATCAATCCAAGAGTCATACCAAAAACTATTCGACTCTTATAATTACTTAAAACTTTTTGCTTGCAGGGTAATCTCAATCGATTTTCGCTTTTGCCAATGACTTCATTTGCGTTGTTTAAGGTCTTCAGGAGTCTAACAATATAGCCTGATATATCCCCTAAATCAATTCTCCGCTGAACTAAATCAAAGGTAATCGAGTCGCGTGGTAATCTGAAAGTCATACCAAATCCTGTTCGACTCTCAAAATGTCAAAATAAATCAAAAATAAATAAATCTCAATAAAAAAATAACCCAAAGAAAAAATAACTAAATAAAAGATAAATAAAAACCAAAAAAAACCCAAAAAATAACCATTCCCTTCATACCGGTAACTGGTAGTTTGTCATTTGTAGCACCGGAGGCATCAGACGCCATAAAGGCAAACTAGATTCCTTTCTGATGATCCTTTCCTATGATCTCTGCAAATCAATAGCTCACTACAAAAACCTCCGTACTTTCCCTTATCAATGGAGACAGAGACTTATTGAGATGGATATTATCAGTATTGAATTCTAAAGCAGCAACCCATCAGGAAAGAAATTAGTTTGTCTCTAGTGTCTCTAGAGACAGTAATGCCACTGGAGACAAGATGTGTCTCTACAATTAGCAGAATGTCTCCTGGTATCTCCTAGAGACACTGGAAGATACCAGGAGACACATAGGAGACACTTAGGAGACACTTAGGAGATATAAAAGATACAAATGACATAAGAGACAACCCTGTCTCCTGGAGACATCACCTGGCATCCCGATACCACTTTTTTCTTGCTGATGCCACAATACTCCTCCTACTCAACTAGTATCTAAAAAGCATACATTTGAGGAATGGATACAAACTAAGGGCGGAGTACCTTCTACTACTAGAGCAAATATAAGAGAGGTATATATACCTCAAGTAATACAAGAAGTAAGAATACAAGAAGGAAGATACTTAGATTGTGGAAATATGGGATATTGAGTAGCTAGATATAGGAGTGGAAAATTTGCTATGGAACCCCCTTCCTATAAGTTAAAAACTACTGCCAATACAAACCAGGCACTAGTACCTGTCTACAAAAAAGCTCAAACAGATAAAGGACAACTTCGAATTATAGAGCTAGGGTTTGAAGAAGAAGAATCGGGATAAGAATAAGGGGTACATCATTTACTATCGGACGTACCCCTAGATACTTTCCTTTTTTAACAGTCCGAATTTTCATTGCTAGGGAAGAGGTTAAAGCAGCGGTAGACTGTAAAGCTAGTGCTCCAGTTGTTGGGAAAAGATTAGTAATTAAGTTGGGAATTTAGAAAAGAGCTAGGGAAGTTAAGGTTAGGCAGAGAGATAGATTTTGAATTTCTGGAGAAAAATATGTGGTTAATACTAGGTTTAATATGATGGATTCCTCTTTTCATTTTCTAAATAAGTTCAAAATAGATATTGAAGTTTTGAATATTAGGAAGTCGGATATTATTTTAGGGTTATCTTAGTTGATAGAAAATAGATTTTTAGTAGATACTTAGGACAGGCGCCTAAGACAGGTCTCTACAGGTTTGATTGTTCCTTGCTCTGTTAGATGGATTCCTACTGTTTCTGTTCTTGAAGTTGAAAAGCCACTAGAGGATAGTAAGATTGTACTTATCATTGATATAAGTGAACGATACTCTCATTACACATATTGTTTTACCATAGAACAGGGAGCTAGACTCCCTAAATACAAGCCATGGGACCATGATATCCTCTTCCAAGACCTAACTATAAAGATACTATTTGGAGCTATCTACAAGACCATATAGAAAGAAGATGAAGCCCTCCAAAAGTACCTTGATAAGAACTTTCCTACTACTAAAGTCCGATACTCATGCTCCTCCACTGGTACTCCTACCCTATTTATTTAAAAGAAAGATAGATTCTTAAGGCTATGTGTCAATTACCGAGCCCTTAACCATTTTATAGTACCAAACAAATACCCACTCTCTCTCATCTCCGAGTTACTTGATTGAACTCGTAAAGGTAAATAGTTTATATGATTGGACCTCAAAAATAGGTATAACCTCATTAGGATCGTACTAGAAGATGAATAAAAGATAGCATTTAGGATAAAGAAGGGACTATTCGAGTATACTATGATGCCATTTGGGTTGACCAATACTCCTGCTACATTTTAAGAGATGATGGATATGATCTTTAAGGATATAAAAGGATGTATCTGGTACTTGGACAACATACTCATCTATAGAGGTAAGACATAGGAAGAACATCAACAAATAGTCAAAAAAGTTCTTCAGTAATGCATTCAATATGGGTTAGCCATTAACTTTACAAAGTCTGAGTTTCATGTCTAGAAGACCTTATTCCTCAGTCACATTATCAATGGTCAACATATCCAAATGGATCCCTCTAAGCTCGAAACCATGTCCAAGTAGCATATTCCTACCAAAAAGAAAAAGGTTCAAGCATTCTTAGGCTTTGCTAATTACTATTGTCAATTTATTGCCAACTATAGTGCAAAGGCATACCCCTTAATCAACTTGACTAAAGATATTCCTTTTAGTTAGGGACACAAGCAACAGCAAGCTTTTGATGACCTTCGAGAATGATTCCTCACTGCTTATATTCTCACACAGTTTGACAGACAACTCAAAACCATCATAGAGACTAAGGCTAGCAACTAAGCTATCGCTGGTATTCTCTTTCAATATCATATTGTTAATAGAGGAAAGCAGCTTCACCCTATTGAATACTATACGAAAAATCTTCCTGCAGCTCAATGCAACTGGCCTATCTATGATAAAGAGTTGTTTGTAATCATGGATTGCTTCTAGAAGTGGCGAGATTAGTTAGTTGGTATTCTAGTGAATGTCTATACAGACTACCAAAGGTTATAATATTTCAACACCAAGTAGAAGCTCAACTCCTGTCAAGCTACCTGGTACCTCCACATATCTGAGTTCATCTACAATATTTAGTACAGACCTGGTTCAAAGATGGGTAAGCCTGATAGCCTGTCTAGATGTTTAGGGGAAGAGAAATCTGGTATGAATACTAGATTTTTCGAAGATGAACAATTAATAGTACTAGGGAAAGAGGATGAAGAGGAAGCCAAAGATGTTGAAGTAGAAGGAATAGATATGGCCAGATTGCAAAAGAAGGATGGACTATAGGTGGTACCCCCTGAGTTTAAGTTAGAAGTGTTAAGATAGCATCATGATAGTTAAGTAGCAGGACATTGAGGAAGACATCATACTCAAGAGCTATTATCAAGGAACTTTATATAGGATAAATGGCAAGAAGATATAGTGAACTATGTGGCAGGATATACTAAGTATCAGAAAGCAAAGGCAGATAGGCATAGCAGGCAAACGAAATTGGTACCAATGCCAACTAGAGAAAGACCATTTGAAGAAATAGCTATAGACTTTGTTGGTAAGCTACCAAAGTTAGAAGGTTTCAATACAATACTCGTTATCATAGACCAGTTTACTAAAGTAGAATACTATATACTGGTAAAGACTACATAGACAGCATCTGATATTGCTGACACCTATATTAATAAGATATGGAGACTCTATAGCCTTCTCCGATACATTACCTCCAACCATGGTCCACAATTCACCTCTAGATTCCTCAAGAAGCTTAACTAAAAGCTCAACATAACCCTCCGCCTCTCCACTATCTATCACCCTCAGACTAATAGACTTGCTGAATGAGCAGTCCAAATACTTAAGTAGTACCTCTACATCTACTATCATGATAGACAAGCTCATTAGAAATGATAGCTACCCTTAGCTAAGTTTACCTATAAAACCACTACCCACTCTACCTATAAGTACTCCCCTTACCGAAGTTTGTACAGCTTCGACCCTCACACTATTTACCTTTCAGATGACTATGAATTCTCCTCTCCTACTACAGAAAAATGGCTAGACTGAATAACAACTGTGTATAACCAAATTCATGATACCCTCAAGTAAATCAACTATAAAAGAAGTGCTATACACCTCGAAAAGGCACACAGGTTTGCTATTGATGACTAGGTATTGGTTGACTACTGGAACCTACAGATATGAGCTGGAAAAAACTGTTCCCTTACTAGCAAGTAAATAGGGCCCTACAAGGTCATTGAAGCTATCGGTTCACATGCATACAGGCTCGAAGTTCTACAAGGCATATGATAGTACAATATTGTTCATGTTACCCTCCTAAAGCCATTCAAATAATGAGATGAGCAATAAGATATGGATGAAGATGAACCAGATATCTTCGAAGTCAAATCCATTGTAGACTCCCACAAGAATCGAGGAATAGTTAAGTATAGTGTACATTGGAAAGGATACACAGAGTGTGAAGACACTTGGGAGACCTTTAACAAGATGGATAACTGTCCAAAGAAGCTTAGAGAGTATCGAGAGAAGTTCCCTAATAAGCTATGAGATGCAAGAGATGTCTAAGGGATTGGACTCATATCAAGTTATGTTATAGATACAGACATAGTACCTTTTACCCTCCTACTCGTCACCTTTTCCCTATAGATTTTTTAGTAAGAGGTTTGGTTTTTAATGGCTATGGCATATATGTGTAGGCACACCAGTCTTGTGGTACCCTTAAATGGGATAGAGGTATCTGCCTGCGCAGTCAGTACCTAGCCACTAGGGTTACCTGAGTTATTATTAATACTTGTCTTCTCCAGGGTCGGAAGGACTTGTATTCAGCTGAGGACAGCTGCCTTGAAATGGGGAGTAATGTTACAGCTCAGGTAAGAGACCTACCTTCTTTAGGGAATATCTCAATACCTAGTTATGGCTGCTAACTTGAAAAAGGCATACGCATATCCACCGGTGAGCCTACATTAACTCACCACCACACTTGTATTTAGCCAATTCCTCTTGAGAGCAGCCCACGCAGGAATTCCTATTCCTGGAGAGGCCAGCCCATGCAGGAATACCCATTCGTGGGCAGGCTGGCCTGCCGGGGAACCAGCCCAGTCGCGACTGGCCAGAGAACAAATATAAGCGCAAATAAGGAGATTGATTGCTTTGTATTGATCTCATGTGATTTGATTCGATTATTATCATTATTTTTAAAATACTCCATACCCCATTCGGTCCCAGTTAGGGGACCATGATAAGCCACCCTGAAACCCGGGAGATTCAGGGAACAAGGGTTAATTGTTTAGTAAAAAATTTCCATCATAATCAAGCATCCAAGGTATTATTCTCCTTGCCTGTTTTAAAGCTATTGCAAGATAAATTAACGGCCTCTCTCCTGTCACGAATTCTGGATAATTATGAGCCTCTCCCGCTGCAAAAATTCGATTTTATATCTCTAGTTACTCTTATAAGGCTGCACTAGAAGTGTTGTAAATAACAATTTTATATAAGCATCTTCGCTACTTACTCATGTTAGAATGAATGTACATTCCGTTCATTCCGCCCATGCCTTGCTACCTATATCATATGTAGCCGTCAGCGGCTTGCACATCATATGCGTGCTTCCTGCTTAGCTATACGGCTCGCAACGGCTTGCACATCATATTGCGTACTCACACCTTGCTCGCACTCATATCGTTGTTTCATGCCTAGCTATACGGCTTGCAACGGACATATGCTTCTCCTTCTTCTTCATGCTTTAGATGTACGCTCATACATGTATATATATCTCGTTCATGTTCCTACTTGTTTGGGATAACAATAGAAGCAATCACTTCAGTCAATACAATACATGCACTCACTGTGTATATGAACATCTTCCTCTCTCCAGTGACCAACTCGCTCTGTTCGTACCTTCCTTCAGTGGACACTTGGATCTCTCCGCTCGCCTGTTGCTATTCATATTCCTATAGGTTATATCTATAACTCATGCTGATACTGGTTGCGAACACTTGCTACCTGCTAAAAGGATCTCTGTTATTTCTTATCTTCACGTGTGTGCACACATGTTCTTCACATACTTCTTACTGTCTTCGCTTACTACAGTATACTCCCGATATAAGAATATGTGATATAAGAATATACTTGATATAAGAATATACCCCGCCCCCCCCGCCCCCCCCGCCCCCATACAGATAAGAATATATGTGATAGAAGAATATTTTTTCTTTTCTCGAGGTTGTTTACTAAGGTATTCTTATAGCCAGAGTACCTGATTGGGTAATGAATAATAGCCTAGCTGGAATAGGAAGGCTTATCGGTAATAAATAGGTACCCCGCACAACCAACCATGCTAGAGGTTGATGATCTGAAGATCCTGAGGAGAAGATCTTTGATTGGATTCGAGTTCTGATGCCTCAAAATCTTCCAACATTGGCTATGGTTCAAGCATTTGTTGCTCCGAAAGACGAAGAGGTTGTTGACAATGAGGAAGATTTAGAGGAAAGAATTCTTGCAATATATCTAACAGTTCCGGATGAGGATTCAGATGATGATGGAATACTTGTACAACCTGCCTCCATTCCACATCACCAAGCCCTAGCAGCTCTTGAGACTCTTACCTTATATGGACTGCAATCAGGCCCCTTCAGTGAGACTGCGGAACAGTTCTATTATCGCAAACGCCGGCGCATTGAAGCTGCACAACCAGACAAAAGGAAAGGCAAGCAAACAATCATTACTGCCTCCTTTATTCTATCCGGGGCTGATCCTGGTCCTCCAGTACGTTAATTCTCTTACTTGATGAACACCTTCAGTAGTTACCCTGATATTTGACAAAAGAATATTGCCCCCCCGCCGGATGATATTCTTATATCGAGAGTATACTGTAGTCTACGTACCAATATCTGTTGCTTCAAGTTACTGTTTACGCATCAAGCCTACTGCTTGGATATAAAAGTTCACTGCTTACGCATTTACATACGCTTGAGGCATAATGTTTGCTCATACTCACGGTATTACTCTTACGTTATTTAGCTTTAGACTGTCTTGCTTTGATCTCTTACCTATATATACGAGCTCTCAAGTCACTCCTGTTTCTAGTTCTTTAGACATATATACATATATGCTTCTCAATAAGCTGCTCGCACATCCGTATACTTGCACTCTCAGCTTTATTGCACTAATGGTCCACCGCTGCCTCCTCCGTTCTTACTTCCGCGATACCCTCGCTCAGTAACCTTTAATAAGAAGGCCTTAAAACTATACGTCTCTTTCGTCTTCGACACCCGCATCTTAGTTGCGAATTAATACGGTATATAAGCAACCAGACTAAAGTACCAGAGACTCGAGTTATATACGATGTGAACGACATATGTGGGTTTCAGGATCTCACGAGACATGCCTGTGCTCATTGTTATGTGAACGTCGGAGATTGTAATGTACTGTAATTATCCAAACCTCTGCAAGTGCTGCCCATGAATATGGCTGCAAATGTCCAGGCAGTTCCTAGAGGTGCAGACTTCCTCCCCCGGTCCAAAACTACAACTCGGTATGTGCCTAAATCAAAGCCAGTAACCCAAAGAGTGTTCCAGCACCGTCCCGGTTCAGTGAACCGAGTTTATAATTCACCACCTGATCTTCTGTGGCATCGCTAAAAAATACCTTACATGACTTCTGGATTCAATAGGTTTTACTGTACCGATTGAATAGATCTTGGCACTCAAATTGATATGTTTCTTGTCAGCCATGGCTTATGATCTACATGTCCCACGCATATGTATAGTGATAGCGCTACTATATAACTCGAGTCCATACGGTATAGTAGACAGTTCCCGGGCAGGACATCCCGCCCAAGAATACTCAATTCCTAGGTGGGATGTATTGTCCCATTACAAGGCTCTTTCACCCCAATCATCTGCAGATTCTGGGCCACAAACCCTATTCTATTCGCCAAGTTAGAACTGCCTCAGATCCAGCTTCTAAGTCTTCTCGATTATTAAATTCTTCTGATAAAAATGAAGAGTCAGATCAAGAAGCTTCACCTGCTCTACCAGTCTGTAAATACCACCCGAACAGTGAAGAAACAGTGAAGACTGACCGAATCGCTTATCTTTTTTTTCTTTTCGCCTTTCCATCAAGACTGATTGAACCGCAAAGACAAACCGAGCTCCAAAGACCTACTCTGACATGTTCCAAAAAATACTACTAAAGCTCACGAAAATATGGTAAAGCAGTATAAATAAAACATTTTTGCGATTGGAGATATTGTTAGTGTACATATCCTTCGACAAGATAGACATTTCACTGATGACCAACGACTCTATTGTCTTGTGGTACGAAAACCTCATCCTAACCGCCATGCTTTATGAACAGAGTAGGTAGTTGGTCCTTTGTTCTGTGGGCGTACTGAGTCTTTTAGGATGAGGGAACGGGACTGTCTCATGTTAGAATGAATGTAGTTCATTCCGTTCATTCCGCCCATGCCTTGCTACCTATACCATATGTAGCCGTCAGCGGCTTGCACATCATATGTGTGCTTCCTGCATAGCTATACAGCTTGCAAAGGACATGTGCTTCTCCTTCTCATTCTTCTTCATGCTTTAGATGTACGCTCATACATGTATATATATCTCGTTCATGTTTCTACTTGTTCGAGATAATGAAGGCATCACTTCACTCAATACAATACATGCACGCACTGTGTATACGAACATCTTCTTCTCTTCATATTCCTCTCTCCAGTGACCAACTTGCTCTGTTCGTACCTTCCTTCAGTGGACACTTGGATCTCTCCGCTCGCCTGTTGCTATTCCTATTCCTATATCTCATAGCCTAAGGCTCTACAGACGTAGACTGCAAAAAAAAAAAAAAAAAATTGCTTTATTAACTACCTATGGCCCATGGCCCATTGGATCGACACTATCCAACTCGTGAGCTACTACGCACTCCAGAATAAAATCATTAGATGCATCTAAAATTCGAATTCTAAAAGCATTTAATATTTGTACTTCTGAGTATGCATGGCCTGATATTGCACGGCAATATATTACACTTCGTGAAGCTGCTCCCCGTACTGCAATCAGTTTATGTCCTGAAGTATGTCTTCCGCATTCTGTATTATTTTTCCACTTAGACTTACAGTTATTACAGAATTCCTACAAGTGCAAGGGGAAATGAAATGTCAAACCCAATAATGTAGCTGTATTAAATCTGATTTGCATTGTATCCTCGGCACGTGCCAACCAGACTATCCCCGTGCCTTTATCTACGTCCGCCCAATTAGGCCGAGCAAGTGATATTCCCTCGAATAAATGATATTCCCTCGAATAAATGATATTCCCTCGAATAAATGATTTTCCCTCGAATAAATTATATTCCCTCGAATATACGATATTCCAGCAATATGACCGTGATCTCTAGCTCGCCCCTAACATTACTTCGCTTGCGAAAAGGACTGCTGATTCTAGCTCTACCCCTCCCTACCCCTACATTCTGTCGAACTGTACGAATATGGCTAAAGAACTGTCGCTGGATTATTCATTACTCATATGCGGTCCCGTTAGAGGGAGAGAAAACTTTTAAAATGCCCTCCGGGTAACACGGACTACAGCAGCCCTTCGCTTAGAGGAACATGTTTAAGATACAACACTACCTATACCACTCTTCTACTAGACACACACCTCGCTGTACCGCTTTCACTCCCCGCATTGGAATATTGGCACCATAATAACCCCCCTTAGGTATTATATTGTACCTAGGTCCCCAGAAATATGGGTCCTGCAGAATGTACACCGTATATTACTCCACAATTTCCACCAGCTTCCTCCTCGAATCTCTATTCCAATTCCCAATCCCACAGAACCCAGGTCACACAACAATATTACTCCCTCCAGAACCATTACTTTTGTGTTGAACTTCAATGTGAACGGCACACTAAGGCTTATCAAACGAAAACTGGCCTTCGGAAGCATTATGAGGCTGTTCTTAAGCACGCTATGGAGTCAACAAGGCAAAAGCATGAACACGCAAGATTGCACGATCTCAATGCTGTCCTAGACCAGCTGGAAGTGATTTTGAGAGGGACTCAGGTCCCAGGCTCTGGGTTTAATCCCAAAACAATTGCAACAGAGTACTAGAATGTCAAAAGGTGAAAGCCATGAGGAAGAGCTAGTTGAGGAAAATTGGAATTTTGAGCATGGAAAGAACCTCAATGCAAATGATCAGAAGTACACGAATGCAGGAAACAATACCTCCATGTATACCCGCTGTATCCCGAAGGCAAAGCGGAGACCGGATAGGAATTTCAATGTTAGTGAAAAAGCTGGCAGCAGTAGGGATGTACCAGAGAAGGTACAAGTGGAAGATATTGAAAGTGATGAAGCAGAATTTGAGTTCAAGGAGGCGGCAGATCAGGGGGATGACTTAGATGATTATGAGGAGATGGTCATGATGGAGAATAAAGATAAGAAGGATTGGGAGGAAGAGGAGGGGGTGCAGGAGGATATAACCTACCAGTCTGAGTTGAAACGGTTTAGAAGGAAGGAAAATGAGACAGGGCAGGTAGCACTCACACTGGATCCCCATTTAGGGAATTGAACGGTTTGTTTGCCTGTGGCAGTTGGGGTTCCTAATCTTGGGATATCAGCAACGGCAATTTAACACACAGCAAATATAGGGTTTTGTGTGATGCTCACTAAAATTTCCTATGACAAAAATTAGTTAATATCGATACCTGCCTGACAATATGGAGTGGGTTAATCAGCTAAAAGGCCTAGTCGGGCCCAATATGGCGGCGATGGCCAACGAATTGAAACCAGAGGTAGACCACGGAAACAAGTTCCGAACTTAGATGCAAAATATTGGAGAACTATTCAAGCTGAGGAACAGGCCGCCCCTAAATTGTTAGCTATCCAAAGTAATATTGAGGAAAGCTTTGATAGTATGCGTGGTTTCCTAGGAGCCTGGTCTGAAAATGCTGTCTTAAAAACGAAGAGAGACAGCTTCATGCTAGGAGGTGCCAGAGAGATGATTGAACTATAGATGCAAATCAGCGAGTATTAGAACAAGTATTAGAGCAAGTGTTAGAGCGAGTATTAGAGCAAGTGTTACCTAGAGCCGAGTATTAGAGCGAGTATTAGAGCAAGTGTTACCTAGAGCCGAGTATTAGATCGAGTATTAGAGTACTCGCTTGAGTAAGTAACGCAGATATAATACTTAGGGTGAGATCCAATGACGAGTACGAAGTCTAATGATGAGGTTCTAACTGTAATCGATATACTAAAACTTGGTATGTGGCTGTTGTGTGTATAGTCTCGAGTTTATCTACAAGGGGGATTGCTATTATGTATCTCCGTCAATTTTGTATAAGATAATAATATATAAATAAATAGTTGATACCTTAACAACAAAATGTTTTGAGAAGCATTGGAATTTATTTAGGTATGTAACTGGGATTTGAAAGAAATTTTGGTATCTGTACTCTCACTGGATACCAACCCAAGTTTCCTGCATACCAATCTAGGTTTGCTGGATACTAACCTAATATCAGGAAACCAGCAATGACACCTAGAAAAGTACTACCAAAAACTACAAACAACTTATCAATCTTCAATAATGTAATACTCATCTACTATGAGAAAGGCTATTCTCTTTGCAATTGTATCTCCCTCTTTAAATATTAAATACTAAAATACACTGTCTTTCTCTAAAAGTTTTTCGGGGGAAACATACGTATACTAAAAACATTTAGTTATCAATATGGAGTAAGGTATATGTAGAACAGTACCTACCTAGTCTGTACATCCCTGCCAATATATTCTTCATTTTTATAGAGTTCCTATCTATATTACCCTCAACCAAACAACAAGCCTTGATCCTAAAATGCTTATATGCATGCACTTGATCTTCTCCCAAAGCTTTAATTGGTATAATAACTATCCCAAACATCATCTCCTTCAAGAAAGTCACTATCTAGAATACCAAACTCTTCCTGAACCCTGTAGCAGCTATATAAGTTACATCTTGACCCATAACCAAAGCCATTACAAATCGTAATTGTGCTAGCTTCAGATCGAGACCAGTCTTTGCCTTCGTCCTTCCCTCTAACTACTTCACCGAATCTGTCTTGAAGATTACCTTAGAAACCAGGTCTGCTATGTATGGATAAGTACCAAGCTCAAATTTTGCGTTTTCCTTGCTTTCTCCGACTTCACATGAAACAAAAGCATCTATGTGAGAACTGTTGTAGTTGCGTATGTACATTGCCAAGATACCAACGTGAATCGGCGCCACACGAAAAAAAAAAAGTTTTGCGCCAGACCCTCTACGAGGGTATTGTGCCAATCAGACTACGTGGGCTGGCCTCTCCAGGAATTGGCCTAGTGCAAGTGATGTTCAATAAGGTAAGCACACAGGTGGCTATGCAAACACAAGCCAGTTAAGGTACATAGGGTTGGGGATATTTGGCTAGCTAAGGTATGCTTGCCAATTGGTATGTATGCTGCATAGTTAAGGTAGGCTCAGCTAAGGAAGGCTCTTAAAGAATCTATTTCAAGGAGGAGGTCCGGCGCCAACTGGGCTTCGATCGTGTTCCTAGGGGAAGTCCCTACGAGATGTTTACGGTGGTTTGAATGGCTGTGCGGAGTCGCTTAGAATCGCTACCATTGAACAGTCCTTGTGTATTTAAGGACTGGGACAACCGCCACGATCTTTCTGTTTGCACTGGACTACGCACGAACCAGGGTTCCCAGAGACATCGTTGCTTGTCCTGACCCCAACGATTATAGGGCAGCTCTGGGCGCAGCATCAAGGAATCCCTCGATGCCTTTTAAATACTTGGTACTCCTATGCAGCCCCGTTAGGGGGGCTATGAGGATCCCTCGATGCCTATTACCTTGATTACACGTAAAATTGCCTACGGTGTCTTACTTCCGCTAGCAGGCCCTATTAATAACCCTGCGATCGGGCATATATTTCGTGAGCCGTGACAATGCTATTCTCCCAGAGAACCGGCTATCGTTTTGCCCAGTCGCCCTGCGTCACGCCGTTACCAGACTATGACGCACCTAGACGCCCAAAGACAACAAACAAACGCCCACACATACCCAGCCTACCACCACGACGACATACAATCACCATTGCCAGCACCTCAACCGATAGAACACAACCAACGACACCATCATATGCACCGCATCAAGCACGCTATGTAACCTTGATGGACCAACAAGTGTGGCCACTCCCGGCGCTGCCCTCCACAGAAAAGATGCTGGCAAATGAGGGTGTCCCTAGCGGTGACGCTATCGTCCCCTCCCAGGCCCGATGTCACCCATGGAGCGGGCTCTCCCATGCCTTCCGGGCCGTGAATGGCAACATGCTTGCCCTTATATATCCAGGGGCCTAGGAGAATATAGACCGTCCCGTGCGGGTTCAAGAGGAAGGTAGAGAGTGGTGAGACGCTGTGGAAGCTTCTTTGGATGTTATATGGCCCCTCGGTGGGATGGGCGTCGGATAATTGCCCCAGTATTGTTTGTACTTGAGTTTGCTCGTTCGATTTTCACCTAATTCCCTTACCATATGTACTTGAGTCTCTTCGAAATGGTTTGGTTTCTCGGTTTTGGACGGACCTCGTAAGGCCCTTGGGATCATGCGGCATTGCCGGTTAATGACAGCATGGAGACCTCGATACCTCCGAGACTAGTGTTGGGTACTTACTGCTTCTACTCTTCACATATTTGTATGCCCAATAGGCCCTTGAGTTTATATTTTGGATTCATGCAATTGCTTTTGCCAGTCGCCGGACCTGACAGATTGACTTGCCTCGTCCTGTATCCACCCAGGTTTCCCGGTGCCTCATTATGGTCCCCTTTCTGGAACTGCATATGAGTACTGAGTATTTGAAATAAAGAAAAAACATATCTCACTCTATTTAGTTACCGTATTAATTCGCAACTAAGAATGCTGTCTTATTCACGAACGGGCGGTCGGAGGGGCCTTAAATTTACTGTCTTATATGCGGTACTAGCTTAAAGGCGAAATACTTTCTTATAAACGAAACTCCGGAAAAGCCGACAGTGGCCTAATTGATATTTTTTTACACGATCTCCTCCCCAAGCGTAATTGTAGCATATTGTATTGCCTCTTCTTCCGTAATGTAATCCCCCTGCTCATTGTCACTTCCATCTGCTTCCTCCTCATCATCCACAATCTCAAGGTCGGAACTTTCATCCTCGGTGTCTGTTGGCAGGTCGAGTTGGTCTTCAGACTCAGGAGGTAGTTGCCAGTCAGGAACTGTATAGTTTGACATTCCTTCAATATGGATCTCAGAGTCTGCTGTGCCATTGATTGGGACAGTAATTCCACATTTGCGAAATGAGCGAGTCTAAGAGGTGGGTGTTAGCTAAGTATACATCTGGGAGAATCTATAAGGTTAACCTTACAATCATATCACGGTTGGCAGATACCGACTTCCATGCTGCAGCTACCCATTTGGTCATAAGAATTCGCCGTTGGGAAGCTGTATATTTATTCTCCATCCAATTGTCGAGATTTGCAGCATAGTGCAATTGTGATATCTCATCAAGTTGTTTCTTGAATGGTACATGAATCGATACATCAAGTGGTTGAACTAGACTTGTGCATCCAGGAGGTACCATAACGGGAACTGTATGCATGTCCTTCATCGTTTTTTTAACAGTTAGAGTCTTTTGAGGTTTATGGACATCTAAAACCAGCATTCAGGGTAATGTACTGAAAATTCCATCTGCACCTGCTGCCTTCCACTGGTGTTTAAGCCACATTAAAGTTACAACTTCATCTACCTATGCATTGACTTGAAAGTCGACTACCACCCCTTTATCCTAACTTTGTTTTTCCAATTTTGTAATTTTTATACCTTTACCTTTAAAATAATCAATGGCTTGATTCGGGGAATGCCATCCCCAAAAATTGTGAGTTGAACTGTTGCTTGCTGCTTGTCTAAACCACTACCATTACTCTTAACCCAAATAGTCTTTTCACCAGTTGTTGCATATGTGTGACCATCTATGAATTCAAATGGCAATAGTGTCTGATCCATATTGGCAATATTCCCAAGCATATATATACTAATATTATGTTGAACCTCATTATAGTAGAGCTTTGGAGTAGAGATTCGGTGAATAAATTGATGAAATGACTGGATCAAAGGTAGAGAATCGATCGGCTTCTGTTGAGCTTTATTTGTTGGAGCTCGGTAACTGATGCGCTTACGTTTTTGGAATCGCCGGAACCAGGTCAGAGAGAATTTGAAATGATATCTAAAGTTTATTAATTTCTGAAAGTATAATAGAATAATGTTACAGGCGGGCTGTAACTACGGATATACAAGTCGGCGGTAGAGGTATAAAGAGGTTATCGGTGATAAGTACAAGTATAAACGCAGTAACAACTCGGGTGTAAAGCGGACTCGATAAGAGTAAAGCTATTTGTAGACTTAGAACACCGCTTGGGTCTTATTGTATTAACTATGTAAAAGCGGTAGCTTATATAGAAGCATTGATCTGATAAGTTGTTATCAGATCTGACGACACTTCCTATAACGGCGTAGTAGCACTGACGTCAGGTAGTTGCCTAAAACAGGAAGACGCTTCCTGTTTAGGAACTCTGCAGTCTGACATACATTGATTAGGCAGCCCGAACTACAACGCATCGCAGTCAGGCTGACATACATGAGCTGAACGAATAACAATACATGAATAACATACATAAGAACTTAATGGATATCTATAGAAGAGAGTACATGTATGAGAACGCATTCAGAGGTCACACACTTCCTTACTCCAATACCCGTCCATCCCGGACACATTACCCGCAGCTGTATGGTTGATCAGGCCATAGCAGTTAGCAGCCATAATTAGGTATTGGGATATTCCCAGTTGTGGGTAGGCCTCTTACCTGAGCCGTAACAAATAAATTACTTACACTTTAACTCCAATAATATAATCAAAGACTACATGGTCTGGATAATGCTGTTCATACAATCTTCTTGCTTCTGCTATGAACCAAGATCATGTCACCTTATGACCTTTGTTTCTAAGGACAAGAAACTTCGTATGAAGCTCATATTCCATTCCTGGATGCAAAGGACCATGCCCTACTATATTTTTCTGTTGTCCTACTTGCATCCGTATAATACCATGCTCATTTTCAATCCAGGATTGAAGTACTTTTTCAGAAATACCTAAAATCTGTGCAACCCGGTATTTTGAAAATCGCCGAGGTATAACTGCATCTGTAATTGGATTGATAGAGGGGGAGGTATGTTCCTTAGCATATGTAATAGCTGCCAGTTTGAATTCCCGAGTATATTGATGTCTTCTGACTAGAGTATTCAAAGTGGTTGCTTGATTTCCAGCCTTATGTAGGGCATTAAAGTGTATAATATCTTGTGCCACATCAGGTCCTTCGGAATCTACCTTGGATAGTACTGGAATTGCTGTCCGCCGGCTAGACATCTGGAGTTTCAATACTGAGGTTGCGCGAGGTTTTTGACTGGTGGTTTGAGCACTAGGTCCAGGATGAGGTGCCTGCGGAATTGACATAGTACTGGGTCTAGGACAAGGTGCCTGTGGAATTGACATTGTAACAAGTGATGGTGATGAGTGAAAGAAACCGGCAGTGCCAGTCACGTTGATATTCTATACTACTGTCTTATAAGAAAAATTTGCTGTCTTAAACACAATTCGGATATCTCGGCCAAAATTAGGGTGTTTTACCCCTGTCTTATACACTAATACTGTCTTGCCGAGTATTACTTTCTTAGTTGCGAATTAATAGGGTATACATGGTGGCTCACAATGGGTGGGGTTGTTAGTGCCAGGTGTTGTGTGGATTTGTGTGATTTTGGGGGTGGCCTCGATTTTTCCCGTCGTTGAACAGCAGAAATAGCATTTTTTTTTTATATATATTTTTTAATAACTTGTACTCCTATGTGGTCCCAACCCGGGTGGATTCAAGGACAAGGCAACTTAGAAGTTATCAGCCAGGTCCACGCTAGATACATGTAACTGACTAAACCACGAGGGCCCATGCTGTCATTAATGGCCTGAAACCAAAGACCCAGGGGGCCTGACTGAGCCTCACCCTCACCCTAATATCTAATTAAACTGGTGAAGCCTGAGAAACGGCAAAGTACTGTAACTCAAGAAACTTATGAAAACGTGAACTTGTCAGGGAAAAGGACCCCGGGTGAGCTCGTGATAATGAACTCGTAAGAAAAGAAGTCAGGTGAACTCGTGATAGATGTAAATAAAGAAGGCCTCCTTGGCCTCAAAGGACTCCTCCCCCTCCTTTCTCCACTCTGGCTTCTCCAAGTCCTCCCAGCTACGCGGCGGCCCTCAGCCTACGCCTGTCACCCAGGAGGCTGGATCTGATGCGTCTGAACCGTGGACAATCGAAGGTGATGTGACATCCATTTTCTGTATGGGGTCCGCATTTATATGCCTTGGAATCCGCCTTGCCGATGTGGTGTAGAAACTGTTGCATAACACTCTCACGAGGGATTACGGGAAATGCAGGCAGGACGGAAAAGGATAATTGGGACAAATTGACAGAAGCCGGGGCACCTAATCAGGACAGTTGGGCAAGCAGCAGAAAACATAAAAGAGCCAGGAATTCCTCACGGAATGAAGGATTTAGATCGAGAAGACAAGCACCAGAACCGTAACATTGGGACTATAGTGTGATATCTAGCTAGCTAAGCCGAATATACTCTTGTTTTACCACCCTACCAAGACTCCTCTATTCATAATCTCAATTCCTATGGAAATAGCATGGAAGTAATGCATTACAGTTTAGGATCACAAATGTTTCCTCTGAGAGAAACATCACTTTTTCTTCTCATACTAAATAACCAGCAGGCCGGAATGGTGTAAACTGTAGATATGTATTGCTTTTCTGTGCTAGGTATTATACTTTCCTATCTGAGCTAACTTAATGAGCAGCCCTAGTATATGATCTTATCATCAAGAACCCATGCCATCGGCTCCAATGGCCTTGGCACCAATGGCCTCGGCAATGGACCCACAAACACCCCATAATGCTCGTGGCCTAAGGACATTAACAATGCCACAAAGTGGGCCCAGTCCCCCTCATCCCTCACTTGCACCACATGCTTCCCTCGCATCATAGTAACTCCATCACTCATACACAACCACGCCTCTCGCGGATCCTCCACCCATGCAGTGACCCCCAATCTCCCATACGCATAGATCTCGAAGGAAAGGAACGTTGTCTGGAAGTTGATATCGCGACCGTAGATAGGGTGCTGGCGCAAGATATTGTATATGTCCTCGAGAACCTGGGCGGTTCGAGGTGTGTGTGGACGACAGTTGAACTCGGTTAGAGGTCTAGGCCCGTAGGTGGTAGAAAGATGGATGGTTATCGTTGGCTTTTCCGCCATTTTGCACTGTAGGGTGTCAGATGCTATACTTTGGGGGAACCATGGATACTTAGGGTTAGGCAAACTGGAGAGTGAATTTACCAGTTTTGAGTTTTCTGTTGATGAGACTTTGCTTGGCTTGAGTTTCCTAGTGATGAGACTTTCCTTGGCTTGAGTTTTCTGGTGATGAGACTTTGGTTTGCGTATGCGATCAGTAGGACGTTGAATGGACTTATAATGCAGGTTCAATACGTGGTGTGGTTGTTGAGGTCTGGTAGGGCCTGTTAGAAGGCTGTGGTTGTGACTGGTTTGGAGTTGTGACTGGTTTGGGGTTGTGACTGGTTTAGGGTTCAGGGTTGGCACGTGGGTGGATGGTACGAGGGCACCCAGGTAGATCAGGCCTGTATAGAGTCGCTCGGGCTGGTAGGCCACTGGTGGCTTGGTGGATGTTAGTGGCTGGTGTGTACCCAGTTTGTGCCTGGTTGGTATCCAAGAGGAGGACAGGGATAATTGGGACGCGCTTCCTACATAGAAGGCTTGCTGGAGGAGGGGGACCCATGATGACACGGCTCGGAGCGGGCCTCCTATTTCCCTATATTTGGTTCTTTCATATAATTCACCGCCGCATCAGCTCTGGATTTCTTACTTTGTGTTTTGTGATTCATTGTGGGTTTTTGGGTCTTATTGTTAGTTTTGGTTTGGTGCGGGTCTCAATCAGGCCTCTCGGGGTCATCAGGTGTTAACCGGTTAATGACAGCATATGGTATCTCTTGAGGTTCTTTAAGCCTGACCTTCCAATCACTTTTGGTTTTCTTTGGAGTCGAGGATCAGTCGGGCTTCTTGGAGTTATCGGGAACAAGCCTGTTAATGACAGTATGGGTCCCCGACTCACTTGAGTAACTTCTTTTGATTTTGGGTTCTGTGCCCCAGACATGGCCGGTTAACTTGCCTTGTCCTGAATCCACCCGGGTTTCCGGTGACTCTTCATGGGCCGCGTACTGGGACCGAAGACGAGTACTAAGTATTAAAAAAATAAAAAAAAAAAAAAAGGTGTAGTTGGACCTTGACTCAATATATGGAAACAATTGGCTGGAATAGTGAGCGCGACGGACGATTAGGAAGTCCTATTCAGGTGCAGATGACGAGGGCATGTTCCCATGGAATAATCGTGCAGCCGGGATGTAGGTAATGGCGAATGGTTCATTGAATTATGGTAAATATTGGCCCGGAAGATTTCCTATATTGTTTCTTGCTTATTCTATCTTGGAGATAGGAAGCAATTGACTCTTCATTTCAGCTCGTATTACCTCGACCGTTCCAAACCGTACAAGCCTCCGCCATTTAACGAGCTTCAGCATGCCAGAAGCAGCAGTGATCAGAATGCGTTGATAGAGCCAAGAAGAAAAAGAAGACGTAAAAAGAAGACGAAAAGCATTAGTAGTGGGAACAGGAAATAGACGACTAAAGTGGAAAGACCACAAACAAATGACATAAGTGCAGTATCTGCTTCCAGGAAGATGGAGGATGGTCCTCTGTACCTCCTAATGGCTGCACCAATCTTACACTGAACAATTTCTCTTACCAATTGGTGGTTCTACTAATCTAGTCATCATCCTCTACTAATTGATAGTTCTTAGTCACTGAGGTCAGGAGACCGAGCAATAGGGTTGTGAATAAACAAATGGTAGCCAAAGCTGTGGAAACCAAAGTATCAAATCCGATAAACGCAATAGAGAAACAAGATATTCGTTGCCACTGCGAACACAGGAGTTAATGAACATCTGAAGCTGGGCAAGCGAAAACTGACAGTTAACTATCTTCCCATGTATTAATGGAAGGGGTCGATCATAACTGACAGTTAACTATCTTCCCATGTATTAATGGAAGGGGTCGATCATATGTAGTATCCTTTTAGCACATTATCCATGTAAATACTAACGCAACTTCCCATTAATCAATGAGGTTGGGTTACACTGACTTGGGGTGACTTCAGACTCAATGAACCATTCCCACTTTGCTGAGGTGCGGACTGTTATTGTCCGTGTTGCCTCCACTCAGAATAAAATTGCCTAAACAATGCAGTCCGTAGTGCAAAACGGCGACTTCCACAGAAATCATTAGCATTATGGGGACCCATCCCTCAGTGAGGCCCGATATGACTTTCTGAAACGCTGGGGATACTGTCAGACCAAAGATTGGTGCTAACCTCGTACCATTACGGCGTTCGATGGAATAGATATGAAAGGCACGTCCCGCATTCAAGGATGATATATCTTTCGGTTGATCTGAGTTGGGCAATCCGAGATTCTGAACATCTGCCGTTAAATCAGCCATCGGATTGCACTTGATTTGTGTTGGCAAGGATTGACTTTCCACTCCTCTAAATGTGCTGGGCTTTAATAGCATACACAACCTATTCCATAGGGATAGACTAATTTCAGCAGGCATTGGCAGCAGCAACGCCAGTTGTTTTGGATCCGGATAGGTTGACAGCGCAACGAGGATTTCCCAAGTGGGACCTAAGAGCCTGATGTCGGTATTAAGCTGTGGTAGAGATGGGCATCCTTCACACCAACTTCTCTGTGCCCATGGAGGTCGAGGTCGAACCCGTCAACCTCGTAACAGGCATCCAGGATAGCTGCTATATTTTTTTTTTTATAAATACTTGATACTCCTATGCAGCCCCGTTAGGGGGCTTATAAAAAGCCACACGGAAACCCGGTGGATAGGATAGCTGCTACAGCATTCGTCGCAGTGTCTTCATCTTGCTGTGATTTGGAATTGGACCCAAAACTGGTTCCTTCTGGATGCACCAATGGGATATTAGAGAGCGGGATATACCCACGTGAACTAGTTGCCCTTTTCATATTGCGTGAGGCGCTGGCTTCCAGTGAAGCTAGGGATACACCCCCGGCAGAGTGCAGCTATGAGGTTTGATTGTTGCTGCCTGCTGGTACCCTTGGCGGGAAATAGGCCAAGGGCACTTGTATAATAAGATTTTTGGAGGCAGTTCTCATTGTGGTCCCTCCTGTCGGAAGAACTCTTATTGGGTTGGAAGTTGTATGGATGTAGATGGGAAGGCCAACGATCCACCCCCGGCATGGACCAAGGTGTGAGGTAGAGGGGTAGTGCAACTAGACTAGGTGTGAGGGGAACCGGTAGTCTGCCGGGCGAGTGTCTAGTACCCAGTGTCCAGCCATGTGACCATATAGGCGAGATAACTTGTGGTTACCTTTGTTGCGGTGTCGGCGTAGCTCTGCATTCGCAGGGTGTAGTAGTCTTTGTACGTCTTCGGAGGAAAATTTTTCGGGCTCAATTGAAGTGAGCTACACAATCCCCCAGAGGATAGAGTTTTGCTACGAGGTTCAGGCTACCTCGGCGCGTTGCAACCCCAATAACAGCACAAGACCTTGGGTCACGTTTGGAGTGGCAAGTCTGAATTCTTCGGGGAATGTAACAAGGCTTTTTAGGATGCCACAATTCCGCAAGGGCAAGGGGAAGACCGCCAAACCGTTAGCGGTCCCCAACCTAGACAATAGACTGGGTGTGAAACTCTGGATCATGTCAACGACTCAACTAAAGGAGTATGTCGGCTGGTGGACATCCCAACAATCGATCTCCAATTAGGAGAGAAATCTCCAAAAGAGGAATAGAAAATGAGGATTAATGAGGCAGCAGATGGCTGCCAGATAGTCCGTACGTATGGGAGCGAATTTGGGAAGGAGGGGTAGGAGGAGGATGGTTTGGATTTCAGGGGAAAGCCAGAAGGATGTAGAGGGTTAGGAAAGATAACGACAGTATGGGATGGGGAGGTGGCATGAATTAGCACGTGTGAATTAGAGGAGCATTGGAATGGCACGGAGAGACGAAAAGGTCCTGGTGCAGACTCGCAAGCTACAATTATGGCACTGGTAGCAGCATATCCAGCAGGGGAAGAGGCGAATTTTACACATATGGCGAGATGAACATCCAGCTAAGGAGGCGAATTCAGGGTAAACACGAGTGTGGTGGATATACAAAAGTCAAGTGGCTATATATATGGCAAGGTGGTTGCTGGGGAATGAGCTGATACTCTATATAATTAGCGTATTGAACATATAGCTGGAAAGGGATGAATATTGGATATATCGCAGGCTATATATATCAAGATGGGGAAAGGCGGAATATTGGATATATGGCAGATTGGACATCCAGCTGAGAAAGCAGTGAATATTGCAATAATCGCAGGCTGTATATCAGGCTGGGAATATTAGACATACCGCAGGCTATATATCAAGCTGGAGGGGGGAATATTGGATATATTATAGGCTGAAGATCAAGCTGAGAAGGCGGTGAATTTTGGACATATTGCAGGCTGTATATCAAGTTGAGGAAGGGGCGAATATTGGATACATTGCAGGGTCTTCTGCTTAGGAGCCTCATTGGGTAATAGAGTATATAACTAAGTATATTAATTGTCACCAAATTCTGGCAGGACCGAAAGTTTGTTACGAGGTTCCTTATTTCCGGGATTGCTTAAAACGCGTATGTCTGAAAGCATGGGTATATGACGTTGCTATACAAGAACTCCAAGGAGGTACTTGACAACCAGTTTGTAACTCTTTGTTAACACAAATCTTCCTTAGTCAATTAGGTTTCGGGAATTTATATTCTTTGACGGATTAACTTGCGTCATCCTTACCCGGTATTCCGGGTGGCTCATTATAGGCCCCTCGCCAGGACCGCATAGGAGTACAGAGTATCAAAAAAACAAAAAGGTTTTCCGAAAGTAAGTACAAACATGTGCAATCACAACTTGAGTATAAACTGAATGATTCCTAAAGAACCTAACAACTTCCATATCGCAATTCACCCCAACTCCTTCTCTAGCACGGCAAGCATGCCATTATACTCCTTCTTCCTATACTGGCCCTCCTCCCCCATTATGATCCCCCTACCTCCTATATCAATCGGAAATAGAATTTCCCTCCAACCCTAGACGACCCTCTCAACTGCCCCACCTTTTAGACTCTTTGGAATCCATTCCATCATGTCTTGTAGTCTCTCGGTTGGGTGGCATGCACTGACTTTACAAGTGCTGCGGTGCTGGGGCCCCATTGTTTCTCAAACGTCTTTCTCGCATCTCCGTAACCGTCATCCTATGTGACACATAGCCAGATGAAAACGTAGAAGAATGATTCTAAGTCATGTTACCAACTGTAGTGCAAGCAGGTGCCATTGAGGACCTCAATAGCCGTAAAGAGCATCGTGCCTGTCCGGCTGAGCATTGATCTCGGCTTGCTTTTAGTAGTAGTTTGTATCGGACTGACGTACTTTGCTAGATCGAGATCAATAAGAAATCCGTGTGGTACCTCGGAAGACACGAGACCATGCCATCGAATGAAATTCCAATGCCTCTGCATTTGCAGAGCATAATATTGCCAGGGGAAATATCCCTGTGCAGGATCCCGGTGGACTCAAGGAGGGATTGATTACCTATCTGTTACAGAACTTAGATGGCGAACCCCATCCAATCTAGCACTATATACTTACATTTAATTGCATCCCTCATGCCCTTCATTCATTTACACAATATGAACTTCCTAATGTCTTCACCAATTGTGGGAAACAATTACGGAGTGTGTCATATCCATGAACACCATTTCTGGGTCAACTTCCGAGCTATGGTCTTCAGATTCTCGCGGGGCAGGTGAGGCTTCAGTTTCACATGGTGGGAGACTTACGAGCTCACGTACTCCTGTGTCAACGAATGAGGACCTGCTATCCCTTTTGTTAGTAACTGTTCTGTCCCATAGAGCTGTGCGTCCCGCCCACGTGTGGGACGCTAAAGCTGGGTGGGACGTCCCACCCAGCTTTGGCACTAGTGACCGTCCCATCCAGCGGTGGAATAATTTTCTAGTATAATTATTGCAACCCGGACAAAATTATTGCATACAGAACTATCTATCTATGTAAGAGAAACAACCAACCGAAACAACCAAGTGAAACAACCAAGTGAAACAACCAAGTGAAATAACCAAGCAAAATAACCAAGCGAAATAACCAGACATATATACATAAGATACAAATAAATAAAACAAGCAGTAGTATGATCTAAAAAAAAAACAGATAAATAAAAGAACAGAAATCAAGTCCTCCGAACTACTATACTATCTATTAAATTATCCCCACCGGCTGAATCATCATGATACCCATTATCCTCTCCACGTCTTCTCCTCAATCACTATCTTACACTGCCATCCAAACTCCAACTATAGTATACTTTGATCACATTCCGGCCTACAGCCTTCTTGCCTTTCTTTGACCGTTGAATCGTTGCATTCTCACTGAATTTCATCTATTGGTTGGGGATTCTGTTAGTGATTGAATGCAGTACATTCATTCATTCCGCCCATGCCTTGCTATACCACACGCATCTACCTTTGGCCAGCTAATCTTACGGCAGCAACCTTCGGCCTGCAGATCATATGGCAAGCAACGGCCTTCACAGGTATTGCGTGTTCCGGCTTGCAGATCTTATAGCAAGCAACGGCCTTCACAGGTATTGCGTGCTTCGGCCTTTCACAGGCATTGCGTGCTTCGGCCTTCACAGGCATTGCGTGCTTCGGCCTTCACAGGTATTGCGTGCTACTCATATGTCCTTCTTCTTCTTCACTTTCTTATGTACGTTCATTCATGTATATATATCTCGTTGATTCTCCTGCTTGAGAGTATAATTAAGTGTGATAGAATAATAACGCAACTCTTCACTGCAATACACTTCTTATCTCTTCGCTCATTCGTATCCTTCAGTGGACATTTGGATCTCACTGCTGCACCTCCTCCTTTATCTCTTATAGATTCAACACGCCGCTCTACTTGAGTAGAACCGCCATAGTTAAGCCTCTCCAGCAATGGGAAACCTGACCGTGTGGGGGAAGGCGTATTTCAGGAGAAATTTTCACGAAATTCGGGTACTCATACCCTGCTTCTCTCGCTCTACGACAATTGTAAATTCGGACACGGAAAGCCCTTTGGTTGTTGAGATTGACCATGTGGGTCCGTCCTGCACGGTGTTGTCCGTCGGTTCGGCCAGTGGTAATCAGATGCGATGGAATACTGCCTTCTCTACTGGTACGAGAATTGGCAGCGAGTTTACAGGAGAGGATGTATCCAGTAGTCCGTACCTATTTCTACCCGCGAGCTGGTGCTTGTATTATGCAACGCTACAAAGTATCAATTGAGACGAAAGCCTATAGTATGCTAAAGTACACATATTATTACATGGCAGGTAATGTACCTGGTGCGAACTCTCATCTTATCTCAACTCTTCCGCCTCCAACAGCCTGATGCACTCAGTCACCTGCTGCAACTTGGAATCCACAACACACACGCGCGTGAATCTCTCTGCAAACACAATATGATACAACTGCTCCACATCTGGTAGCAGAGGCTTCCTTGGCATATTATCACGGAAATCCAACAATAAGTAATTGTCCATAATTCCCTCCGTCACCCACGATCCATAGGCGCCTCCGCTGCTGCACCCTTCCTCCTGACGGAATCGATCTGCATGAGCTTGTAATCGATGCCCATTCCTCAATAGCTCAAAGCCCCACTTTAAGCTAGGGACAAAAAATTCGATGCGACCTCGCTTTGTTCCACATTCTGGTGTGGCAAGTATCTTTCCTTTGCTAGCGACATGGCATCCCCGGTAGAACTCATCTTGGAAAATCGCTTCGTGAGGCCGGTGGATGGTGGAAGGACCAATTCGTGCTGGGGCCCGTAACGCGGAAGGTTGGAAATGCCGGATGGCCAGCAATGCCAGCTCTAGCGTGGTTATACCCAACGCAGGTTGGGACAGTTGCTCGCAAGGAGTGAAGAGCATCAGGGAGATATACCACTCGTGCAACTGCGAGGGCAAGACATTTGTAAGGGAACCTGAACGTTCATTCCCCAATGAAACGGAGTGGATCCAGCCTTTTCGATGAGCCCGCTCAAGAGTCAAGACACTTTTGGTCTTGCTCGGAGTGTTGATGCCCTATCTCAGACAAGCTGACCCAGCAAGCGTGCCGCATTGTAGTCAGATTGGAGATTCTTTCGGGTAGGGAGTCCGCGGCGCCATGGCGTGGCTGCTAGACTATCAAAGGAGGTATTGAAGTCTGCAAAGTAGCTGTGAAGTAAATCAAGTTCGATAGTTTTACCTTTCTGTATAGCCTGGTTAATCGCATAGTGGCCGGACTTTGGTGTCTGGAAAGTCGCGGTTAGGTATATCTGTAGGAATATTTGGAGCAGGGAGGTTAGGATATGTATTTACTAACAACTATATGAGAGGTAGGGCTATCAATGAGGGAATGCAACACCCCGGCATGCCCTTGAGTTACAGCGTACAACGCCGAGGACACATCCTCAGTAAACTGAATCGGTTTTGGCTTGTGATGTCGGCACTTTCTTGCAAGTGCATCTGTGAATTCCTCTTCAGAAAGTAGCAGCCCTAGAGGGTGAGGATGGTCATTATTGGGTCGCAAAGAAATCATCTGGTGCGCAGTTATATGTGGCGGGGTGATCGCATCGGGCAGCGATACACTACAATAGGATGAAAACATGACCAAATACCGTAGAATCTCTCAGACAAGAAAGTAATAATGTTTAAGAAAGTACCCTCCAATAAGACTCTGTGGAAGGTCAGGCGGGATATGTCATGGGTAGGGAACGCGAATAAGAAAGGAGTTTTGGAGGGTAGAAGGTTCTAGTAACAAACTAGGTAGCGTCGAACTTAATGTTTGTATACAACATCGGCTTTACCTCTGCATCTACACACAACAACACGTTCACCTCTGTAAACGATGGTATCAATATGCCACCTAAAAGACAAGGTCCTATTGCTCAAAACACATCGAAGCGTCCTAGAGCTCAAGGCCCCATTCAGTTTAAGCGGCAGCAGACAAATACAACCAAAACTCAGTCTGAAGCAAGTGGATCCGGAGGCTCTCAACCGGAGCAAGTGGAAGACAATGACTTGGTGATCATGAACGAGATCCACGATAATGCACTAGCTGCAGTAACAGAGTTAAGAAGGCTCTATGGCGGCAGTGATTGTGTTTACTACTTTTCAATTAAATAATTCTAGTGCTACCTTGTATGAGAAAGTACCTATGATTAAGAATGTAACGATGATTAAGAAAGTACTCAAGAATAAGACGCGGAGAGAGCTTTTGGCAAAACCGCCCATCCATAAATAAGACTGCAGTCTTGTCCGCGAGTTTCTACGGTAATGGTGTTTAGCATTCCACGATCCCTGGGAAGGCTCCTTGATAAACTCACTCCACAGCTGGTCATCCCAGTACGTTGTACGTTGATTAGTAGAATGACATAGGCTACCGAGGCATCGCGTACGTCCAGACCCTCAGTCTCACGAGAGATGTGGTTGGCCCATCCTTTGGACTCAGCCACACGGCCCTGAGCCCATCCGTTAATGCGAAATACAGATGGACCATCGTCAAGTGTATCAATGTAATAGTAGAGCAGCTTCAGAAGAGTGGTTTTGCCGATGGCAGGTGTTCCACGCACGAGAAGGACACGTTGCTGGAGGAGCTATTGATACAGATTCCGAACGGTATCGGTGCGAGGACATATGTCATCTGTTCCAAAAATTAGTATCCAATATTTTTTTTTTTAAATCTTTTTTTAATCATAGTATTCGGGTAGTTATGGAGGCTTGATGGGGAACTGTGGCAACTACCTTGGGGGTGGGATGGTGATCCAGGAACATTGGGTACATGCGCGCAGCTGTAAACCGGGCGACGTGGGGTTCGTGGGTGATCTGAAAGCGTGGGGTTCGTGGGTGATCTGAAAGCCGGCGACGTTTCTCACGTGGTATAATGGACATGGATGTGTCTGGTACAGGTGTTGGTATCGTTTCGGGTCCTATGGGCGCTGCGTGTTGTTCAAAGCTGTGCATGCAGCTGACACAGGGGAAGAATGTATAGTACAGGGTATTGTCTGGAGCTCGGTGGGTCTGGAGTGAGCAGTGGCCATGCTGGCAAGGACAACCAGCCAACAAGCAGCTGCCAACATCCATGGAGTGGGATGAGGCCAGGGTGCGATGTGGAAACGGTGGTGGTGGAGAATTTGGTGGTGTATTAGTGTGATGGTGCGGTGGCGCAGTGTTGTTGTAGTGTTGTGGTGTTGTCTATGGTGTTGTGGTGCTGTAAGTATGTTATTTAGGCATTATGTGAGAGAATAATTATGTAATGACAGAATGCATGTGTACCCGGGCTATCACATACTCAGATCAACTATTGCATTATTTTATGTGATAGGGATGTCAGTGTGCTGGTGATAGAATGGTCATCTAGTCTCATGCATTGGTGGCTTGAAGTCACTATCTGCTACATACCGACATTTCACCAAATTAATAGAGCAGTACTGTAGCTCTCTCAAGCTGTGAATTTGCCTGGAATTTCGGAATTGGATATCCATCTCCAAAATCCACCACCCCATCTACGAAACTCTAACCTCCTCTTTTTCCACCGGGTTATGACTACTTTCACTTCAGTTCTGATGCGATTCAGGAGGCATTCCATATATAATGTTTGGTCTGCAGACAACTGGGGTCGTACGCACCTTCAGCATCAGCAGGTCATGTATGATGAACACATCTGTTCTGCAATGGTGCTTCTAATGCACGTCATAGGAACGATAGGTCTCGCCAACTGGGAGAGGAGGAGGGGCTCAGAGTTACAGATCAATCTCACTACCACCTCCATGGTCTTCTAACAGTAGTTGAGGACTTCTACGGCTCCAACTCCTGATTTACGGTCTCAAAAAAGCAGCAGCGGCTATTGCAGCGTTCATAAATACCTACAAGCAAGGTGACCTTCCATTACATGATGATTTCTTGCTAACAGAGGTAAAAAACTAGATGCAGTATATCTATGTGATGATTCACGAATCTGCAATCTTCAAGGTGCATGTGGAGGCTCTCGATGGTGATATTACCGACCTCATGGGGCAAGCATTACCTCTGTCAAATTAAGCTCCAGAAACAAGGACGCAGGATGCAAACATCCGCCCCATAACCCACGAAGACGAAGAATATGATGGCAGCCTCTCCGACACCGCAATTGAGATCTCTGCTGCGTAGGCACTCTCCCGCGCAGGCCAACAGACGCTCTGGCTGGCTGTTTCATTCCAGCACACATTCGAATCTCTATGTCAAGAGTAGGTACTCCCAATACATCCACTCTCGTTAACACTATTTAATCTACCTGTTGCAAATACACCCAGCACCCACATGGAGTCGTGGAAGCATGTGGTTATGAGTTTATTTCCTGCAGCTACAGATGTTACCACTCTGCTAGCGGAGGTGAGGGCAATGTCAGCATTGAAGCTGGGGTTGTAGTGACAATGGGAGCCTCAAATATCACAGCGGTGGAAGTCATCGAAACATTGGAACCTTATGGGAATGATCACGCAGGGAAATCCACCCTTTTAATTTTGAGGTGTGTATCATGCAGAAAGTATTCTGGCTACCATGGCATATTTGGGCTCTTCCATAGCTAACAAATATGACTACAAATCCCCCAACATACTCGGCTCTTTCAGAAATACATACAGAACTATTGGCGTCTCGAAACGCTGCTGCCCCATTTATACGAAACTGCTCTCACTGCTCACCCCCCGCCAAAGTGACACACGCGAATCTGGCAAACCACTTACGGTCCTCTGCTCTCACCAGAAAATCTACCCGACTAGTCTCCCCCCATTGCTACCTTTTGATGTGGCCGAACGGCTAATTACATGGTTGGAAGGGTTATTGAAACATGAGCTTGTGGAAGTAGTCAAGAAGAAGCGGAGGTCGACCGGCATACTGTAAGTGTGAAGAGTGCGACCAGTCAAGATTCAAAGGGGGAGAGTCCAAAGAAACAAATGGGGCCAGTTGTGACCACAACTCTGAATCCTATAGCGTAAGTGAAGATGCCAGGTGGCGGGAATAGGTTTGTAAGATGGTATGGAAAGAAGACAGGGGAAGTGGGTGAACAAGTGTAAGGGACGGAGCTCAAGGATAGGGAGTAGGAAGGGCAGAGGTAGTCGGGAGGGAAGGGACAATAAGAGAATCCAAGGCGAGAATTGTGGGTATTCGCTGAGGATAGACGGCTGAGTGTGTCCCTGGAGATTATTGTGGTCGTTACATCGGGTGCATAGGCTGGGCCCACTGCTGGATGGGCCGGTCATTAGTGCCCTTGCTGGATCGGGGGCCCCATACAGCTATAGCGGCCCATTGCTAGACGGGCTCCAAAGCTGATGGGTCAGAACAGTGATAAGGTTTAGGACGGAAGTTGGCGGTTAGGCAGCCTGTTTGTTGTGGGGCCTGGTCGTTTGTTTGTTGTGGCCGAGTTTTGTTGTTTGTATATGGTGACGGTAGCTGTAAACAGAGGGATATCAAGGCACACGGAGGCTAGCCTCGCTTCCAGCTTCCAATCTCTGAACGTTGGTCGATGCTATGATGTTGACAGTCTCGACAGCGGAAAAAGCCATTCGGGAAGGAAGTAAGGCAACATTGCTCGAGAAGCTTCGAAGGACATAGTCTCAGCTTTCAACAATGTCAACACTCAGAGGCTACTTCAGATTCTCAAAAAAGCAAACATCTCAGACAGGCTAATAAGGTTCATCGACCGTTTCCTACAAGCACGCCACTTCCCTATCGTCTGGGATGGCGCCATCAGAGGTCAAGGGCATATGGATCAAGGAGCGCCCCAGGGCAGCCCCCTTTCCCCAGTTCTCTGGCTAATATATATAGCCCATACCCTCAACAAGGTTACTAGCAGATTGGATGGGGAAAACCAGCACACCCCCAGAACCTTACGACCCAGGACAAGCAGACACTGCGTAGGACGGAATCCGGGCACCTCAATCCAGCTATTTTCATATGTAGACGACGTCAACCCATTAATCATCAGCAACCTAGACTCCATAGGTCACCGGCGTTTGGTCCAAAGGGTCAGCTCAATCCTAGAGGAAACGGCATAGGAAGATCAGCTACAATGGGACCCAGACAAGGAAACACAGCTAGATTTCCGCTCTAAGGGGAAAATCAAGCACTGCACGACATTAGTTATTACCATTTCTCTTGGAAGTCCCACATCGAACAACGCACAACAAAGGCAGCCCGGATACTCTCAGTTCTTACCAGCCTAGGCAACTCACATGGTGGTATGAGTCCGAAAGCCCTGAGGGCTTTATATACAGGCAGCATACGCAGCATCTTCACATGGGGGTTGGAACTCTTTAATGGCTCGCCTCAGCTACTAGAACCTATGCGACGCTTGGAGTACTCAGCCCTACGGAAAATCACGGGAGGATACCACGGCAGCAGCCATCAAAAACTAGGATTCATCGCCAACATAGAACCTCTAGATAGCAAACTAGCGGACATGCAGCGCTGCTGGGTGACAAGAGCCATTAGGACAGGAGATAAGGCAATCAGATCCTACTTGGAAAAGGATCCCTCCTGGCATAACTGCAATGACCTACACCTAGCGAGGACAGCAATTTCAGAGGCCTTCTTCTTAAACGGCGTGGACCCAGAGGACATATCTTGGGGCAACAGAGATGACACAACCCCCTTTCCAATCATTTATGAAGAAATCCTCGACCCTAGGTCCGAGAGCTCCAAAGTCTTAGGCACCTGGGCAAGCTAAGATAGGTTCGATCCTAGAGGAAGGCTGGCGAGTTTGCTTCACGGACGGCACCGGTCGCGGGAACGAGATAGCTAGCGGAGTTTATAGCGAGGACAGAACGGGAGGCCAGCCGGCGAATTATGGCGACTTCTTAGGAAATCAGGCCACAGTAGCAGACGGCGAGTTACATGCAATGCTGCTCGCACTACAGAAAGAGAGCTCAGACATGCTCGCCATCCTGTCAGATTCTCAGGCAGCGGTCCAGGCAGTCCATAACCTGAGCCTAGGCGCACCTCCCAGGTCCAGTATAGAAAGAGAAATCAAATCCCTACTGACAGACAACACTCACAGGGACCTCCGGCT
The DNA here is from genome assembly GCA_015179025.1 of Terfezia claveryi. Lineage (NCBI taxonomy): Eukaryota > Fungi > Ascomycota > Pezizomycetes > Pezizales > Pezizaceae > Terfezia > Terfezia claveryi. The sequence goes on from WHUX01000082.1 coordinate 55,073, forward strand.
CTCGTGGATCAGAGGACACCTTGGAATCCAAGGCAATGAGAGAGCAGATCGCAATGCCAGCTTCGAATCTCACCTAGGCGTCCTGACATGCAAAGCCCGCACGGCAACAGAAGGAGGTCTACGAGCAGCCTCCAAAGCTACACGGAAAACGGCACGCACCAAGGCGAGCTACGGCACAAGGAGGGTGGAATGGGACCGACATGCCCTTTCAGCCTATACCTGGATACGCACGAACCGAGGCCCACAGAAAAGCTGGCTTCATCACGTCAAGAAAGCAGATTCACTGGAGTGCATTTGCAGTCACCCTTTGGAGACAGGAGATCATATCACATTCGCCTGCCCACGTTTTGGCCGCATCAGAAGAATGCTCCTGAGCGGGAGGAGCAGTTGGGAGGAGCTCGACAAGCCAGAGTGGAGAAAAGAGGGGGAAGAGACATACGAGGCCACCGAGGCCTTTTTCAAGCTCTTATATCATGAGCTCACATAGGCACATTTTTGTTCGTTCCCTTCATATCAGTTTCCATTTCACTTACCTATCACGAGTCTCCTTATCAGTCAGGTCACAGTTGTCCACGATTTTAGTTCAGTATTTCATATTGCTTCTGCTTTTCTTACAGTTCATGAGGTTAGGGACCGAGGCTCAGTCAGGCCTCCGGGTCATCGGCTAGTTCGTTAGTGACAGAATGGGGCCTCGCTCGGATTTTTCCAATTTGTTCTGTGTATTTATCTCGCGTGGGTCTGGCAGATTAACTTGCCTTATCCTTCAATCCACTCAGGTTTCTGGGTGGCTCCTCATGGCCCCCCTAACGGGGCCGCATAGGTAGTAACAAGTTTTTTTTTAAAAAAAAAAAAAAAAAATTGGTGCAAAGAACTTCCTGACTAAGCTAGAAGTATCGCAATCACATGACCAAGGGACACAGCGACCTGGCCTCCACGTTCTAGAGCGTGGATTCGAGGCTACACGGAGGCTACTTTGGTCTAGTCTGGTTGCACGTTTGGTCTAGGTGGGTGCTTGCTACAAAGACTATCCAAGCCAGACTATATAGTCTGGTCCTATGTAGTTGCATTCAATAAACTCCATACTTCTGTAGAAGGTGTATGCCAAGCATGTTCACTGTGGTTCATTTGGTCAGGTCTCAAGAGTGAGACCAAAAGAGGTTTCGCATCAACAATTGTATGGGAAACCTCCAAAGGTCTACTCGGAAACTTTTGGTGGTTTCAGATAAACCTTTTGAGGTTTCGAACAAAACTTTGTTTAGGTTTCGCGTATTATGGTCTCCGTCCTATGGAAACTTTACATAGGTCTCACTAGTGAAGTCACTGCTAGGGCTCGTGACAGAAGCCAATGCAAAATCTCATGTAAATTCACTGCACGGAAACCTGGCAAAGGACTCGAATAGAAGCCAATGTAATATCTCATGTAAATTTACTCCACGGAAACCTGGCAAAGGACTCGAATAGAAGCCATATAAATGTCTCGTGTGAATTTAAATTTAACCCTACGGAAACCTAGCAAAAGACTCCAATAGAAGCAAAAAATAAGTCTCAAAGCAAATTCAAATTTAACCCTACGGAAACCTAGCAAAAGACTCCAATAGAAGCAAAAAAAAAGTCTCTCGTAAATATAAAATCAAACCTACAGAAACCTAGCAAAAGACTCGAATGAAGCAAAATATATGTAAATTTGAAGCACTTAGGAAAGTAAATGATAGAACCAAATACTATACGCTTAATACAAAGACCTTGGATACAGGGCAAAGAGAGTGCGAGAGATCGAGGTATATATACAGGAGGCCTCGGAGAGCCAAGGCCGACAGCAAAATAAACTTCCCGACGAAAATATCAGATAACGAGATAGATAACGAGATAGATAACAACGACAGATAACAACGGAGTCGGAGAGGCTAAAATATATTGAAGACTAGCTTCTCTTAAAACGAATAAACAACCTCTTACAATGAGAGCTAGTAGAGGCAGTAGGAGACCTCACCTTGATCTCTACAGAAAATAAACCTTAATAGGGTCTCTGCAGAGAAGGAAACCTTAACAGGGTCTCTGTAGAGAAGGAAACCTTAATAGGGTCTCACGAAGTAGCTAAGGCCTCCCCAAAGTCTCAAACTATTCTCCATAGCCTTTTTAAAGGTCTCAACTTGCTTGAAAAGTCTCACTTCGGTTCAAAGGTTTCACGGCTAAGCCTCAGCAGGTCTAACTTGGCCGAAAACTCGCGACTTAGACCTAAACTTGGACTAAAGTTGAAACTTTTAATTAAGTTTACTATGGGCGCCCATATTAACTAATGAACCACAGTGTGTTAACGGGGGTCTACGTAAGGATTGAGATCTTAGGATATGAACGTAGGTATTGTAGGCCTATTTATGGGAGAGATGTATTGCTTAATTGATCTATATCTCTGCCTTAAGGGGTTCTAGCAGTCTATTTATACACATCTCCTCCATATTCACACATGCTTGTCATATGCCTGCTTATCTACATGCCTCTATGTCCACCTATTGTTGACGAACTCACATGTTTGCACATGCATTGGAAGAGTATTTCTTACAGTCTATACCGTACCCACTGGGCTGGGCTATTGGTTTCCACCGTCTGGGCGTTGTGCCAACCAGATTAATGTCATGCCCCCTCCGTTACAATACTTTAACGAGAGAACGCCATGCTCCACATTCTCTCGGACTCCATGTTAGCCATATCGACTTCTATCAATCTGTGTCGTGGGGAAGTAGGGAGGAGTGGTTTCGAATGAGAGATAGCAGAGCTCCTCCACTAACGGCGCTTCAACTTCCACGACATGTCTATCTCTTGGGTGCGTTCCCATATTGGTATCGAAGGTAACGACGAGGCAGACAAATTGGCGGCATTCAGCTCAGCTCTAGGCCAAGGTTTTTTAACTGTGTCGAGGGTAACTGAACGTGGAATTAAAGCAGCCTCCGAGTCGAGGAGGAGCGAAGCACGAACAAGGAAAGGCTTTGGGATTACGCACACGCTAGCAGCTGTTTCGGGCAGCTACTGCCGACATGCCGGCAAGATAATTACAAGTAAAGTGGTGTGATCTAGACAGAGGACTTATGGGTTGACTGAGCTCATTATTCAGCCTGCAGTATACTCCATATTCTCGCCTTCACAACTGGATAAACAACCAGTAATATTCGCGCCTTCCCTACTCAGCCTGTAATATACCCAATATTCACACCTTCTCCAGCTGGATATTCGGCCTGCAATATACTCTATATTCGCCCCTTCTTTAGCTGGATATTCGGTCTGCAATATACCCTATATTCGCCCCTTCTCTAGCTGGATATTCGACCTGCGATGTATCCACCGGCTTTACTCTGAACTCGCCACCTCCGATATCTTTAATATGCACGCCTTCTACAGCTTGATGAATCGTAGGCAATATACCCTATATTCGCCCCTTCTCTAGCTGTATATTCCCGCCTCATAGCCTTAGGCTCCACAGGCGTATAGATTTCAAAAAAAAAAAAAAAAATAGCTGTATATTCGGCCTGCGGTGTATCCACTGGGTTTACCCTGAACTCGCCACCTCCGATATATCCAATATTCACACCTTCTATAGCTTGATGAACTGTGGGCAATATACCCCATATTTACCCCTTCTCTAGCTAGATATTCGGCCTGCAATATACCCCATATTCGCCCCTTCTCCAGCTGTATATTAGGCCTGAGATATATGCACTATTTACCTCTTCCCCAGCTGGATATACAGCCTGCGATATATCGAGTATTGGGACAGCAGTAGCCAGCAGGGGGGGCAAGGGACAGCGTTACCCAGTGGGGGAGGTAATGGACAGCACTAGGTAGCGCGGGAGGTAATGGACAGTACTAGCCAGTGGCGGAGGTAATGGACAGCATTAGCCAACGGGGGAGGCAAGGGACAGCATTAGCCAGCGGGGGAGGGAAGGGACTTCCTCAGCTGTATACTCGGCCTGCAATATACCCCATATTCGCCCTTTCTCCAGCTGGATATTGGGCCTGCAGCGTATCTACTGTGTTTAGCCTGAACTGGCCAATCCCGATATACCCAATATTCATGCATTCACCAGCTTGACGTACTGCCAGCAATATACCCAATCTCGCCAATATGGAAGTCTTCTTTCTCTCATTCCACGTAGGAGGAGGGAAGAGTCTAATATAGACCCTGAATTGCAGGCTCATTTGGATAGAGCGAGGGGCAGCACGAACTAGCGGCGGAGGGAAGGCACGAAGTAGCGGCAGAGGGGCCAGCACGAATTAGCGGCGGAGTAGGATGAACCAGCCGCACTTCCGTGTGTATATATATACAGTCCAGTTTAGCTACCTCCTGTTAATTAAGCAAGCCTTCATATGAAGCTACTGCGATCACGCTAGCAAGAACAACAATTTGAGGTAGGGAATTTCTTTCCTTCTCGCATCTGTGACCTTCGCATGCTGCTTTTCTTCCCTCTACCCCAACCTCGCCAGGGCTGTATTCGCTCTTACCTTCATCTTGTTGCATCTCAATTCAATGCCGCGACCAGCCAACCGAAGCCACTGCGATATGCTGGCAAGAACAACAAGCTGAATGGTAGGGAATTTCTTAGCCATGGCGTCCCGAAAAACCCTCCGCGGAAAACCTATTTATAAGGTAAGACCAATGAAAACCCAACCAAAGAACGTGTCTCCATAATGCTGTTTTCCTTTCCAACACTATAACAGTCTGTCGATCCGCAAACTAAGTCAAGATTCGAGAAAACCGTCTCGACCAGATCCACTATGTGTTCCTCCCCGCCATCCTTTCATCTTCTTCACCTACCGCTTCCCCTCACCCATTTCTTCCCAATTACCCCACCTCCGCCCAATTTCTTCCCACGTGGACAGACCAGGGCTATGTGCCTCCCTGTTTCCACCTGTCTTCTACAACTCTGGCATGTAGGGTCAACTGTATCATCCAACTTCGCACGTCAGGATTGGAGGTTTCCTTTCCCGGTCATGCAGTGGGCGTAGTTGACCCTTGCCTTTCTCCCCCACAAAAAAACCACCCTACCTCCTCCCGTCCTAGCTACCTTTCTCTCCGCCTCCCGCAATCTCTTCCATTCATGTCTGAGCACCCCTTCCATGATTTGGGGTTCTTATAAATCCTCCGCTCCCTCTTTCACTAGCATGTCCGCTCGCTCATTGCCGGGGATGCCAACATGGGCTTTTACCCAGCCTATCTTTACAGCCCGCCAAGCTTTACTTGCCTCTCCTGTGGATTCAAGGCTAATTATATTACAATATGGATAAGAATAAGTGACTGCTTCCCACTCGTGGCAAGTTTGGCAACCTTGGCCCACAACCTTGGCCCACAACCTTGGCCCATAACCACCATGGTCCTCCCCTAACTACTATGTCCCCCACATCCGTTAAACCCAACCAGCGAAAGCATCCGACCACAACCAGCGCAACAGAGCGAGGGCAACCCTTTCCTTCATCTTATTGAGATAAATTCAATGCCGCAATCAGCCAACTGAAGCCACCGCGATTAGCTGGCAAGAACAACAAGAAGAATGGTAAGGAGTTTCCTAGCCCTCGTCACGAAACTCAGATCGCATAAGGGGTACGAGACATCAAAGTAGCCCAACCCCACACCTCCTGTGTACAGTCATGTACCGACCCTCATAGCCCTACAGCCCCAACTAAAGTATCCTCAACCCCAAAACCAGCCGGCAGTCACCTACCCACCCTCCTATTCTACAGCCTCAACCAGAGTTCGCCCAGACCCGTCAGCCTCCTGAAAACCTCACCATCCAACTCCTTTCCCTACCATCCCAACCAAAGTACCCCCAACCCTCCTGCCTCACATTTTTCTGGTCAAGGTAGTGAGAGGTTTAGTGATCTAGCACCCGCAATTCCAGCTCAACCGTAACAGTACCATGCCCGACAAGATCCCCTACTCACCGGCATGACTAATCTTGCACTGGCCGGCGATTAACTTGCCTCACTCGGGTTTCCGGGCGGCTCCTCATAGCCCCCTCGACGGGGCCGCATAGGAGTAATAAGTATTAAAAAAATTTAAAAAAAAAAGTGACTAATCTTGCAACGCCCCTTGCCGCGGAGGGCTTTGATCTCGATGCCATATCTCGATACCATATTCAAAGGCATTGACAAGGCTTGTTGCTGTACCGCCTTCCCTGGAGTTAATTTGATCTTCTTTCATGTGCCAAAACGGTTTTCTGTGGCAGGCTGGCGTAGTTTGTCCCACCCACGCCGCCTCCTATGGCTTGATCCCAGTACTTCACCTCGAAAGCATGCCTGCAGGACATGTGGTAGGTCACGGAGCGACTGATGCTTTATTGGTGGGTGTATGCATAGAGGAGAGAAAACAATCGAAGTCTCTAAAAACTGCTTCCCAAGGCGCTTCTGTTGCTCCTGTTACTACCGCTGCTGCCTTTGCTGCCGTTGTTGCCATTGCTGCCATCCAAGAGCATACCCCCAACTCCAAAAGGAATAGGAATGATAAACTAGCCGAAACTCTCGCAAACGACTTGCACCAGGTGGTAAAAAAGGCCCGCCGAGATCTCTACGAGGGCTTGTGCCAACCAGACTACGACCGAGCAGTAGATTGGCTATCTTGCGAGGTGGAAGGTGGAAGGTGAACCTACAATAGTTGTTCACCAGAAAAGGCGGCCAACTTCATATATCATAGTATTCTTTGCTGATACGGCTATCCAATACCTCTTCAATTCGGTGATGGTACTAACAAAATATATGTTGGGATATCTTGTTAGGGAAAGGTGGTAGCAAGGCATGCTGCAGGCAACACGTTTTTTTTTTTATTTTTTTTTTTAGATACTCCAGGCATGATTGGTGCAGAGCGGATCGATAGCTATATACCTACTCTAGCGGGATGGTAATATGTGGAGTGGACAATAGAGTTGCACAGTACACTATTAAAGAAGTGAACGATGTGGATTGAAGACTTGCTTCATTCACTAAAAAATCCAGGTCTGGGGCGTTGTCTATACGTATACATGAGAAATTTAGGGTAAGACAATATACAGGGATCTGTTATTCAGCCAATTAGAAGCAAGAGAATACAAGAACCACAGAGTGACTCAACGCGACATACATATGATACTTTCATACGTGCGAACCTAAGACGATTGCATATGCGTGGACGTAAGGTGCTTGCGTATGTGCAGATTCAGCTGAATATTGTCGTTGCCGCATAGCGGCGTTGCCAGACAGCGGATAGTGCAACAGCAATATCCGGGTGTCTTATATGTGCGTTTTAACAGGTTCATACTTCGTGAACCCCATTATCAGTTTAAGAGATAAAGGAGGGAGGTATTGGCAGCAGTGAGATCCAAAAGTCCACTGAAGGATAATACGAATGAGCGAAGTGAGATTGTCACGTAGAGAAGAGTATATAGAAGTGAAGAGATGTGTTGTTATGTTATCACTTGATTATACTCTCAAGCAGGAGAATCAACGAGATATATATACATGAATGAACGTACATAAGAAAGTGAAGAAGAAGAAGGACATATGAGTAGCACGCAATGCCTGTGAAGGCCGAAGCACGCAATGCCTGTGAAGGCCGATGCTTGCCATATGATCTGCAGGCCAGAGCACGCAATGCCTGTAAAGGCCGAAGCACGCAATGCCTGTGAAGGCCGAAGCACGCAATGCCTGTGAAGGCCGAAGCACGCAATGCCTGAGAAGGCCGTTGCTTGCCATAAGATCTGCAGGCCGAAGGTTGCTGCGTGTGGAATAGCAAGGCTTGGGCGGAATGAATGAATGTACGGCATTCAATCACTAACAATCAGCCCCTTAAATTGGATCCTACGAATCCTACACCATTTTTCTACGCCACACTACCTGCAAAGATATGGCAAATCGAAAGCCTTTTTAGTCTCGATCAGACCCTCGTAGCGAGAAGGCTCTTGGGTACTAGGAAGACAATGCTCAGCTTTTTTTTTTTTTTTTTTTTTTTTTTTTTTTTTGAAAAACGCACTTATTACTTATATGCGATCCTAACAAGGATATGGAATTTGAGGCCATTTGGATCTGGGTTGAGTTTCACGGGGTTGGCATGAGGGGTGTTCGCACCCAACCGTTCAGATTCCCAGTCCCCTTATCTTATTAGCTCAAACTGTTCGAATCAACCGGACACTATTCACCTTAATTCTAGACCCACATTCAGCAATAATTGCAATAGCTATCCCTATAGCAATAAGTGCAACGCGGGATTCAGGGAATATACTAAGAGATGTGTAGAGTTTGGTTCTAGAAGTCTAGCTTATGGGATTTGGGACCATTCATCTTCACTCCAGCCGGGTTGGGTGTAGAGGGGAGAGAAGGATGCGAGGGGGTGAGAAGGTTGTGGGATGCGAAAGTTGTGTACCATACAGAATAGAAAGTTGTGTGATGTCATGGGTGGGCTCACTTTCCCCTTCCTTTCTTCACTCTGCTACTTGCCAACCCCGAACCCTAAACCAGTCACAACCCCAAACCAGTCACAACCACAGCCTTCTAGCAGGCCCTACTAGACCTCAACGACCACCCCACTGATTAAAGCAACATCGCAACTCCCCCCAACTGTACCAACTGCACTCGTATGCAAATCAAAGTCCATCACTAGCAAACTCAAACCAGGCAAAGTCTCATCACCAGAAACTCAAACAAGGTAAATTCAGTCCCACGCTACGTATCCATGGTTCCCCAAAGTATAGGATCTGACACCCTAAAGGGTAAAATGGCTGCAAAGCCAACGATAACCATCCATTTATCTACGACCGCCGGGCCTAGACCTCTAACCGAGCTCAACTGTCGTCCACACACACCTCGAACCGCCCAGGTTCTCGAGGACATATTCAATATCTTGCGCCAGCACATTATCTACGGTCACGATATCAACTTCCGCATAGCATTCCTTGTTTTCAAGATCTATGCGTATGGGAGATTGGGGGTCAATGCGTGGGTGGAGGATCCGCGAGATGGGTGGTTGTGTATGAGTGATGGGGTTACTATGATGCGAGGGCAGCATGAGGTGCAAGTGAGGAATGAGGGGGACTGGGCCCACTTTGTGGCAATGTTAATGAGCTTAGGCCACGAGCATTATGGGGTGTTAGTGATTTCATTGCCGAGGCCATTGGTGCCGAGGCCATTGGAGCCGATGGCATGGGTTCTTGATGATAAGATCATATACTAGGGCTGCTCATTAAGTTAGCTCAGATAGGACAGTATAATACCTAGCACAGAAAAGCAATACATGTCTACAGTTTACACCATTCCGGCCTGCTGGTTATTTAGTATGAGAAGAAAAACTGATGTTTCTCTCAGAGGAAACATTTGTGATCCTAAACTGTAATGCATTACTTCCATGCTATTTCCGTAGGAATTGAGATTATGAATGGAGGAGTCTTGGTAGGGGTTCCTCCCATGTGCTCTTGCCACTTGGAAAGAAGGATCTGATGCATGTAAAGCGTTGCTACTCAATAGTATGTGTTGTGCATCCTCCAATGGCTATCCGCATAGAAAGCATGGTGACTCCATCTTGCTGATATGGAAAAGCCATCTCTTTTGTAGCAAATGCTCAGAAGATTAGTGGTGGATGCTCAAGAAGGAAACAAGTGGAAGAGAATCACAAAGAGGATCAAACCACAGTAGTAGGGGTATGAATTGAGGTAGATGAGGAAGTTTGGAAGGTAGTAGGAGAGGAGGTGGTAAAATAGAACCAGAAAGGATAGATGAGGAGGCTATTGCACAGAAAATGTCAAAAACACCGATGCACTGGGTCCCATTACTATGTGCCTGCCTTTGGGTGAAGAGGAGTTCACGCATTCAATGACAGTCTGTAATCTTCGTCTTAGGCAAAGAATTGAAAATGCCAATTGACCTGTCGGAGAAAGCTCTCGCATCAGAATCGGAATGAAAGCAAGTATTGGTGGCCAAGGGATTATAGTAGTTATATGGTGGTGTGCTAGGTCTACAAGAATTGGAAGCAGGCAAGTAGGCTATGAGCAGAGTAGAAAGATTGGAGTTGGGAATGCACGAAAGTGGGAGTCAAGGATGATACTAAGGGCATTGTTCTAGTATCTTCTCCCACCTGGGTGGGGCCTTTCATTATTTATTTGATACAATTACGAACAGACTTAAAAGCGATAAGGAAGAAGGTTAGTTGCCTACACGATCTAGTTAATGGACCGCAATTGTTTTATTGTATTGCGGTATATAGGTGCCGGACCTGGCAGATTAACTTGCCTTGTCCTGAATCTACCCGGGTTTCCAGGTGGCTCCCTTGGTTCCCTTACTGGGATCGAGTAGGAGTAATGAATTTTTAAAAAAGAAAAAAAGAATTGGACTGCGATTGAAGGCGAGGTATTGAATTGCACTGCATGACTTCGAGTTTGGAAAATTAGGAGTGAATGGAGAATAGTGGCTTTATTCCTTTGTTGTCCCTCCATTCTTATTGATTATTATTCTTTCCCAGGTTTTGTTGGTTTTAGGGGGGAAGACTATATTATATGGTGGCTGAATATATAGCGGCTATATATATGCTAGCTACATTATGATAGACGCAATGTACAACCACTATAAAACATAAGCACTACAATACAAGTAAAGAATTATAGAATGAAGAAAACAAGATTTCCGAATTAGAGAGTTCAGGATAGATAGAGGTGAACGTTACTACCATTCAGTCCCAGTACTGAGTCTACAAGGAGCCGCCCAGGAACCCCGGGTAGATTCAGGACAAGCAAGCCAAGTTACTCCGCCAGGTCCTGTGCGCAGAAAAGCAAAAGAAACGAGGTCAAATGACTCTTGGTCCCATAGTACCATTAACACGCTTGGCTAGCACCCAATTACCCAAAGAGAAGCCTGACTAAATAAACCTCGATGCAGAAGAATAAGAAAAATCCCCCCCAAATGCAGTCGCCAGTGGAAAAACATTTGCAAAAATAATAAACGTCTCGCAGCTGAGGAAAATCTGAAAGCCCAAGAGGTGGTACCTAGGAGATTTTAAGTAAGAAAAACGCTCGCAGGTGAGAAACCTCAAATTACCCACAAACTCGCTAGAAGGAAATCAAACAACCCTCGCTCCAACAAAACACAGCACTCATATGAAAACTAAAACAAAACTCAATCCTATGCCGGTGGAGGAAATCATCTATTCTAGTCGTATTCCATGGAGCGGAAGTCTCGCTTGCCCATGTAGAGCCCATGTGTAGCCCATGTGTAGTGTCAATACCCTCTAGCATATAGACAACTGGTGATAATGCCTTCTAGCTTCTTGCAGAAACCTGCGGCTGCATAGAATTCAAGCTCCATTATAGTCTCTAACAAAAGATATAGAAGTGATACTAGTGAGGCAGTACGGGTACAGAGCAGATCCATAGTAATATGTCTTCTATAGCGGATGGTGATACACGGAGTGAACAGTACCGGTAGAGCACAGAGTGCACTTGGTAGTAGTGAACGATGCGAGTGAAGACCACGTTTATTCTTAATCAGATACATGTCCTCAGCATTGTCTATATACATGTGGAAAGAACAATGCGCAGCGATATGTTATGCGATCAATAAGAAGCAAGAAAATACAAGGATTGCGGATCACGATCTTGAGAACCCAGGTGGCAGCAAGAGTTACTCAACCCGTAAAATATTTGCGCACATATGTGCGAACTTCATTCCACACCTTTTCTTAAACCCACGGTACCTTCTTTCCATGTGTACCGGTACTTATTTTCCCTTAATATAAGAATATATTGGTTACCTACAAGCATTCCCCACCTGGCCCCGGCGATGTGCCTCCTATTCGGTCCCAGTAAGTGGATCATGAGGAGCCATCCGGAAACCTGGATGATTCCAGGACAAGGCAAGTTGATCCGCCAGGTCCGACGCTAAATACACATAACGTATGACAAATAAGGACTGAACTCACAAGTGATATGGTGCCCCCATGCTGTCATTAACCGGCTGGATGCAGGAGGACTCCCTAGCGGGCCTGACTGGAGCCCGTGCCTAACAGAAGCAAATACTTAAGAAACTTGATAACGTGAGCGTTTGTTATTTTCCCATACAAATTCTGGCGGGACTGGGGTACTGTTTCTTATATCGAGAGGTTTCTTATAACGAGGTTTCACTGTATTACGAAATAGTGGACGATACTGTGATGTCTTGCTTCCAAGCGGGATCCGAGAAGTAAAATCGGAGTTTTTATATAAATGGAGGTTTTGAGGGAAATGGATAGGCATGTAGTCAGACAGGAACTCCGTATGCTGGCATAAGAAAAAGCTGATATGCGGACCCAAATGGAGATTAACGGATGCACCGTGAGCTATGTGGAAACATGCAAGACTCAAGCACATGTTCTTGCACCTACACCAATTCACCTAGTGCGCTCCCCATTATCTCGTACATATGAACCTTCAACTGAAGCCTCTATTCATATATAGCATCTGGATTTCCTGCTTCTTCTGCATATCACTTCAATCAGTTCACCCGAGCTCAGATCACTCTATTAGCTAGACTACCTAATACCGTGTTATCTTCCTTCTCACTTCGTGCTTTCTCTCTCTCTGTGTGTAGCTTCATTTTTTGAATATTGATCGATTCACCACTTCACCTCTTCGAATGAGCTGAATGCAGAAAATGATGCGTTAGTGGCAGACGTAAGAACAATGATAGCTGAAAATCAGCAAAGAGGGATGGTAGAGCTATTTCACGGTATTCTTATTTTTTATTTTTATTTATTCAGGACTCATATACAACCCCGTTAGGAGGGCCATGATGAGCTATTTCAGGCTAACCTGGGTGAGAAGTACAGGATGTTAGTATAATCTTGAGAAATCTGGTTGCAGTTCGTGTTTCAAGGTACGAAATACTAGGCACTGTACCAAAAAGGGGGATGTTATCGCACGAGCAGCGCTGTCGCGTTCCTATGTTATTGTGGATACTTTAATGTTAGTCGGCAACTCCTATTTATTTCCGTATACATAAGACAACTTTATTTTAGTGGCGTCGCATAGCACATAGTACGCATTGTCTGGAATACTGTTGCTTTAGTAAGTATTGCGGAGACTAAAATGTTCGCCACCATGTTGTCAAGACTACCGTGGACTTAGTAAGTATTGTCCAGAATACCGTTGCTTTAGTAAGTATTGTGGAGACTAAAAATGGTCGCTATTATATTGTCAAGAATACCGTTGCGATATAGTAGTGCTAAAATGCAGCTTATAACAACGCTAGAACAGGCTATGCACACGCTAACAGCTCTGGAATCTTGGCACTAGAGCAGATTTCGGAGCAGATTTCGGAGCAGATTTCGGAGCAGATTTCGGAGCAGATTTTGGAGCAGATTTCGGAGCAGATTCCGGAGCAGATTTCGGAGTAGATTCCGGAGCAGATTTCGGAGCAGACTTCAGATCGAGAATATTTACAGCGGAAATATTCATTTTATTCACTAATTATAATAGTATACACAGCGTACTAATACTCGCTATAATACTCGCTACAACACTCGCTCTAATACTCACTCTAATACTCGCTACAACACTCGCTCTAATACTCGCTCTAATAATCACTCTAATATTCGCTCTAATACTCACTCTAATACTTGCTCTAATATGCTTTGGAAATCATACAAGACATTGGATAAAGAGCAAAGGGAAAAGGTGCGAGGGGGGAAGGTATATATACAGGAAAACTATAGTTGCCAAGCCCGATTGCCAAGGCCGACAATATAGACTTTCCGGAGACAATGAGATAATGGATAATAAGAGGGGTGGCATGACAGTGCTCAGCCCCGCTCAGCCCACTGTCGCGCGCGGGTGCTGTACTACTCAATGCCTAACCTGGTAATAGTCATATTGGGAAATCGTAGTCGTAGTACTATGATATGTATGGAGTTCATGCTTTGTGATATGTATCGTAGGAAGTTATGCCTTCACAGCCTATTTATATATATCCAAGAAACTCATGCATTCGAGGCTTAAATGCATAGAGGCCGTGAAAGTATGAATTCCATGCATATCTAGAGATCGTGAAAGCATGAAATCCATGCATATATATATATAAGCCTCGAATGCATGAATTCCATGCATATCTAGAGACCGTGAAAGCATGAATTCTATGCATATATATATATAAGCCTCGAATGCATGAATTCCAGGCATAAGTATATATATATAAGCCTCGAATGCATGAGTTTCTTGGATACTTATATATATATAGGCCGTGAAGGCATAACTTCCTGCGATACATATCACAAAGCTGAACTCCACACATATCGCAGTACTATGACTACGATTTCCTAATATGACTATTACCAGGTCAGGCATTGAGTAGTACAGCACCCGCACGCGACAGTGGGCTGAGCGGGGCTGAGCACTGTCATGCCACCCCTCTTATTATCTATTATCTCATAGTCTTCGGAAAGTCTATATTGTCGGCCTTGGCAATCGGGCTTGGCCACTATTGTTTTCCGGTATCTATACTTCGCTTACTCATGCTTTTTTCCTTTGCTCTTTATCCAATGTCTCATAAAATTTCTAAGGCATATTACAGCAAGTATTAGAGTGAGTATTAGAGCGAATATTAGAGTGATTATTAGAGCGAGTATTAGAGCGAAGTGTTGTAGCGAGTATTAGAGCGAGTATTAGAGTGATATTATATTTGACCAACTTCGTGTATCAACATTACACTGCTATTTTATTTAACCAACTTCGTGTATCAACATTACACCGCTATTTTATTTAACCAACTTTGTGTATCAACATTACACCGCTATTTTATTTAACCAACTTCGGGTCTCACCAAACTACAGAGTTATTGCGATCCAGGATTGCTGTGGTATTCTCGGAAGTATGTGGTATGACCTAACTTTATTCGTAAGGCCGATAAAGTTCAGCCACCCGGACAGTGCTCTTGGTATTCATAGAGGAGCGGAATCACCACCCGAGCGATAACATCCCCCTTTTTGGTACAGCAGTCAGGACTCGCTGTTTACCCAACACACCATCGATCACAAACCCTTGGTCTAATCGAACATAAGATAAGAAATAATAGAAAATAGAAAATAGTGAATGGGAAAGGCGAAAAACATGAAAACACTGTTTATTGCCCAAATCACTGTGAACTGTTTACCGAGCAGTTAGAGTATCTAGAATATCAAACTCTAAGCCCGTAAGGTCAGTAGTTGGGTAAAGGTTATCGGGTTTAGCAATATCAAACTGCAAAAGTATGAGGTTTGTTGTAGCATTGTACCATTTGATCTCCCACAATGCTGTAAAATACCATCTACCTGTTGTATAATTCTAGGTAGAACCTGCTTCGTTTTGGTTTAAAATCAAGAACTTGGAGTAGCTTAGCAATCTGCATATAAAACAGTACCTGTTATTAAGAAAGTACTGCTTTGCACCTGACCTGGATTTTATAAGTGAGGAATAGCCTGGATTTTTCTAGTATAAAAATCAATCTTGCATTAAGATGTAGACAAAAGTATTATAATTATAATTGCTCCAAATTTCACTGAATTCCACATAGCGTATCGATATTCAGCATAAGATGGTCGATATAGCCCCAGCAATAAGGCCTTGTCAATAAGAACCCCCGTGGATAAGAAACTAATTTCAAAATACCCATTGGATAGGGTTGCGGATTTTTAGGGCAGCAGTAAACTCAGTATCCTCTTCCCTATTCCTTCATCATCAGAGATGCAGTGATGAGTTGTTAACGTCGCCAGCATGTACTTCACCATCTGAAGGGCTTGAGGTAATTTTTCCGGAATTCTCCCTCGTTCAATGTCTGCCGTCTCCCACTAATCAACAGGAAGGGTATATGATGTGGATAGGGCGGTCAAAATAACTTCTTAGGGTGTTTTTTGAGTGTCGCAGAATGTTTTGTTCGATTGAGATTTACCAAATTGAGGAATTATATTAATTGCCCGCAAGCGGCCCAGAACATATGTGTACCTCCTCTACTCGTTCCATCAATGAAGGTATGGATTGAGTGAACCCAACCTCGATGATAATACCGCTGCGGTAGGTAATGGGAGTTGGGGGACCAGAATTGAGAGATGTCTGCAATGGTGAAGTTTTTGATATCTTTGTTTGCACAAAGAAAGACAAGTGTCAGAACGCACATCCACCACACCCGAGTTACCTACTATTCCGGATAATTAGTAGCCTCACCGGTTGATAATTACTCTGCAGTTAGCGTATATGCTTATTTCCTGCATTTCCGCTACCTGCTTATTTCCTTATGCCTTAACAGGCGCTTCTACAAATCAGCTTATTCCTGTTGCAATTTGGATCAAGCAAAGGTAGTTTCTGTGCTGTCGCGCCCGCTTATTTGTATTTCTCTTGTTTCTCATGGCTGATTGATATCCCTGTCCGGTATGTCTCACATTGGCTTCCGCAACCTCAAGTATATAAAGACATCCTGTATCGCTCTGTAATTACCTTAGAATAACAAGCAAGTCTTCACCCGCATCATTCTCCTATTATCTAGTACACTCTGCACTCTATTAAGTTATCGCATCCACTGCTAATACTGCTCCACTAGAACCTCAGCTTCAGACCGCTACAATCTTTACCGCTAGGACCACTTCCACTGCCTCACAATATTCTTAACGTAATATCTTGTTAACAGGTGCGGACCCTGGTCGGTAGCATAACTAGTGAAGATATCATGAATGGAAGGACCATGCATTTCATGATAAAGAAACAGTTTCTGGAATCGAATTCCCACCGGGAATTCGGATAGCCAGCAAGCATTTTGGCAGGGCCACTACCAGAAAATACTAGTAGGGCAGTGGATAAATGCGGATTTGAGGAATTGGGATCCAGAGAAGATAATGTTAGAGAATCGAGGTTTGGCGGAGACAGAGGACAAATCTCGACGGACTGGATGTATTTAGTATGGTTGGAATGGATTAATCTGAACTGGTAGGTACACTCTAGAGTCTAGGGAGGGAGAAAGGGAGGCCAGTCGGCTGCAGGGGGGTAATCGGATCTCGATCCAGCAGAGTGTTAGAATGAATGTACATTCCGTTCATTCCGCCCATGCCTTGCTACCTATACCATATGTAGCCGTCAGCGGCTTGCACATCATATGCGTGCTTCCTGCTTAGCTATGCGGCTCGCACCGGCTTGCACATCATATTGCGTACTCACACCTTGCTCGCACTCATGTCGTTGCTTCATGCCTAGTTATACGGCTTGCAACGGATATGTGTTTCTCCTTCTTCATGCTTTAGATGTACGCTCATACATGTATATATATCTCGTTCATGTTCCTACCTGTTCGGGATAACAGAAGGAATCACTTCACTCAATACAATATATGCACTCACTGTGTACTGTATACGAACATGTTCTTCTCTCATATTCCTCTCTCCAGTGACCAACTCGCTCTGTTCGTACTTTCCTTCAGTGGACACTTGGATCTCTCCGCTCGCCTGTTGCTATTCCTATTCCTATACAGAGGCCTGTCGGTGGTGGGAGAAGCTTAAGGATGATGAAAAACAAAAAGGGGGGGGGGGGGGGGGGGGGGTTGGGTGGAGGCATTGTGAGTGCTGGGGCAGTATTTTCTATTGTAGTAGTATTTTCTGTAGTAGTGGTATTTGGAAGTATAGTCGAATCATTTGGAGAAGCGGTACCCTACATTAGTGAAGCGACTGACTAAGCCTGACCCTTTGTATAAACCAACGGAGAGGTAAATAATTGTTTCCCATGTCACACATATTGGATGATCATCTACCAATATTGATTTGGTCATTTCCAGCTATACAGTTGAGCAGTCGGAATTGTCTGACAGATAAGTTAAACGGGAGGTCTTTCTGTGGTACAACATCTACTGGATCGTTGTCAGTTTACAGACATAGGTCAAGCTTATGCAGTAAAGGTAATATCCGAGCACAATGATACCACGCACCTGAGTTATAACGGTCCAGTTTATTCCAAAAGTGCACTACTTAGGTATCCGAGCACAAAAATGAGTGTTTTATTCTGGAGGAAACATTGGCAAATGAGGATGAAGATACTAGCATTGGACATCGCCGAATTGCAATTACACATGCAGTGGCAGCTGCCTGGTTATGGCTTCATGAACATAAGCGAGATACAATTATCAAGGCATTTTAGCAGACTGGTATTTAACTTTGTCCGACTGGTAATGATGACCATCAACTGTACGAGGGGCTACCTAATCTTGTGGTGGGGCCATGGGAAAAAGAGTTGGAGTCCGATGATGAGGTTGAATATTTTGCGGCCGAGTTTGTGGTGGCTGAAACTGATGTAAATCCTTACTAAGGCGTTACCTAGTACACTTTCTCAATAAACTGGACCCTTATAACTCAATGTGCGTGGTATCATTGTACACCTTTACAGCTTGACCTATGTCTGTAAACTGACAAAGATCGTTGTTCGCGCGGATGCGGGTTGCTATTTTGAGAGAACTAAAGGGGGGACCGAGATGTTGATTGAGATATTGATCAGCCAAATGTCTATCCGAATTGAACTCCCAAGAGACGTAGTAGGCGCCGACCTGGTTTCCATCTTAGTTGTATTCGAATACAGTTTATTTTCTTTTCTTTTTTTAAATACTTATTACTCTTATTCAGTCCCAGTAAGGGGACCATGAAGAGCCACTCGGAAACCCGAGTGGATTC
Source organism: Terfezia claveryi (assembly GCA_015179025.1). Lineage (NCBI taxonomy): Eukaryota > Fungi > Ascomycota > Pezizomycetes > Pezizales > Pezizaceae > Terfezia > Terfezia claveryi. The sequence goes on from WHUX01000082.1 coordinate 73,722, forward strand.
AGGACAAGGCAAGTTAATCTGCCAGGTCCGGTCGAATACAGTTTAGTTTTACTGACAACGTTACATATTTTACAATTCGGTTAATGCGAGACAACGACAGGTGGATGATAGTTGTTTATTGCCATGAGTCCTTAGACTAAGTATTTGATATTATAATCATGATTCCTATAGTCTTATGCATCTCGCTACTTTATTTCGTAAGCCATTTCATGCTGTGGCAAGACATGCTGACTAAGCCCAGAATCGCCCTAATTTCTAGCCAAAGCTTTTTCCTTCCACTCAAATTTTACTCCACTACAATATAACCCCACTACATCCTGGGCAAACGCATCACCGACTGCCCACCATGAAGGTCAATCCTTTGGCACATTCCCGTGACCTCCGTGCCCGCACGTTGTCATGTATCGTGGTAGCACTCGAGCACATCGATGGTTCATTCAGTACGCCTACTGCCGTTAATCTTGTTCCCAACCCCGCAATACCAGTAGCGACTGCTCCCAACCCACAATTAGAGTCACCATCTCCTCCCTTCTGTCTTATTTACCCTCACAGAAGACCCGATTGATGCTCGAACTGTTAAATCAAGTGGCCCTGCTCCTGGTGTGCTTATACAGCCCCGTCAGGGGGCCCATGAGGAGCCACCTAGAAACCCGGGTGGATTCAAGGGTAAGGCAAGTTAATCTACAAGACCCACACGAGCTAAATACACATAATTAATGAACTCCTTGTTGTTATAGATGCAAACACCTAAACATTGCAAACTACCAAGTTAGATGCTACCAAGTATATTATTGTTTACAATCCACGAATAGAATCTGCAATCCCGCATGACCCTGCTATTAGCTTAGAACACCTGGATTCTGTAGCCACTGGGCAACAGTTGCTGGCATACCTCAATGCCTACCACAGTATGTCCTTTAACTCTCATGTTGCGAGCGTTGAACTTCTCCTCAATAAAATGATTTCGTCCCCAAGGCAATGGTTTGTGAACCGTAAGCCCTTCAACGGATATATTACATTCCACCCTGTGCATAAAATATGGTGATGGTTCGAATCACTCGCTTTCCAGTCATATCTGGCTGCAATCCTTGCAGTAACCAAAACGCAAATCTCCACCGTGGTTGCTTGGGATTACGAAGGGAGATCTAGCAACACTTATCTCACCACCATATTCACCTCGAAGGAGTGTATCCTTATTGGGGGGGTTTTGTTCTTTCGCTCCTTTGATCGATCCACATGTCCATACCTGGTGCGTTAGCTTCAAGCCGGTCTGCCAGTGGAATACATTCCATGAGTTTCACCAGATCCTGTTATTTGTACAGAAAATGGCGATGAATTCAGTAATCCAGCTTTCACGTGTGTGTAAATACACCGATACAAATTACAGTACATGGAGGCAACTTTTGCCATCATCGAAATTTGGATGCGCTATAGAGATAAGCAAGCGGAGAGATCCAAGTGTCCAACGAAGGAAGGTACGAATAGAACGAGATGGTCACTGTCTCCCCACAGCACCTGTTCCTAGAGCCAGCACCTATAGCAGAAGTCACGTTTCAGGGGGATAATGATATGGACAATGGCCCTTCCGATGCAACGATTGTAATCAGCGAAGCGCAGGCTACCTGTCGAGTTGCACATGAATCCCTCTGGCTTGCAGTATCGTATCAAGTGGCAATTGAGTTGGTGACAAACTCAGAAACTCTTCCTGGGGAATCACAAAAACCTACCCTGTGGGACCTGCGGGAATAGCTCAGCGGACAGAGGAGATGGTACCGTGAGAAGACCTGATTAAGAGCATGTATCCTGACAACTCGGATGGAGCCGGTAACTGCATTACATCCAAGGAAGTCATTGACACGCTTAAAAGCTATGCCCACCTACATGGTAGAAAGTCGAAATTCTTCCTTCGTGACTCTCGATTCCATGGTTTCTATCATGCGGAGGCCATACTTGCCACTCTTGCTTACCTAGGCTATCACTATTAACCTGCCACCATGACTACCGAGACCCCCTTACCTAGCCAGGAGCTCAGTCTCTTCCCAACACATATATTGCTGCAATAGGGTTTCTAGGTGTTGTTGCCCCATCTGTATAAAACTTCTGTCCCTCCTGTCCAACGGTTATAACTCTGGCCAGCGCCCCCTTATGGTTCTTTCCAGACAACAGAATATATATCCGACTACACTCCCACCATTTGAACCAGAGGTAATTGCAGTGGCATTGATCAAGTGGTTGGAGGGACTTGTGAGGACTGCGGTGGTGTTGTTAGTGAAGAAAAGAAGGAGGGCGAGTGATAGGAGTAGTATAAGTAGCAAGAGCGATGATTCCAAAGCCGATTGCCCGAGGCAGGGCAAGGAAGAGGGGGGAGAGGAAGAGGAGGATGTTGACGGATGGAGCGTGGAGTGTGGAAGGGATGCCTTCGTAGTGTTGGGGTAGAACGGGAGGTTACCAGGTGCATTAGTGAATAAAGATCAAACTGGGGAGCTGCGCTGGCCTTTTTCTTTTTTTTTTTTTTTGCTTTAATCCCCATTACCGATGTGCGGCTCCAGCGGAGAGAGAGAAATGGGCCTTATGGCCCGGATAATGCATCTTGGAAGAGCTAAAATTGAAAATACCGTTGCTGTTTGCTCAGGTGGGGAAGGATAGTCCCAATCAAATGTCCCGCAGATAGGAAAAACTCAAGATAGAACACTTGGAAATGTGGAAAATCTGCAACTAAACTTATTCGCTTAGGTGGAACAGGGGAAATTGAGAATTGCATGTATAAAGGGAAACAAAGTCAAAGGTGAATGTTCATCTGTCCCGTCGTATTCGGTAGTGTGGAAGCTACAGTAGATAACCAATGACGATACAAGATGAAGACTCATGTGAAACCCTATGTAAGTGATGCGTCAGACAGAACCAGTGGGTGGCTGATGGCGTGGCCCGGAATAGGATTTTTTATTTTATTTTTACCTAGACCTGGAATAGGTTTTTTTTTTTCCAAAAAAAAAAAAATCAGTACTCATATGCGATCCCAGTAGTGGGACCATGATGAGCCACCTGGAAACCCAGGTGGATTCAGGACAAGCCAAGTTAATCTGTACCTGCAATTGGAGCGGAGACAGGCAAAAGAACTATAAATACATATTAGATGAACAGACTAATCCTATTATAAGATCTCTGGATTATACCGACAGTCCCACATGACAGACCTACATGAAAGAACCCATATGACACACACCCACAGATTCCGTACATGTGTGCACATATACATAATGCCTAGTTTACACCAAAAAAAGATTGACCCCAAATACCTATATTCTGATAGATATGTTAGAATGTCGCACATGTCATTCCGCGCATGCCTAGCTATAACCTTGAAGGCTCAACATATATATCCTCCATATGATATTCCATGTGAACTTTATATGTCTCTAGATGTTTGTCCATGTATATATAGCTTGTGTATTTCCCACTTCACTGTGGATAATCAAGTCACATTTCAGCGGCCTATCTATTGCTTCTCTCCTCTCTGTGCACTCAGCCATTCCTTCGTTTCTTCCTTCATTGGAATCACGGCTCACGCTGCTCACCTATTCTCATAAGATATCGCCCTGATCACTAGCTCATCCTTAACATGTATAAGTCCCTGGTGTAAACAAATTATAATATCTTAAACTTCTGATATATCGATATAACTTATAGAATTGTTTTCGGTGGATCGTAAGATTAGTGTCTAGTAAGTTATAGAACTGTTTCAAGGCAGCCCGCAGCTAGACAATTCACCGCCATGCTCGAGGTATAGGTGATGCAATTTTCTACTATAATAAGCTGGGGTCTATGGATTTGGGGGGCGAAACCAGAGAGAAGAGTGATGTCAGTGGAAGAGGATGAAGATAATGACATGAAAGCGATGTGGAATAATAAGGGTCAGCGTGTGTATTTAGTTAGATGATAATTAATTTAACTATTCATGAAAAACAGGTCTGCCGTGACTGGGCCAGAATATATGCATCTAATAACGTATTAAGATATACAGAAAGCTTAGGCCCTTGGCAGGGTGACCTTGATGAGCGCCATGAAACACCAACACCTGAAACAAACATAAGACAAACCGCCACATACCCAAATATCAACTCCTCAACTCCTCAATACAACACATGCTGCCAACTTTACTACCCCAGCCGTCTTTCAACAACAGTAGCTTGCACCTTTGATGGAAAAGCCGACATCTAAACATACACATATAAAATACCCTGCGATCATCGGAAACCCCCCTTTCTGTGTTAGATTACGAGATTATGTAGTAGAGGAATCGTGAAGAGAATCGTGTGTATATTCAAAAGTATCAGAGCTATCTAGATATCTCTATAAGGCTTATTGCTTACGGTCCTAGTGCTCACCTTCCAAAGAGATATTTTTCCTGCGTACTGGCCAGCTCTTTTATCCTTCGCAGTCCTTTCCCAATTGCTCCGATTAGGGCTCCCAGTATTGATTCCCGCATTCCCAATTGCCTTCTTTTGGTTGCTTACTCCCGTAACCCTTCATAGGTACTAGCGAGAGTTATTCACAACACTCCCCCTAACTTGAGCATCTAGCCGAATTCGCCCAATTCTTCTTCTAGAATGGGGGTTAGGCACGTATCCAGTCCTTCTTCCAGCCAATTACTATGGGCATCGAGAGTATCTTTGTCAGGGGATCCGCCAGGTTGTCTGGGACCGGGATTTCTCTCCCCCATATGCTGCATCAGTAAATATTGTCAGTTCAAGGTTGTCGATTTTGCACAAGGTAATCCCTTCTTCCTTAGTCGAGTGCAGATATCTCAATACCTGGTATGCAGTTTTCAGATGTCTTTCAGTCGCATCTTTTGTTCGTCTTCCTAAGAGGTTCACATGTACAGAAATCTCGGGTTGGGTCATTCTGGCCACAAATAGGAGATCTCTGACAACTGACTAGTATTTTTTGGACTCCACCCTTAGATCGGTTTCTTCGGCTTTTTAGTAGGCATCGGGATTTAATGGAAGTGAGTGCTTTCTCCTATTCTCCATTCCAAGGTGTTGCTTTACCATAGCTTCTATCAAGCAAGTCTGAGTTAGCTTAACTTGGTCTTTCTGCCAGTGTAGTTCCATCCCCAACATGTTTGCCGGCCTTCCCCGCTTATCTAGCTCTACCCTTTCCGCTATCACTGTTCTACATTGTCGAGGTCCTTTTCTTTAGGTGTAATCTCAATGAGATTGTCAACATGAGTTCTAATAATAAGGTGATGGTCTTAGGTAGTATAGGTTCCTTCATCTCCGATGCATTGGTGCATTCCAAGGGTGCAAAGGATTTTGCAGAGGGTTTTGAACCATTCATGGCCTGCTTGCTTTAGGCCATAGAGAGCTTTATCAAGCTTCCAATACTCTACCTCTCCTTCTTCATTGATACCGATAATATAGATATTATGTTCAAGGAGAGCTTGTAGGTACGCAGGCACAACGTCCCTTTGTCGGATTGCCTAATCTCAGTAGAGAGCAATAACTAGGAGGATTTTGAGGGTCTCAGGATGCATCATTTGCATATAGGTTTTGTCATAGTTGACACCAGCTTCTTGAGTAAATCCTCTTCCAACCTTTCGAGCTTTATACTTCTCGATACTACCGTCTGCATTTCTCTTGACCAAAAATTCGAGTTCTTTAAGGTATATCGGATCTGTTGATTTTGGTGTATACTCCATATCAATTCAGCTATTCTCGTTCTTTTGCTCGAGCTTTAGCCCATTCTTCAGCTTGCGGAGAACTTCGAGCTTGCTCATCAGGTGGGTGGTCTGAGTCAGCTAGCGTGCGCCACGGGTCGGGTCGGGGCGAGTTTCCCTAGTCGCCAACCCGCTTCGGAAACAGGCCCATCCCAGGGCAAACCCGCTTCGAACCTAGTCTGGGTGCCAACCAGACTACTTCGAACCCGTTTCCCGGGTAACCCGTTAAAATCCGGTTACCCGCTTTTTTTCCGATTACTCGTCATCTCCAGGACACTCACTCGAACACAACTCCTTTGCCAGGACATCCAACTCACCAACCTCCGTCCCTCCATAAGTCGCAAGCCTCGTATCCTCCCCAAACCTCACGTTTACCTCTTCAGTTATGCAGACGATATCAACCCCCTCATCATCACCTCCAAGCTTACAGCCTTCGAACATGGGCAGATCGTCAGCAAGGTGGACCAGTATTTGGAAGAGGCAGCAGCAATCGACAATCTAACATGGGATCCAGCTAAGAACGAGAGGCTAGATTTTGGCTCCCAGATCAAGGCAAAGTCTATTACAACCTTAGGTATGATCATCGACAATAACCTAAGGTTCTGCATATACATTACAGAAGGGGGTCTCCGCGCGTCCTCCAAAGCCACCCGTAAGGAAGCGAGAACGAGAGCCGGACATGGGACCAGAAGAACGGAGTGGAATCGACATGCCCTTTCAGCCTTTACATGGACACGCACGAACAGAGGCCCACAGAAGAGCTGGCTACATCACGTCGGCAAAGCAGAATCAGCAGAGTGCGCATGTGGACACCCCACCGAGACAGGAGAGCACATCGTCTTTACTTGCCCACGCTTCAACCGACACCGGAGAGCCCTGTTGGGGGAAAGGAGCAGCTGGGAAGAGCTCGACAAGGCGGATTGGAGAAAGGAAGGGGAGGATAGTTACGAGGCCACGGAGACCTTTTTCGGGTTAATATATAAAGAACTCACTTAGGAGCAGTTCAGTTCACGGCTTAGTCCATTATCATTTACGAATTTCCTTCGTTCTAGTCCTCATTTTAGTTCAGTTATTTTAGTTCATTTCTTTGTTTACAGTTCGTCAGTTATCTTTGTCTTTGTATCTATTCCGCGTGGGTCTGGCCGATTAACTGGCCTCACCCTTGAATCCACCGGGTTTCCGTGTGGCTCCTCATAGCCCCACTATTGGGGCTGCATAGGAGTACTAAGTCTTTAAAAAAAAAAAAAAAAAATTCTGCATATACATCTCAGCTCGGACCACAAAAGCAGAAAGGGCCCTCAAGATGCTTTTAAGGCTAGGCAATAGCAATGGGGGCATGTCTCCCACCTCTTTCAGATCTCTGTACACAGCTGTATTCAGCCAATCTTCCTTTGGGGTGCAGAACTCTGGTACAAAGCATCCGCTCATCGTGACCCTCGGCTTTCTAGCATGGAACTACTTGAATATCAGGCCCTACGAAAGATTTGCGGAGCATATCACGGCAGCTCTAAGGACAAACTCTCCCTGATCGCAAACATTGAACCTCTCGAAAGCAAACTATGTGATATGTAGCATGCTGGGCAGCTCGATCCGCGCGCCGGACCTGGCAGATTAACTTGCCTTGTCCTGAATCCACCCGGGTTTCCGGGTGGCTCTTCATGGTCCCCTTACTGGGACCGAACAAGAGTAAAGAGTATTTAGAAAAAAAGAAAAAAAAAAGCCAAGGCCACGGGTTATCGCCAAGTAACCCGAAACTTAGCAAAATATGCTCGTGAGGTTCTGCAACCAGCAAGGTCAATAATAGTGCCTGGCAGTCAAATAGTGTTTACGCCTGAGTAATAGGGTTCTGAAGGCTTCTCTACAACGGAGGCCTGCTACGTGCAATCAAGGGTTCAACATGGTTCGCCTGGTTGAGGGTGCACCTGAAATCAAGCATTATAAAAGTCTATAGTATTTCGAAACGTTTATGTACATAAAAGCTTATACTATGCGAGAAACACAAATCACCATACTATCTTACTGTACCTGCCCCTAACATAGCTCTACGGAAAGTAAGTAGCCTGCCTCCTGACAATCCGGGCAGGAACTGAGGTTCTCCTGGCAGCCGTCGGAGGCACGCAGCGTCGATGTCGGAGGCATGGCAGCGTCGATTCGGAGGCATAGCAGGCTTAGATCGCAGGCATGGCAGCGTCGATGTCGGAGGCATAGCAGTGTCGATGTCGGAGGCATGGCAGATTTAGATCGCAGGCACGACCGAACTTGCTGCAAAATATGGCAGGTCAGTTCTGAGTGCGTAAATTAGGGCATGACAATGCTCTTACCTATATAAATGCAACTTGCTCTGTCGCCTCAGTGACTTATGATAGCTAGGCGTACACATGTTCTGTTCTCGAGTTTCCTTGCCTTGTGCTGAAGACGAAAATCACAATATGGCCTCTAGGTAGTCTGGTTGGCTGCGCATCGTTTGCTGGCGGCAGGTATATCCTGGGGGCAAGCTGGGAAATTAGGGGTGCGTTGGTCCACCCGACTGGGTATGATCAACCCCGCTTGGCAGCCCGTGCCGCTGCCGGTGTACAAGCTTTTGGTTCGTTTACACTTTCAGGAGCAAAAGTGGAAGCACGGGGAATCGAACCCCGGACCTTCTCAAATCAAGTCAACTTGCAAATGAGATGTTATACCCCTAAACCATGCACCCGTGTCTTGCAAAATATAACCCTGCTTTCTCCTATGAGGAAGTGTAGTATGTTTGGTCACGCTGATAGAGAGACACACTATTTGTGGTCCTTGTGAGCGTACAATACAGATGACGCTCGATACAAGCATATCGTTCGGACCGAGGGGAATATGCTTATAACCAATATATTCTTATGTCACGAGAAAATAGGCAAGTATGGAATAAACTCGGAAAAGCTGCGGAATAGTACCACGAATATGACGGGAGCATACAAGAGACAAATAAATAGATATACGGAAGTGCAGGGTCCAGAATCTCAAGAGGAGGAAGAGCCAGGAGTTCCAAGACGACCCAAAAAGTCAGTGATCCTACACTGAACATGTTGACGCCGGCGCTGAATCTCGAGAATTTCGATTCGTTTTTTCTCACGGTTGAGCACATCCTGTAGCTCCATGATGTTCGCACTTGTGTATTGAGCTTCTCTGATGTTATTGTATGGTAACGTTGCAGAGCGGGGTTATTTCTAGTCTGGTTGGCACTACACCCTCTGTTGTGCCAACCAGACTAGGTTATTTCTTATCGATAAACCTCTCTTTGTAGCTTAGTGTATCGCTAGATACAAGCATATGTGTGGTGACTAAGCGAAAAAAATAAGAATATTCTAGTATCCAAAATATGCTTATTTACTATGTGGGACCGGCGGAGGTATGCTTGTATCCAATATATGCTTATATCTGGTATGCTTGTATCGAGCGTCATCTGTATACTGTCGGTGTTTGGGCAAACCTAGCACCCAGTGATCACGTTTTGTCCTAGCGGTTACACCCTCCAACAGTCCTCACCACGAGATTGCCCTTCTAGTGATGGGCCAACATCTATTAACTTTTGAATGGTCTTTCCCTGGTTTTGGTATGGGGACCACGATGCTTCTCGCCATCGCAAGGGGGGGGGGGGGGGGGGGTTTGACTGGCCCTCACACTGTCCTAGCTATGTCATTCAAGACTGCCTTGCCTAGATCACAATCTTCTATAAGCCTCAGAGCTTATAATTGATTCCATCTGGTCCTGGTGCAGAGCTATTAGATGTTTTGCTCAATGCTTTCCTGATTTGGGCAATGTAGGAGTTATCGCCCTCCTCCCGATATACTATAGGAGAAGCTATTGTAATGACCCAAGAATGACCCCTTTCTTCCAGATCATTAACTCTAAGTGGTGCCTTTGGAAGCCTTCTACCTTCTCCTGATCCGTTGAGGGTTTTGCCATGGGTATCTTTGATGTCTCCCATAATTGGGTTGCACTTAAACGGGTCTTTTTGCAATCCTCACAACATCTGTATGTAATTTTCTCTCGGTATATGCATATATTCGCTATAAGCATATACCCTCCGGTCCCGACCATATGCTTATCACGAAAGTTAACTGTAACGTCATGGATGACTTAAGATCAATCATGCCTCTCAATATATACGCCCTTTTCGTTAGCCTAGTCCGCCGTAGATGGCCGAGATCGCGACCAAGACATCATTACACAGAATGAACAGGTCCAAGATGTGCTGCTACAACTCAGGACAGTATGAACTTCAGTAAGGCTCAACGCGAGAGGTCTGACAGATTACCCAATGAAGATGAGAAAGGAGCAATATCAGAGGAGCGAGAGGGGCTAGATAGGGAGGTTACAATTAGGATAATGAACATGGGGTAGTAGCCAATGGAAACTCCACAGGAAGTACAAGATAGAGCAGTAGCGTATCAGAATATTCGAAAAGGAGAATCAAGGGCTGGTGGACGGTCGGAATGGACACCACACCGAAAACGATGGAGACACAGACACAGTCACAGATCCCGGCACCCAAGACGACAACACTGAACAACGTTGCTACCAACACCGATTCCCCTACAGCGCACACATACGCAAAGGCAGCTGCTAGAATGCCGTCCAATTCCGTCGTTCATTCCGCCCATTCCTTGCTTTACCACTTGCAACGGCTCGCACTTATATTGCATGCTTCACTCATACTCGCACATCATATCGCGGCTTCATGGCATGCTTCACTCATATGACGTGCTTCACACATACGGCATGCTTCACAACCTCCTTTAGATGTACGTTCATACATGTATATATACCGTATTAATTCGCGAGTAAGAATGCTGTCTTACTAACAAACGGGCGGTCGGAGGGGCCTTAAATTTACTGTCTTATATATGATACTAGCTTAAACACGGGGTACTTCCTTATAAAAGAAGGGGGGGGACAAAAAAAAATCCGGAACAAAAAAACCATTCCGGAACAACACCGACAGTAGCATAATTGATATCTTTTTACACGATCTTCTCTCCAAGCGTAATTGTAGCATATTGCGCAGCCTCTTCTTTAGTGATGTAATCTCCATGCTCAGTGTCACTTCTTATCCGCTTCCTCCTCATCATCCACAATCTCAAGGTCAGAACTTTCATTCTCCGTGTCTGTTGGCAGGTTGGGTTGGTCTTCAGACTCAGACAGTATTTTCCAATCAGGGACTGTATAGTTTGAGATTCCTTCAATATGGATCTCCGAGTCTGCCGTGCCATCGATTGGGACAGCAATTCCAAATTTGCGAAATGAGCGAGTTTAAGGGGTATTAGCTAAGTATACATTCAGGAGGATTTATAAGGTTGAGCTTACAATCATATCACGGTTGGCAGATACCGACTCCCATGCTGTGGCTACCAATTTGGTCATAAGAATTCGCTGTTGGGAAGCTATATATTTATTCTCCATCCAATTGTCGAGATTTGCAGCATAGTGCGATTGTGATATCTCATCGTGATGGTGATGAGTGAAAGAAACCGGCAGCGCCAGTCACCGTTGACATTCCTATACTACTGCCCTATAAGAAAAATTTGCTGTCTAAAACACGATTCGGATATCTCGGCCAAAATTAGGCTGTTTTACCCCTGTCTTATACACTACTTAATACTGTCCTGCCGAGTCGTACTTTCTTACTCGCGAATTAATACGGTATCCTGTTCAAATTCCTACTTGTTCGAGCTAACTAAGTTCAATACACTCATATGTATTCACTGCCTAACATGAAGTTGTTCTCTCATACCTTCTCTGTGCACTCGACCTCTATTCGTATGTTCCTTCATTGGACGTTTGGCTCTTGCTACATACATACCTCTATAGCAGCAACCGAGCCAATCAGCTAGCTTGGAAGTGGTGATTTAAGAGCTCGCGGTACAAACATGCCTCAAGTACTCCCTGAGCACCTAATGTAGATTATCCTCGTACAGATGACGGGGTAGCGATTATATCAACCGAGTCGATGTACATAGCTACGAAACATCAATTTCCATAAATTAATTGCATTATACACATTACTGAAAAGACTTCCTCGGCGAATATTTGCCAGCCTCGACAGAGCATAATGCACGCCCCAGATTCCTAAACACATCCCGATGTATTCTCCATAAGCATGATAGTTGGGTGAGAAATCTAGGCCTCCTCAATCCAAAGTGCAACACTCGCAAGATCGTGCAGTTCAGAAATGGCCCCCCGCTTTGCCTTGTCCCACAAATGCCCCCATGTTGGATTCACCGCAAGATTCTTATGCAACCTGCTCAGGGCAGCAAGACAGCTCCTGTTACCGTCGGTGTTTACTCTCTTCTTCGGGAATGTCTGGTATTTTTTTGGAAAAACCAGCTCTAGAACAAGTAGTACCAATGCACAGTAGTCATCTTCAATTCGGGGGTTGTAGGTTACATCGGAAACAGGGAGAGATTCCTTAATTGCACCCTCCACTACCCGTTCGGGAACGCAAATGAGCCCCCCGCTATACGTGGTGTCGCTGCTAGCAGGCAACTGAATAGCACAGTCGAAGTCAATAAGCACTGGAGTCGGTGTTGATCGATTGAGTACCACATTTGCGACACGGATGTCCCGGTGGATGACGCCTGCTGTTTGATGTAACCATTGGAGCGCATCCAACAATCCTGAGATACATTTCCGGAAACCATCCATCTTTTTGAAGGCATCCAAGCGAAGGGTTCTTCCGGCAGGAGTTAGACCAAATTGGACCCGTGGTGTTTGGTCGATATCATTAAACAGGCACTCATTTTTACCGAGCTTGCGAGCAGGATCCCATACTAGTTTGCATATGCCATTGGTAATATTGGAGCTGATATCCATACATCCTTTGAGGTGCCGAAGAATCTTCAGTTCTTGGATATGATAGTGTCCTGCTTTCCTAAGAGAAACCTTCACAACCATGTCTGAATCAGGCTTTTCTGGGACTGTAAACCGTCCTATTCTCCATTTATCACTGCCGCCAATGAGCTCCTCTGCAAGTCCCAAAGTCGGCGAAAATGGAAGTGGCTTGCAGCCCATGTTAGGGGTGTTAGTGACGCCACGGATGTAGTGAATCATCTGTACCCATGAAAGTGGACCGTATTTCAAGAGGTGATATGGGGAGTCCGCTCGGTGGCCAGGCTTCCTCTTACATTCAACAAGATTTCATTAACATTGGTGATAAATCCCCAGAAATCGTTTCTGGTAGGCTGGGCTTGCAAAAGATCCAGAACATAATCCTTGACCTGTCCAAGCCACTGTGCTGTATCGACATCATGTTTTCGACTTTTTACTTCAATAATCCCGTGTGTTGCTAGCCTGTGGGCCTGCCGCACTCCCTGGATACGAATCGAAATATCCGGAGATTCCCCTAATGAATAGTGCTTCTTCGAGCTGTTGATGATGGAGCAGCCAGGCAGGAGTGGGCTTAAACCGTTAAGAATAAACTTATAGTAAGTTCCTTCCTTGTTTTCAGGTTCGCCCATTAGTTCATTCACCAGTTTCGCAACATCCCCTTCCTCTGCTGCTGTCAGCGCATGTGTGGGTGCCAACTCCGGACAAAGGAGGGACTTCACCGGTTCACTATTCCAGGCATCCGCTCGTGTGACTGACCTGCCACCAATGTAATGATAAACTGACTTTGAGGCCTGCCATGCCGATTTTAAATAAGCAACCTGTTCATGAAGCACCATATTAACTGCCCTATATGCCTGCATTGAGTTCGTATGTGACTCGATCACATTTCTGTGAGCTTTCTTCTCAGCCTCCAATGACTCGATCACATTTCTGTGAGCTTTCTTCTCAGCCTTCAATGCATTTTCAGACGAGGCAATCTTCTGCTCCCATAGATTTTCAGACGAGGCAAGCTTCGCCTCGCATAGATTTTCAGACGAGGCAAGCTTCGCCTCCCATAGATCCTTCGCAGCCTTCAGCTTCTCCTCCCATAACTCTTTCTCAGACCGTCGTTGCTTTTCCACAAAATCAAGTTTCTCATTGTGCCTCTCTTCCAACTTCCATATGATTTTTTGAGTTAGCTTGTGTTTAGCTTGGGAATCGAGTTTTTAAACCAACCTTCTCACACAATTCTTCGAACTTTCTCAGCACCGTAGCTGCTGCTGTTTTCTGAGGGTGCTTCCAAACCCAGTACACTAATATTTTGGGATTTGGTTAGTTAGTAAATTGTACTAGAGTTGAAACTGCAAGGAGAATATACCTGTACTCCAAAAATCCCGTAATAGGTAGCTCGATAGAAGAGAATTTGGTGTGACCGTGGAACCGAGAAACTTGGTGGCTACGGAAGCTGGCAACATATCGTCGTCCTCATCTGGGGTCTCATTCGCATTTGGTACTGGCATGTCATTGTTGCTGGAATTCGGAGTACCCAGGTTCAACGCTGCCAATTTGGTGGTGATGTCGGTACTAGCCGGAGGAATTGGAGAAGAAGGCACGGCAGCGGGGTGCGGTGATGCAGTAGAACTCACGGGAGGGTAAGTAGTGGGAGATCCATTGAGATGAGTATTATGAAGGTCTCTACGAGCCGTGAAGATAGGAGATGATCGGTGTTGGACCCCGTAGTTGTATGTTTGCACAGAGTATAACAGATTGTTTGTAGTCTCATGCCGTTTGAACCCATAATCGCTTATGTGATCACCGAAACCACGGCTGTCCAGAATCAGACTATAGCATTGTGTAGTCTGGTTGGCACAACTGCCTATTCTGGCATTACAATACCCCCCACACATTAGTGGTGGTCACTTCTTTATTGCAATAACGAAAATTGCAATAACGAAGCGCTTTGGCAAGTTGGCACCCGCTCTGATTGGCCAGCCTCGTTATTACAATTGCCATTATACCCCTCGCTGGATGTTGTGTATGATGCTTCTCAATAAAAAGAATTGAATTTCCTTTTTTTTTATTAATTTCTTCGGAGAGAGTGACTTACTCTCCCTTTTTCAATGGGCATTGAGGAAAACTTGTCCAAGTTCTTTAGGATTGTGGGTGTAACTAGAATTATGGTTATTAGGATGCGTAATAATATTATTTTTTAGTTTTAAATACTCATTACTCCTATGCGATCCACTAAGGAGACCATGAGGAGCTACCTGGAAACACTGAAAATCCAGGTGGAACTACTTAGTAGTCTAGTTGCACGACCAACACGACCGACACGGCCTTGGAGGGTCTGGTTTAAAACATTAAAAATTTGTATGTAACTCTCAGTCTGCCTAGCACTCACGTCATCTACATAATCCTTTACATAGTATGTATATTCTATTACTTATAGTCTCTGGATCTCTCCTGCCTTCCATTATGAATAACTGTTTTACTTTGTTTACCGTATTAATTCGCAAGAAAGTACCACTCGGCAGGACAGTATTAGTGTATAAGACAGGGGTAAAACAGCCTAAGTTTGGCCGAGATATCCGAATCGTGTTTAAGACAGCAAATTTTTCTTATAGGGCAGTAGTATAGGAATGTCAACGGTGACTGGCGCTGCCGGTTTCTTTCACTCATCACCATCACTTGTTACAATGTCAATTCCGCAGGCACCTCGTGCTGGACCCAGTAATGTCAATTGCGCAGGCACCTCGTCCTGGATCCAGTGCGCAAACCACCAGTCAAAAACCTCGCGCGACCTCAAGATTGAAACTGCAGAATTCTAGCAGGCGGACAGCGATTTGATGAGGAGGAAGCGGATGGAAGTGACAATGAGCAGGTAGATTACATTACTGAAGAAGAGGCCATGCAATATGCTACAATTACGCTTGGAGAGAAGATCGTGTAAAAAGATATCAATCTTGCCACTTTGGAGTTTCTTTTATAAGAAAGTATCTCGTGTTTAAGCTAGTATCGCATATAAGACAGTAAATTTAAGTCCCCTCCGACCGCCCGTTTATGAATAAGACAGCATTCTTAGTTGCGAATTAATACGGTATGTCAACTCATGCTGATATGGCCCAACCTGCCCCAAATACCTCCTTGACCTCCTTGACATCCCTAGATAGCCCTCCTCTGCAAGTCCCGAGCAGGAAAAAACAGCTCTCTAACTTTGAGAAAGGGAAGATTATTTGTGCCTATGAACAAGGATGGAGCTATCAACGAATTGCAGACTATATTGGTCGATCAAAACTTACAATACAAGACTTCATTAGGTGCTATGTTGAGCGTGAGAACCATGAAAACAGAATGCCCCAAAAAGATTTCAGAAGATACTGAAAAAGTAATCCTTGACTCGATTGAAGGGCAAAGATGACTCTGATGCAAATTGAATAATATCCATCCATGAACTCTGAATCACATGCTTTGAGGAAAAGGTATTCGGAAGTGGATAGCAAGGAACTGTATTCAACTTTACCCTAAAACTTACTGTATTATCTTATATACTAACATAAATTTATACTATAGGACATCCCACGATATATCTATTATGGTATGGGGATGCTTTTATGGATCAACATTGGGATATCTATGGCCCTTGGAAGATGGATGAAATAATGCGATTAAATATGTTGAGATTTTGACACACATCCTTCCTGACGTCCGTCTAGAGTTGACTGAAATTCTTGGCATTGACGATCCAATTTTCATGCAGGACAACTCGTCAATTCATACCTACAAACTTGCATGCCAATGGTTCAAAGACAATGACTGGGTAGTTGCTGACCACCCTGCCTGCTCTCCCGACCTAAATCCAATTGAACATATTTGGGCACATATGAAGCGTCAGCTTCATAAAATGTTCCCTAATCTAATGAATATGCCTGGGGGCCAGCAGTAGTAAAGGAAGCATTGGCAGATGCGTTGCAAGAGATTTGGAAGGATATTCCAGAGTCACTATTAGAGAGTCTCTACAGCTCAATGCCTCGCTGTGTAGTGGCCGTTATCAAGGCAGAGGGTTGGTATACAAAGTACTAGTTCCGTAGAATTCCTGTTTGTTATGTATATAGCTGCGACCAGACTGCTCCGATACTACAATACATATCTGTGCGCGGCTAAGCCTAGAGTATGCGCGATAAATACAAGACATGCATACTGCTTGCATAAGACCGTATGGTTTTTTTTGCCACCTAGCTGTATATCTCATTCATATTCCTACTTGTTTGAGATAACTACCAAGTCATCACTTCATATAATAGAAACATGCACTCACTACTCCTTCGAATATCTTCTTCATATCCATCTCTCTGCTGTGACCAACTCGCTCTATTCGCACATTCCTTCATTGGACACTTGGATCTCTCTGCTCACCTATTGCTATTCCTATTTCTATAATAACGCTACGAACCCCCTCTTTGAGGGTGCTGTGCCAACCAGACTACTACGAAACCATAGGGAATACTAGTCTGGTTGCACTACCCCTCGCAGTGGTAGTGCAACTAGACTAAGGGAATGCACCCCAGCCGAGATCTTTCTATATCTTAGTCCAAACTGTCCGTATCTGGACACTAGGCATCTTAATTATAGACTCACTAGCCAGCAATAATTGCAACAGCTGGATTCCGTGGAATATAATAAGAGATGTGTAAAGTTAGGTTCTAGCAGTCTAGGTTATGGGATTTGAGACAGTTCATTTTCGGCTGGGTTGGGTGTTGGTCTTGAATTGGGGTCGGGTGTTGGCTGGAAGCGGAGTAGGGTTGGATGTTGGGTGGGGGTGGAAAGGAGAGGGTTAGGGATGTGAGTGTGGGTTGTGGGCCAACACTGTGGGCCAAGGTTCCCATGGGCAGAAAGCAGTCACTTGGCCATGTTGAGTGTAAGGCGGTGGTTAGCCTTCAACCCATTCGGGCTTCCGTGTGGCTTGTCATGCGACCCCTTAAGTTGCGCACATGAGTACTGAGTTCAAAAAGGGGGGAGGGCAGTAGCGAGACTGGGGGAAGGCCATTGGGTTCGTGGCGGGGGAGGTTGAGTTTTATATTTGCAGTAGGGCCGGTAGCGGCGTGGGGGTGGAGGAGGAGTCATTTCTATAGATCTCGTTGGTTCGGAAGGCAGGATGTCTAAGCAGTTCTTTGTTCTGTTTTCATACCGAGCCTTTTAAGGGGAGGGAACAGAGCCATCTCATAACCTTAGGCTGATAGTTCGCTATCACAAAGATATATAAACTTCAAAACAAATAAAAAAAAGTAAAATCCTGGCGGGCTATTCCTGAAACCAGTGGGGTACTTGGGTCGAGTAAGTCCTCGTTTGCCAGCTTGTGCATTAGGGTTGCTATCTTGTCTTCCTAGAGATCTAACCACTCTAAACTCACCATCAGAGTTAGGGTCGAGGCAGTCTTAGGCTGGATTCGGTGTCACCCAGAGGTTGAAAATCAATACGAGTAGGCTGGCAGTCTCCTGCAGGTCGAACCATTGCATGCTTGGGAGTTCACCAATTACAGCGAGATTGCTAGGCATAGCTTGTTGGGTAGATATGGATCAAGCCATCGTACAAGTATCTGAGATAGACAAGTGGAAATGGGATAAATCTAAGAACACACATCTGGACATCAGCTGAGGGAGGAACCAGATCGCAACACTAGGTGTCACAGTTGACAGCCATCTTCCTTCAAGGCACATATCAAGACAAGTACGGGAAAGAGAAGAAAAGTCTTCAATATCATCACACGACTGTGTAATATCAGCGGAGGGATATCCCCACGATCAATGAAAGCATTCTTTCGCAGCACATAAGCATCCAAAGCATGAGTTCCTCGAACATATCTAAAGAAGCCTCGAAAGCATAAGTTCCTACAATACGCAGAGCCCATGAATGGAGGAGGTCCGTACCTTACCTTACTAGCAGCCCAATATGACTATTGCCTACAAAGGCATAGCGCACCCTTAGCTACGTACCGACACTAGCATACCTTTTTTGCACGACTACGAGAATTGAGTTGTAACTGAGTTGGGTTCGCCGTGACATAGTTCTCACTCACCGTGGTGGAAATGCTTCCAGGGCAAGTGGAGAGTATCCACTCCTAGCCACTGCAGCAGGTACGACTTCCTGGTCGTCGAACTATGCAAGAAAACCTTCTGTTTTCCAAGTATCTCTATATTTTGTTTATCATCTGAACTTGGTACCGTTCTTCGTTTGGCAATCTACTGAAACTGAATCATCGGAGAACAACATGTGAGAGTAAAGGTAAAAAAAACAGAATTTTCTAAAGGTTTTCTTTGACAAGTCCGATTCAAAGGTGGAGAGATCAACGGGAAAACACAAAACAAAAGGATATCCCCTCGATTTGCCCTTTCCAAACCACACTTTCCCCACTCAGAGTCCCCACCATCCGGTGCTTAATAAAATTCTACCACCCACCAAACTTGCTGCCTCCTCAGCCTACAACTACTTTCTTTTCCCCGCAGCGAGAGCCTCAGCATCCTCACGATACTGCTTTTCTCTTGCCTTTCGGAACTTCGCCTCCACGGCAGCCATCCGAGCTGCTGCATCTTCACGCATCTTCGCTACTGGCTCCCGGGTGAGACGTCGGGGTTGTCGGCGCCGGCGAGGACGAGACAGGGTTGACGCTCGCATGCGAGCTCTTTCCGCAGAGAACTTTCCCCTGCCACCCTGAGGCGGTGGTCGGCGGTGATAGTTCGCGTGGGTGGCGAGGTTTATAGGACACTGCGCGAATCGGCCGCCCACTATAAGTCAGGTTCCTTTCGGGGCTCATGAGGAGAAGGAGGTATTGTTAACCTGAAGGGGTTGTGAAGATGATGTCCTCACGGGTTGGGGCAACCGACCGCCTAACTTCATGCTCGGACGACAGAGACATGGCAGAAGTTTCCAAATTGCGGAATACTATCGCGGAGTATTTTGCGTGCAGAGTGATAAACCTGTACTCTTGATGCAGGCAGTTTTGTATTCAGATGAAAACGATTGCTGTTACTGCTTTCGCTGAAGATATATCTTTATATAGAGTGGTGGAGCTGCTTTTATAGCCTTGGTATTCCGTGCGTACCAGTATTTCTGCCCCACCAGGAATTCTCCACATATTTCATAAGCGAAAGTGTTGGTTTATTTGAAAAAAGAGGATCTGCTTTTGTAGTACCTACACCCCTGAGGTGATAGTCATGAAAATATTGTATGAAGCCGAAATAAACATTCCAACCAATAAACACCGATTGTAGGAAGCCATAAATGAAATATTACCGAACGTTGCGTGGCAGCTAGTGCATGCATAACCCCGCGACCGCTGGTGGTTATATCCCAGATGGTCGGAGGCGACAGGTAGGAGCTGGATTACACTGCCAGTAGTACGAAATTTAAGTGCTGGTGAAAAATTAATTTTATTAATTTGGCTATATTTGAGGGTGGAGTGGTGTTTTGAATAGACCCGGATTTTTAAAGGAACTGCAATCTACAGAGGTTAGGAGGGATCGCCGCTGGTAAGTCTAGAATCGTCCATCACAGCATAATAATAATTTGTATATATGCTGCATGTCCAGAGCCTGCAAAAGTTAGATAAACATAAAGTGTAAATAAGAGCGGTTCCAACATAACTATCTGCTGAGCTTGGACTCCTTAGGTTTATATTGTATGTGCATTATCAATCAAAGAGTAAGCAAGCATGTAGGTCACTTGGGGCCAATGGGGTAGTATTGTAGATGCTCCAGTAATACTTAATGCTGGATAACATGATACAGTTGTTCCAGCAACCCGAGGAGATAGCCTGATCCAGACATGTGTCGACTTACCGAAATAAGCAAAAATTCAATGTTAGACACAGCTTCTTAGTTCATGTTCTACGTCTCGTCAACCTCCCGCAGCGACCCATACTATTTCAACCAAAGATAGGTTGGTTCCTTTTGACTGCCCTTTCGAAAAGGACGCTGAAAAGGACGTTACCTTATTACCCGATAGATTGCATACCACGTGACATTTTGTAAACATAAAATTGATCCTGGAGCGGATTCCAGTCAGTAAACATTATGAGCTTGTAGTTCCATTTGTTTCAGCAAAGTTTCCATACGGGCCTTACCATGATTAACAATCGAATCATAAAACAGGACATGAACATTACCCTCATGGCACTGGCTCGATAAATGCTGAAAGAGCATGCCTGCAAACACGGTATAACAATCACCAATCTCAAATTTCAGCACATGAGGGTGACTTCCTAGGCAACAGGTAGGGCTGTATATTGTAATAGGCCCCAGAAGATCATTCGATTCCACATGAAATAAAAATGCATTTTTCTAATATTTGATATAATACGTTATACTACAGAGAGTAGATCCTTCATCTTGGTAGGTTAAACGCTCTCTCTCGAATAAAGAACCCAAGAATGCCCAAACATTTTAGCGGAAGCAAAAATATTCTTTATTTTTTATATTCGAAACTCGCATTTAGGGTGAAGCCATCGTGACTGAGGCCTCAATTAGGAGCAGTCGTGCCACAGATATTGCATCGGATTTTACACCAGATATCGCTTTAACAACTAGGTACAAACCATATGGACCCAATTCACCCCTGAATCAAATACCCCAAGGTGAAAAGAGAACGAAGGAAGCAGGATTAGTTTCTTTGGTACATTTCGGACTTATGAATATTTTAAATTTGTGGAGAATGCTCGTCACTTGCAAAGAATAATTTTACGACAAACAAAGTGGCAGATGCAGTTCCATCTTAAATGCCCAGTATAGTTTGTGTCATCGCTAGCTCATTATGGACACTGATCATGAGAACTTCAGAGAACCAATAGCTTGCTCTATAACGGATGTCTTGAATCCTCGCCTGCTTCCCGTGTTGGCGACACCAACAACCCCATACAGCTTCCCCAACTCCCAAACGCCTCACATCGATAAAGAACGACATGGCCACCATCGCCGCCACATCTCTCCTTCCTCCGCAGATATCAGACTTATTGAACAGCTATAGGAAAGAAGTAGAGATGATTATTGAACAGGTAATGACTGAAATGCTGAAGCTAGTGCTAGGAGGCGGTGCTACCACAGTCTTAAGGTGAAGCTATCTCAGGATGGAGAGTAATATTCTTGCCTGGGAGATTAGGTCCGGATCTGCGGAACTCGACTCAAACGATTGTTCTGTTAGCAATTTTGACGATTAGATATTGAAGAACAGTTCGAAATATTCCCCAATTGCACACAGGTCGACCAATCAGCCGCATTGCCAGGAAATACAATATACCAACCGACGGATGGTATGCGCGGCCTTGGTTATCATTTGAGTGCCTAGTTAGGCAAAAAGTCGGGTTATTGCTCTGGTTCAAAGAGAAAGCTCTAGTATGGATATGCTTTACTTATTGATCCTCTCACAGTAGAAGCTCTCCTTTGAACCGGGTTAACTCGTCTGCATTATTTAATTATTTAATATTTTCTTATCAACTACAGTCAGCTATAGCAGCTGCTGTGATCATATAGCTGCTACTGCTGGCACGCTACTAGATATCTGGAATATAGCTGCCGCTTCTGGCATATAGCTGCTCTGGGTACTGTTGGTTATATAGCTACCCTGCTGGCATATGATATTGAGCAAATTATCATATTAATTCGCAAGTAAGAATGCTGTCATATTTACAAATGGGCGGTCGGAGGGGCCTTAAACTTACTGTCTTATATACGATATTAGCTTAAATACGATATGCTGTCTTATAAAAGCCGGAGAGTATAGGAATAGAAATAGCAACAGGCGAGCGGAGAGATCCAAGTGTCCACTGAAGGTAGGTACGAACAGAGCGAGTTGGTCACTGGAGAGAGGAATATGAAGAGAAGAAGATGTTCGCATACACAGTGAGTGCATGTATTGTATTGAGTGAAGTGATTACTTTTGTTATCCCGAACAAGTAGGAACATGAACGAGATATATATACATGTATGAGCGTACATCTAAAGCATGAAGAAGAAGGAGAAGCACATGTCCGTTGCAAGCCGTATAGCTAGGCATGAAGCAACGATATGGTGTGAAGTACGCAATATGATGTCCAAGCCGCTGACGGCTACATATGGTATAGGTAGCAAGGCATGGGCGGAATGAACGGAATGTACATTCATTCTAACAAGGAAGCCAAACCCGGAGGAACTATACAAGCCGGGGTGGAGAAAGGAGGGAGAGGAGGAGGGTTAATGAAACCACGGAGGCGTTCTTCGGTCACCTATATAGCGAGTTGGTGTAGGCGTAGGAGCGGGGTCACACGAGTTCCATTTGTCTTTCGAGGACTGGGTATTTCACAATCTCCAGTCAGGCCCCTGAGTCATCTGGAATTTTCCAGTTAATGACAGTACGGGAGCAGAGGGTGTAATGCCATCAATAACAATAGCAGACGTTCCCATTCCACGGAATGCCATTTTTATCGTGTCAACCCAGTCCTCATAGTTGGATTGGACAACTAAAGGATCAATATTATCGATTTTGACTGAGGCTTATCGGAAGTTCTTCGGAATTTTGAAGGTGATAGGTATAGAGATAGGCGAGCGGAGGGATCCAAGTGTCCAACGAAGGAAGGTACGAATAGAGCGAGATGGTCACAGCAGAGAGATGTATATGAAGAAGAAGACGTTCGAATGCACAGTGAGTGCAAGCGATGTATGAAGCACGCCATAGCGAGTGAAGCATGTGGTATAGCAAAGGTATGGGCGGAATGAACGACGGAATGGACGGTATTCTAACAATAAGAGGATTTCGAACGCCTTGGAGATTGCCAATGTTCAAAGGGTCTGGTGAGAGTGATTGAGCCATAGGTACTTAGTACAGGCGTCAGGTGGTCTGCTCAACCTCTACCACTACAACCTGATGCTTCTACTATGGCTTAATCACTCTCACCAGACCCCTTGAACATTGGCAATCTCCAAGGCGTTCAAAATCCTCCTATTACCTTCAAAATTCCAAAAAACTTTTTGACGGATAACCCCCTGCTGGAGCCAGCTCCAAACCTCCCCCGTATATGTTCCATCCAGTTCAAAGCTTTAACCCTAATATAAGGCATTATTTGTCTGGAGAGATCCAAGACGACTACAAAATATACTCCAGTATACATGTAATTACTCTAAAGCAAGTTGGTAGGTAGCTCCTCTAAAGAACAAATCATTGGTACCTGCACATCTGCTTTAGTAAGCGATACCTACATACCCTCTAATTTTGGTATCGATCGGTGAAAGTATACTGCAAATGACATCACTGTGGCTATGATTTACAGTACGGTATCCTATTGACCAATCGTTTGCTACAACTCACGTTTACTACTTTGTAACGGGGGATGATTTTCTCAAAGATATAGAAATGAACTTGAAAATAATAATTCCTGATTCTAGTGGTGCGAAATCAGTTTGTTCATTTTTGGTAATTATCATGCACGCAATATGCACATTTGGTGAGGAGACTGGAGGTGGCGGCGCAAGCCTAGGAGCCGGATGCTATAGCAGCTTGGGATAAACATAGTCCGTCTCTCCAGGTACTCGGAGGTTTCAAATACTCATAACCCGTATATTCTTATGAGGGAGGCATCACAAGACGCAATATGGGGCAGCACTTTTGGTATTGGACATCCGTTATCCGTCCCCCATTTGTTTTGGTCCTTATGCTTGCTGGAACAAATAGCGTCACCACATCAGTGATCCTTTACTTGTGTTGGTATATAAAAGGGTGGGAGAAGTTTGGGTTAGGAATTCGGTTTCTGCCTAGCCACCTGTTCACGCCTTTTATCGACTGGCCTGATCGATGAGCTCTTCGAGGGTGTGGACGTCTGGGAAATTGATAAGGGCTTGTCGAAGATCGGCACAGAGACCTTCCTGAATTGTTCCAGTTTGACTTTGTCCTTCCAGGAGGTTTCCACCGCCAGCCTGGAGAATTCCGCCACATATGCGGCAAGCTCGTTTGGTCGTTGTCTCAAGGAGCGGAGAGCTCGAGTAGCCGTCCCTTCAGGGTCAGGGTCACCAAATGCACGATCGAGGATGGTGAATAGGGCGGGGACGTCCACCAGGTTTATAGGAATAGGAATAGCAACAGGCGATCAGAGAGACCCAAGTGTCCACTGAAGGTAGGTACGAACAGAGCGAGTTGGTCACTGGAGAGAGGAATATGAAGAGAAGAAGATGTTCGCATACACAGTGAGTGCATGTATTGTATTGAGTGAAGTGATGACTTCTGTTATCTCGAACAAGTAGGAACATGAACGAGATATATATACATGTATGAGCGTACATCTAAAGCATGAAGAAGAAGGAGAAGCACATGTCCGTTGCAAGCCGTATAGCTAGGCATGAAGCAACGATATGGTGTGAAGTACGCAATATGATGTCCAAGCCGCTGCGAGCCGTATAGCTAAGCAGGAAGCACGCATATGATGTGCAAGCCGCTGACGGCTACATATGGTATAGGTAGCAAGGCATGGGCGGAATGAACGGAATGTACTACATTCATTCTAACAAGGTTGATACCCGTACCCAACACATAGGATTGGACTTGGTCCAGTGCCCTATCCTCCAGCAACCCATATACATAGGCGAGTTGGTGCCGGATGGTTGGGAATTTGGCCGCATCCCCACTGAGTTTGATGTTGATTGAGTTTTTCCAGGCCTTAAGGCGTGCCCAGTTGCCGTTGAACTTTGGTGGGGCGGGGAGGTCTTGGGTCTTTGGGGGCGCAGTGGTGTTTGCTAGGGTCTGTGCGGCCAATTCGCGGTTCAGGTTCCGAATGGTTATTCGGTCGCTCTCGGAGGAGGAGGATCTTGTCTTCGGCATCCTTCAGTTTTTGATCGGCTCTTTGGAGTTCTGCTCCTTGTTGCTCACCAATGGTGTAGGTGGCTGAGAATATGTAAATGATCGTTCGGCGGTATTCTAGTAGTTGGGCTGGGTCGGAGGGGATTCGAGTTTCCCTCCAGGCCTGGAATCTGTCGACGGGTAAGAGAGCTGATTCGGGCATCGTACCAGTTGGTCAATTGGATCCAACGTAGTGTGACGAGGCACGAGGGGCAAGGCGACCAAGGGGTACGCCTGGGCAGGAGTCAAGGAATATCGCACACGTAGTAGGTACCACGTGTGTGATCAGAGGGGAGCTGGGGCAGGAGCAGGAGTAGAAAGCTTACTGCCGCGTGTGATGGGTCCTTCGTTGGGGGAGCTGGGCTGTAGAATAGTTCGAGGAGGCAAGGAGGTGCACGAGGAAGGTGTACCAGCGCAGGGAGGAAGCAAGGTCTGTATTTGATATACAAGACTAGGCCTGGACACGAGACGAGACATCTCGAGACTTTTTGTGAAAACTTTTCATTGGCTGCGAAGATCTTTTCATGGGTTGCGACAATCAGTTTAGCAGCCTACGATAGCCTTCGCTTGTAAATGTGTTATTCGGTACTTAGAGGTAGAGATTCCTTCTTCTCTTTCTCCGTTCATTATACTCTTTCTCCGCTCATTATCTGCACTTCCTATCCTGCATCAACAATCAGCACAATGAGCCAGATTTCCGTGTCGCCTGCTCATACTCCAGATGATTTTAGAGCGATGTTTAGCAGAAGAGGGTATAGAAGAGGAAATTGACGTCGACGGCGAAGATGATGATGATTGATAGCTAGCTAGCAAGTTCGAATATAATTATGATGGTGTTGGCTGGTGTGCTGGTGCTCCATATCCAAAGGTCTCGAGACTTACGAGACCTGGCCCCGTCTTGTCTCGAGACGTCTCGTGCCCAGGCCTACAGTAACAAGACGTTGGGTAGGGATCCAACAAAAGTACGAGAGCGAGGAGATAAGTATATATACATGTTGGCGTATCGAGCCAAGGCTGACAATGGGATAAGCTTCCCGAGATAGGAAATCTTTAACCCGAACGAAGACAAGAACAATTCCCCTATCACCTGCGACGCATAGTCTCGATCAGACCCTCGTAGGCGACGCAGGTGATAGCAGGTGATATCAACCTCCCCAGGTGATGTCAAAGACAATGACAACAATAACAAGAGTCGAACAGGAATCCGTCCCTCGAACAGGAATCCGTCCCTCGAACAGGAATCCGTCCAACTCTCAGATCTCAGAGAGGCTAAGGAGAGATGGTTGTTATACTAGGGGCCTGTATAGTCTGGTTGCACTACCCCTCCACAATACGAACGGATGAGGATAATGGCACAGTTTTTAGGTAGTTGTGGCCTGGTTGGGTCTTCTGTAAGATTCTTCTTCCTCTCAATGTTTGAGGAACACACTTGGGTTCATCTTGGCTCTCTGCACTTTCCGATGCCCCTTGATCCATCGGTCCCATTCCCTGTAGGGAACTGTACTCGACGTCAGGCTCCTGTTGTCTTCTTTGGTAGGTCTTTCCTTTCCCACCATAGCGTAATTCGGTCTTGTTTGGAGGAGTATTGGTCGACGGCATGTGCTCTCTCCCCCTAAGGGGAGGGATGTGTGCAAACAGATGGCACTTGAAAGTGATACAGTATACTCTTGATATAAGAATATCGTCCAGTGGGGGGGGGTAATATTCTTATATCAAATATATTCTTATATCAAATGTCAGGGTAACTACTAAAGGTGTACATCAAAAAAGAGAATTAACGTGGGGTAGAGGAAGAACTAGGTATAGGAGGACTAGGAACAGCCTTGGATAAAGTGAAGAAGGCGGTAACTTGCCATATGAGATCAGGATGTGCATTTGTATAATTATATATCTGCTTGCCTTCTTCTTCTGTCCACCCTTGACGTTTCAATATACCAGTAGCCAGTATATAGAATTAGCTCAGGAATTCGGAGGTGGTATTGTAGGTGTCGTAGTATTGTATGTCACAGTATTGTTTTTGGCTGCGTTATGTGCTTCGGTGTAGCATTGTTGTTGTACGGGGTATTTCTTATCGATAAACATTCCTATTCTGGCTAGGCTATTTATATATTACCCAATCAGGTACTCTTGCTATAAGAATACCTTAGTAAACAACTACAAAAAAATAAGAATATTTTTCTATTAAATATATTCTTATTGTTAGTGATTGAATGCTGTACATTCATTCATTCTGCTCATGCCTTACTATTCCACATGCAGTGACCTTCGGTCTGCAGATCTTAAGGCAAGCAATAGCAACAACCTTCAGCCTGCAGATCTTATGGCAAGCAACAGCCTTCTTAGGCATTGTGTACTTCAGCCTTCATAGGTATTGTGTACTCTGGCCTGTAAATCATATGGCAAGTATCGGCCTTCACAGACATTGCGTGCTCAGCCTTCACAGGCATTGCATACTACTCATATATCCTTCTTCTTCTTCACTTTCCTATTAAGTTCATTCATATATATATATCTCGTTCATTTCCTATTGGATAGAGATAGAACAATCACACAACAACATATCTCTTTACTTCTATATACTCTTCTCTATATGACAATCTCACTTCACTCATTCATATTATTCTTCAGTGGACTTTTGGATTTCACTGCTATCTATACCTCCCTCCTTTAGCACTTAAAGGTTCGAAGCCCTCTAAGCTTTGACTCTCTATAAACAAGCATAATATATCTTCCAAAGTAGGACCATCAAGGCAACTAGAAACCCATTGGAGAGTTCACTAAAATCAGCCTGATAGTGAAGAAGAAATCCTCGAAACTATTGTACTCTTGCAACCACAACCTCTAGCTATTCCACAACCATAACCTCTAGCTCCTGAAGCTACACTACCCCAAGTCCAACTGGCTTTAGCGCTTGCTGCACAAGCACTACAAGCAGCAGTATCTATTCCTGTCCATCGGAACTTTAGGTCTAGTATTAAGCTAGAAAAGCTAGTAATTCTTGAAGGCGCAAAGAACTATGATCTTTAGTTACAACAGATACTAATAATCTTTGATGCTCTAGAAGCTACACAAGTAGTTGTCAATGGGTATATTTCTCTGCTTACAGCAACAGCTGCTGAAATAACACATTATAAGTATATAGAGACAGAATCTCTTCTGCTCCTTATTCAAGTTGTTTCGCAGAAAATCATGCTGTAGATTGGTTAGCATAGGTCTGTAAATAAGATCTGGCATTATCTCTACAAAATATGCTACAAAAATACCGTGCTGTCCTTTGTATATAAGATTTATACCTTTAATTTGCTAGCTTCCATACTTAATACTTCACAATCAATTTCTCAGTTTATTGACACTTTTAAGATTCGATGGATGCAGTTGCACTAATTGACCTCGAATAAACATCCTAGCAGCTTCAAGGCTATGTATAGGACTTTGCTAGAACTTGAAGAAGTTAAGTATGAATACCTTCTTACTTTCTTAGTCACTCACTACCCCAATGTAGTAGATAACCTGACTACTAAGGAAAATCTCTAGTATGATGATTTGAAGGAGAGGCCAATAGGTCTAGCGATCAATAACTAACTCTCTAGCTACAATGGCAGAAACTAGACCAATATGGTACTACTAGCCAACGGTCACTCGAATAAGGCTAGAAGGATGAAATTTGTACAATCCTAGCGACAAGCTACAAAATCTCAATCCCAGCGAGCTTCACAAGCTTTGCAAGCCTCTGTAGATCCAGGTACTCAGTCTTGTACCTACTGTAAATGACATGGATATCGATTCAAAGGTGATGTTTGGCAAGATTGCTAGAATCTAAAACATAACCAAGCTAGTAAGAAACAAATAGCACAGCCTCAAGCTGCTATTGCTCAAGTTGCGCAAGCCTCTATTTCTGAAGCCCAAGTTATACAAGCCTCCATTTCTCAAGTGCTTGTTTCTCAACAACTCGATCCCTCCAGTTTTGTCTCTGAATCTATTCAGACTAACCCACAGGTTAGTATAATATACACCTGGAAACTTGACACATATATGATGACTCACATAACTTCTGACATAGGTCACTTCTATTACATCCAACCATATCATGGAGTTATAAGGGTAGGAGATAACAACCTCTTACCTGTAGAAAGGAAAGACACTGTAATCATACATGCTGCCTTACCTAATAATTCTATATACTGTCTGCATTTGAAGGATATCTTATTTGTATCTAGTTTAAGTTACAGTCTTTTCACTTGGGATGTCATTAAGTTCAAGGTTGTTATGATTGCTCATGATAATGTTATTCATATTTTCAATAAAAGTGATCTTCAGACTCTGATCTTAGTTTCAGACATTAGGAACAAGCTTCCCTAGTTGAGAGAAACTGCAAATTCATGAGCTCATATAAGCCCTATAAGCTCTAATGCTCATACTAGCCTTATGAGCTCTTCGCTTACTTTGCAACCTTATATAAGCTCTGTAAGCAGCTCTAATACTCATACCAGCCTTATGAGCTCTTTGCTTACTTTGCAATCTCATATAAGCTCTGTGAGCAGCTCTAATGCTCATACCGGCCTTATAAGCTCTTCACTTACTTCGCAACTTGATATAAGCTCTATAAGCAGCTCTAATACTTATACCGACCTTATGAGCTCTTCGCTTACTTCGCAACCTTATATAAGCTCTGTAATCAGCTGTAATGCTCATACTGGCCTTATAAGCTCTTCACTTACTTCGCAACCTTATATAAGACCTATGACCTCTAATGCTCATACAGACCTTATGAGCTCTTCTTTATATATTTATTAGCATAATATATTTGGGCATGTAGTCAATATATACTCAGCTGTATATGCTGATGGCGAGCTCTTACCCAAAGCACCTGCCAACTTCATATATAATGCCTGCATTATGTTAAAATCAACTAATAATACCCCATTTGCTCTTTCTCATGCTCGCTCTTCTAGGGTATTTGAACTCATACATAGCGATCTAAGTGGCAAGTAGCCTATCGCATCTTATGGTAACTCTCTCTATTACATTACGTTTATAGACGATTTTACCCGCATAGCATAGATACACTATCAAATAGCCAAATCCGATGCAAACTAAGTAATTATTGATTTTATCACCTTTATCTAAAGGCAGTTCAATACCACTATTCTGGCTGTTTTAACTGATAATAGTGGAGAATATATCAAGGTTGATACTTACTTCAAATAACAAGACATATGCCATATAAGAACACTACCTTATTCTTATGAATCGAATAGTATTATGGAACGCTGTAACCACATAATATAGATAATGATTAGAGGCATAATCACTAATATCTCAGATAAGAGGATGTAGGCAAAAGCATGCTCAACTGCTGTTTATTTGAAGAATCACCTTCCATATTCACATCTCTAAGGGATAACACCCTATAAAGCCCTGTATAAGGCAAAACCATCAATTAGTTATTTATACCCTTTTAGACAGCATTACTTTACTCACATCTATAAGGAAAATAGACCAAGTGGCAGCAAGCTTCTCCCATAGGCAGAAAGTGCGATATTTGTTGGTTATATGGACAGTACTTTTATATATAGGATATAGCTTAAAAATAAGTATATTAAGACAATAAGAGCAGCTCTTTGCTTATTCTCTCTAATGAGTGCAAGCTTACCAGTGAGCTTACCAGCAAGCAATCAAGCAAGCAATCAAGCGAGCTTACCAGTGAGCAATCAAGCAAGTAATCAAGCGAGCTTACTAGCGAGCAATTAAGTAAGCTTAATAGCGAGCTTACCAGTGAGCAATTAAGAAAGCTTAACAGCGAGCTTACTAGCGAGCAATTAAGCAAGCAATCAAGCAAGCTTATCAGCAAGCAATTAACCAAGCTTACCAAACTTGAGATATGACCTTAGGCTACAGAAAAAAGCTAAAATTGCTGTTATTGCTGAAAACTTGCTAACCAATACTGAAGTTGCTAAAAACTTGCCAATAGATACTAAAGCTCAAATAAGCGATTCTACTCAGCTACCTAAGGCAATCTCATATGAGCTAGCCTTGCTTGTTGCCAATATTACCAATAAACCCAGAACTTACTTACAAGCTTCTAAAGGGCCCGATGCCCCTAAATAGTATGCGGCAATGCAAGTAGAACTACAAGCTTTAGCCGACCAAAACATCTGAGATATTGTGTCTATACCCTCTAACCACAATATTATCAGTTCCAAATGGGTATACAAGATAAAGCGAGATACTGCTGGCAATATCAGCCAGTATAAGGCAAAGTTAGTAGCACAAAGGTATTCTCAGCAACCCGGTATAGATTTTGATAAAGTTTTTGCTCCAGTCATCAGATATAACTCACTGTGCTTGATCATTGCTCTATCAATATGCTTAAACTGGCCAAAACCAGACCAGCTTGATATTAAGAGCACATTCCTATATGGCTATCTTAATAAAAAAGTCTATATGCATCTTGCTCCTAGTTTTTTCGAAAATCAGCTAGACTCATGCGCTCTATTAAAATGATCTATATATGGACTAAAACAAAGTCCAAGGTAATGGTATGCTAGGCTGACTAGCTTCCTCATACCGCTAGGCTACAAAGCAACTAACTTTGACCCTTGTGTCTTAGTACATACTAGTTATAATATCATTATTGCAATCTATATTGATGATATTACTATATTTGGATCCAGCCTACTTAGACAGGAGCTAAAGGCATCACTAAAGAGAGAATTCAATCTCAGTAATATGGGTAGTGTGCACTACGGGGCGAGTAAAACTCGCCTCGCTCGCCAAGACTCGCCTCAGTGAGCGAGTTTTCGTCTCCTCCATAACTCGCCGAGTCGGCTTTTTACTACCTCAACTCGAATCGCGATTAATCGGTGATCTACAGATTACTCACCAAGATTGAAGGCTAGCCTGTTTTATACTGGGGCCTCTGCCCCAGGCGCGGTATACACCACGGCGCCTTAGGTATATGGTTGCACGCACGCGGGTAGGACCTTGAGTTTCTACGAAGAGTAGTGAAGAGAAGCGTGTTTACCCTCCCTACAACTGAGGCCAGCTACCTGGAATGAAGTGAACCAATGATCCAGGACATATGCACGCCTAAGTATAATAAATGTCTATAGTATTTCTAAATGTTTATGTACAGGGGAGCTAATGCCACAAGAGACAGAAATATAATTAAACGGACCTGTCCAACCTTGCCATGTGCCTAGCGAACTCGAGGCCAAGAGCCTGGCCCCTACGTTGGTTTGTGAATGAAAGTGGTGGAAGTACAGCTTAGACTAGAGTGGTGCAGAGATATGGCAAAGGGGACGGCAGAGGGAAGGCAAGCTGGACAGCGGAGGCATGGCAAGCTGGACGGCGGAGGCATGGCAAGCTGGACAGCAGAGGCATGGCAAGCTGGATGACGGAGGTATAGCAAGCTGGACGGCGGAGGCATCGCAAGCTGGACGGTGGAGGCATGGCAAGCTGGATGATGGAGGCATAGCAAGCTGGACAGCGGAGGCATGGCAAGCTGGATAACGGAGGGATGGTAAGCTGGACGGCAGAGGGAAGGCAATACTCTCACCCAGATTGCAGGCAGTTCATGACTTGTGTTATTGATGAAAATTCCAGATGCTTGTAACAACGGCTCTGGGGCAAGGCGACCAAGGGGTACGCCAGGGCAAGGGCAAGGCTAGGATAACACACACGTAGGAATGCTGCGTGTGTGACCAGGGGGAGGCTGAGACGGGAGGCAAGGGCAAGAGGCAAGAGAGGCAGAGGGTAAGGGACACGAGACACGCAGAAGCAGTTGCCACGTGTGTCAAGGGAGGCAGCTGGGCTACAAAGACAAGGCGAGGCAAGGCAAGGAGGTGCACAAGAGAGATGCACCAACGTAGAGAGATGCAAGGCCCTATATTGGATATACAAGACGTTGGATGGGGATCCAACGAGAGGGCGGAGAGACGAAGATATATATACATGATTCCAGGCCAAGGCTGTGGAAGGAATAAGCTTCCCGAGATTCCTATCTCGGAAGCTAAGATAATAATCACCCATCGACGACACCCGAACAAGCCTGTTCGAGTATCAAAACAGCACGACACTCGAACAAGCCTGTTCGAGTGTCAAATCAAGACTACAATCAACAATAACGAGAGTTGGACGGAATCCCGTCTGACTCTCAAACCCGGCTAGGAAAGGATGGTTGTGACACTATCCCCCCTTTAGGCTCGGAGCCCCAGCGACGAAAGACAAGGCGAAAGGCAAGACAAACAAACAAAACAGGCGAATAACCAATAACCCATAACACAACCCCAATGCCGGAAGTACGTACCAACAATAACCATGACAACAACGACAATAACAACCCTAACAACCAATTCCAGGACGACAAGAACATCATTGGGCGGGGCGGGGTTTCCGGAGGTAACGTTGGTGGAACAGGGTGACCAAGTCCTGTGCGTTTTCCAAGTCTTCCCCAAGTTGCCAGGTAGTTTCCTCGTCCCCTAACCACTTGACTTTGTATTGCAGA
This sequence comes from Terfezia claveryi, assembly GCA_015179025.1. Classification (NCBI taxonomy): domain Eukaryota; kingdom Fungi; phylum Ascomycota; class Pezizomycetes; order Pezizales; family Pezizaceae; genus Terfezia; species Terfezia claveryi. Next base: position 107,630 of record WHUX01000082.1, read on the forward strand.
TGACCGTACCTCTTCCTTAAGTCCAATACCTCTTCGACCTCCCACTCCTCTTCACCTTCGATCACCACAGGAGGGGGAGGGGGGTGTTTCTGCCCAGGTAGGGGATCGTCAGCCGCTGGCTCAATTTCCGATACGTGTACAACCGGGTGGCGTTTGATGTCCTTGGAGAACCTCAATCGATAGGCATGAGTGCCCACAGCAGCCAACACCTCGAATGGACCCAGGAACTTGTAGTAGAGCTTACGAGATGGCCGTTCCATCCGGAAGTGCCGGCTGGAGAGCCACACCTTATCTCCTGGCTGATACTTAGGGGCTAGCAACCGTGATCCATTGGCATATTCAGCTTGCCTGGCTTGCGCATATCCCAGCTCGGCTTTTAGGGTAGAGTGAAGTTCAGAAATCTGCATGGTGAACTCCTTAGCTGGAGCGTTCTCCCTGGCCTTGCGCAGAGGTGCCAGGGAGTCTACGAACCAAGGGTGCCAGCCATAATTGGCCAGGAATGGGGAGGTCTTCAGGGTCTCAGAGAAGTGGTTGTTGGCGGAGAATTCGCAGGTGGCCAGCAATGAAACCCAGTTATTCTGCTGGTAATTAATGTACGCCCTCAGATATTGCTCTATGATGGCGTTCATACATTCTGACTGGCCATCAGTCTGAGGGTGGTATGCTATAGACAGGTGTACTTCAATACCCAACAGCTAACAGAATGTTTTCCAGAAGTCGGTGACGAACTAAGGGCCATGGTCTGAGACAATCGACACTGGGAGGCCATGGTAATGGAAGACATTATTCAGGTAGAGGGATGCCAATTTGGGGGCCAAGCAGGTGTCTCGACAGGGTATCACATGCCTCATTTTCGTTAACCGATCCACTACCATCAAGATGGCATTGAATCCCGAGTCTTCTAGCAATCCGGTGACGAAGTCCATAGTCAGGTTTTGCCAGGGTTGTTCTGGGACTTCCTGGGGCTTCAGGGTACCATACGGAGCGTGGCGGGTAGGTTTGGCACGCTTGCAGACATGGCAATTCCGTATGTACCGCTCCACCTCCTTCCATTGGTCAATCCACATATATTGCCTAGCTAGCAGCTCTAATGTTTTAGCTACCCCAGGATGACCCGCAGCCAGGGTATCATGGTGTTCCTTGATCAGCTGCATCCGCAGCTCTCCTTCAGGTATATAGAGCCGATCTAGGTGGTATAGGAGGCCATCCTGAGTGGTACACTCGGCTAGAGAAATCTTGATGTAATAGCGCTGTCCAGACTCTACTGCAGCGATTATATCCTTAACCAGGTCGTCCTCCGCATATGCCCGTTATATCCGCAGAAGGAGATCTGCTCCTGGGTTCGCTTCAGCTCTAGCATCAGCATCAGCATCAGCATCAGCATCAGCATCAGCATCAGCATCAGCATCAGTATCAGCATCAGCATCAGCATCAGCATGGCTAGTGGCCACCAGGTCGAGATTTTCAGGTTTCAGTACCACCTGATTTTGGTACTTCAGCCTTTCATCCCCCCCTTTAGGGAGATCTCCTGATCTCCTGGTCAGTGCATCTGGCTTACCCCCAGCTTTTCCAGGCCGATACTTGATCTTGAAATTGAATCGAGATAAGAACTCCGACCACCTAGCCTGCCGTCGGTTCAGCAGCTTAGTGGTGGTGAAGTACTCAAGATTTTTATGATCGGATAGCACCTCGATGATCCCCTTGGCTGACTCCAGATGTGGCCTCCACTCCTCGAATGCTTGCACAATGGCCATTAACTCTTTATCATAGATTTCATAATTACACTCAGCCGGAGAGTGCTTTTTTGAGAAGTATGCCACTGGGTGGAGGATCCCATTGACATACTGAGACAAGATTCCCGCGGAGACATAGTCGGAGGCGTCAGTCTCCACGATACATTTACTGTCCGGATCGAAATGGGCCAGGATCAGTGCTGAGCAGAAAGCTTCCTTAAGGTTCTGGAAGGCAGATTGGGCTTCTAGATTCCAGTCGAAGCCCGGTCTTTCTTGGTCAGGGTAGTGAGGGGGGCTACGATCTTCGAATACCCTAGAATGAACCGCCGGTAAAAGTTAGCGAACCTCAGGAAGGCTTGGACATCCTTAAGATTTGCTGGGATTTGCCATTCCTGGACAGCGGTAACCTTGGTGGGATCCATCCTGATACCTTGGTAGTGATAATCAACCCCAGATACTTGACCTCCTGCACATGAAACTCGTATTTCTCGGGCTTGAGGTATAATCCGGCTTGCTCCAGCTTTTCCAGCACTTGTCGGACATGGATTTTGTGCTCTGCCAGGGTGTCTGAATAGATCAGGATATCATCCAGGTAGGCTGTGCAGAACAATCCAAAAAGTCTCGTAGGGTATCATTAATAAAGTGCTGGAAAGAGGCCGGGGTATTGGTTAAGCCGAAAGGCATGACATTGTACTCGAAGTGCCCATACCAGGTGCGAAGGCCATTTTCCACTCTTCACCTTCAGCTATTGGACCAGGTTATAGGCTCCCCTCATATCCAGTTTAGTGAACCATTTTGCCTTGGAGAGCCTGGCTAATGTTTCCTGGATCAGAGGTAGGGGATACCTGTTCTTGACCGTTATCTCGTTCAGGCCACGATAATCAACGCACAACCGAAGAGAGCCATCCGACTTCTTCACGAACAGTACAGGGGCACCCGCTGGGGAGGAGCTATGGCGAATGAAGCTCTTATTGAGGTTTTCCTCCAAGTACTTTTTTAGGGCTTCCAGCTCTACCCGGGACATTCCATAGAGGGGCCCATAGGGAGGGGTTTTACCTTCTATCAGCGAATCGTGTGGTCATATGGTCGGTGAGGTGCTAACTTCTCTGCGGCTTTTTCCGAGAACAGGTCAATGAACTCGTGGTACTCATCCGGAACCAAGGATTTCCACTCCTCCTTGGACCGGGTCTTGTTAATTTCCAGATTGATCTCATAAATTGAGAGGGTATGCGCCTTGAGCTTATGCCTCCTGGTGAGATGAGCGAAGGCCCTGCTCCAATAAAGTTAATATTCAGGGGTTTTGCGAGGGCGGGGGATATCGGGGAAACTGGGGGAATGGTGGCATTGATGTGTGCAGGCGGGATTACCACCTGAGTCGGGTGGATTATTGGGGGTGGCAATGCGCACAGCCCAGTGACAGTGGTTTTTGGATCTCCACAGTGTTTTTTGCAATAAGGGCTGTTGAATCGCAAGGTGTAAGAGCCGAAGCTGACTGATACATCATGCATCCTAAGCCAGGGGATCCCAAGGACAATTGGATACTTTAGCTTGGTTACGAACATTGGGAGATCTTCCGAGTGATCACCCATGGCGCTGGGCAGGCATGCGAGGTCGGTAATCCCCCAGAAGAGATAGGGCGGCCGTCAATAACATCAAGGAGGTGGGGGGTTTTTAGCTTGGAGGTTGGTATAGAGTTTTTACTGACGAAGGTCTGGTCAATGAATGCTATTCCTGAAGCACCACAATCTATGAGAGCTGATGTAACCACTGTTTTATCATTGAACTTGACAGTTATAGGTACAACGAAGTGCTCGCCAAACAGGCGAGACTCATCAACAGACATAGGTGTAGGCAAAGAAAACGCAGACAAAGATAAATGACCTGGAGCAGGTCTCTTGCTAGTGTCAGTAACTAGGCAAGGGACAGGGCTTTTCCCGACTCATCAAGCTCCTCAATCCTGGGCACTGGGGTATCGGAGATAGCGTGGATGGCGAGGGAGCGATTCTTTCGAAGGGGGCAAGCGCGATAAAGTGGTCGGCCTTCCACAGGCTATGCATAGCCCATTATTCCGGCGGCGTTCCCTCTCTTCTTGGGTCAGGCAGGGTCTGCCCGCGGATAAGTCCATAGGGGCCGTCCACCCGCCACGAGAGAAGGGTGGGCTGGCTTGTTCGGGGGGTTACAGGGGCCTGTGGCTGGGGCGAGGTGCTGAAAAGGTCGATCGTGGGGGTGCTGTTGTAGGGGAGGCCTTAAGGCTGTTTCTAAACCTGGCCATCTTTTGCTCCAATCGGCTGGCCTGATCAATGAATTCTTCAAGGGTGTGGACGTCTGGGAAGTTGATAAGTGCCTGTCTCAGTTCCACACTTAAGCCTTCCTGGAATTGATCCAGTTTGATCTTGTCGCTCCATTCGACCTCCGCAGCTAGCCTAGAGAATTCAGCCACATAGGTGGCGAGGTCGGTGTTCTTTTGTCGAAGGGCTCGAAGGGCTCTTGTGGCCGTTCCTTCTGGATCCGGATCCCCAAACGCTCGTCAAGGATAATGAATAAGGCGGAAATGTCCGCTAGATTGATCCCTGTTCCCAAAACATAGGGCTGGACTTGGTCCAGAGCCTTCCCCTCCAGCAGGCCGTAAACGTAGGCGAGTTTGTGCTGGGTGGTTGGAAATTTAGCAGCATCTCCATTGAGCTTAATATTGATCGAGTTTTTCCAGGCCTTGAGGCGGGCCCGTTCACCATTAAATTTGGGTGGGGTGGGGAGGTCTTGGGTTTTGGCGGCGTGACAGTCGCCGGTGCCTGTGCGGTTGCGGCGGCAAGGGCACGGTTGAGATTGTGAATGGTTACTCGGTCGTCTGCAAGGTCCTCTTAGAGAAGAAGGATTTCATCTTCGCTTCTTTCAGCCTTCATTCGGTGTTCTGGAGCTCCGCTCCTTGTTTTTTGCCAATCTTATAGGTGGCAGTGAAGATATCGATGGCCATTCGGCGGTATTCCAACAGCTGGGCAGGGTTGAGGGTATTGGGGTTTCCCTCCATGCTTGGAACCTGTCGGTGGGTAACGGGGTTGGTTCGGACATGACAGCGTACCAGTTGGTCGAGACGATCCAACGTAGTGTAACGACGGCTCTGGGGCAAGGCGACCAAGGGGTACGCCGGGGCAAGGGCAAGGCTAGGATAACACACACATAGGAACGCTGCATGTGTGACCAGGGGGAGGCTGAGACGGGAGGCAAGGGCAAGAGGCAAGAGAGGCAGAGGGCAAGGGATATGAGATACACGAAAGCAGTTGCCGCGTGTGTCAAGGGAGGCAGCTGGGCTGCAGAGACAAGGCGAGGCAAGGCAAGGAGGTGCACAAGGGAGATACACCAACGTGGAGAGAAGCAAGGCCCTGTATTGGATATACAAGATGTTGGATGGGGATCCAACGAGAGGGCGGAGGGACAAAGATATATATACATGATTCCAGGCCAAGGCCGTGGAAGGAATAAGCTTCCCAAGATTCCTATCTTGGAAGCTAAGATAACAATCACCCATCGACGACACCCGAACAAGCCTGTTCGAGTGTCAAAACAGCACGATACCCGAACAAGCCTGTTCAAGTGTCAAATCAAGACTACAATCAACAATAATGAGAGTCGGACGAAATCCCGTCTGACTCTCAAACCCAGCTAGAAAAGGACGGTTGTGACAATGCTGGGGACGGAGAGCTCACTTAAAAGTTGTGCTTCGTATGCCAGCAGTAGCTACTATACAGACTGTAATTTGGTGTGGCAGGCAGGCACTTTAGGGGGGCGCTAGTTGACGCAACGGGTATGATCAACCCAGCTTGGCAGCTGGCTCGAGTATGCCAGCCTAAACTGGCAATATGCTAACGTTACACTATGCTTGTGCAGGCAACAGTCTCATTCGGCTGAACAATGAACTATACCTACGTCTTTGCGTAGTTAAGATGTTGCAGCCATAATATATGTCCTTGTCCATATATTGGCCACCTGATATATATATGGAATTCATGTCTTTGCGCCCTATATATATATATGATGTCCTAGCATATATCTAAGCCTCGAAGGCTTGAATTCCATGCATATATGTATATAGGCTGCAAAAGTATGAATTCTCAAGCATATATATAACCAGCAAAGGCATGAATTCCCAAGCATATATATAACCAGCGAAGGCATGAATTCCCATGCAAATATATAGCCAGCGAAGGCATGAATTCCCAAGCAAATATATAGGCCGTGAAGACATAAATTCCATATATATATCAGGTGGCTAATATATGGACAAGGACATATATTATGGCGGCAACATCTCAACTACGCAATGACGTAGGTATTGTTCATTGTTCAGCTGAATGAGACTGTTGCCTGCACAGGCATAGCACAACATTAGCATATTGCCAGTCTAGGCTGGCATACCTGAGCCAGCTGCCAAGCGGGGTTGATCATCCCCGTTGCATCGACTAGCGCCCCCCTAAAGTGCCTGCCTGCCACAACAAATTACAGTCTGTACAGCAGCTACCGCTGGCACACGAGGTACAACTTTCAAGTGAGCTCTCCGTCTCCAGCATCTGGAATTTTCATCAATAACACAAGTCATGAACTGCCTGCAATCTGGATGAGAGCATTGCCTTCCCTCCGCCGTCCAGCTTGCCATCCCTCCGTCATCCAGCTTGCCATGCCTCCGTCATCCAGCTTGCCATGCCTCCGCCATCCAGCTTGCCATGCCTCCGCCGTCCAGCTTGCCATGCCTCTGCCGTCCAGCTTGCCATGCCTCCATCATCCAGCTTGCCATGCCTCCGCCGTCCATCTTGTGATGCCTCTGCCATCCAGCTTACCATGCCTCCGTCATCTAGCTTGCCATGCCTCCGCCATCCAGCTTACAATGCTTCCGCCGACCAGCTTGCCATGCCTCCGCCGTCCAGCTTGCCTTCCCTCCACCGTTCCCTTTGCCATATCTCTGCACCACTCTAGTCTAAGCTGTACTCCCACCACTTTCGTTCGCAGACCAACGTAGGGGCCAGGCTCTTGGCCTCGAGTTCGCTAGGCATATGGCAAGGTTGGACAGGTCCGTTTAATTATATTTCTGTCTCTTGTGGCATTAGCTCCCCTGTACATAAACATTTAGAAATACTATAGACATTTATTATACTTATGCGTGTATGCGTCCTGGATCATTGGTTTACTTCATTCCACGTAGCTGGCCTCAGTTGTAGGGAGGGTAAACACGCTTCTCTTTGCTTCTCTTTGTAGAAACCCAAGGTCCCACCCACGTGCATGCAACCATATACCTAAAGCGCCGTAGCGCATACCGCGCCTGGGGCAGAGGCCCCAGTATAAAACAGGCTAGCCTTGAATCTTGGCAAGTAATCTGTAGATCACCGATTAATCGGCGAAGTGGTCCGAGGCGAGTTATGGTAGGCAGAGACCGAGGCGAGTCGATAGCCGAATGAGTTGTCAGGGTGAGAAACTCGGACCGACTCGCCCCATGGCGCACACTAGATATGGGCCCTCTAAACTGGCTGCTTGGGATTCAAATAGAATGGTAGTATTAAGATTCGGTGATCTTGTTGCTACACACATATATAGACCAATTACTACTAAAATTTGGGATGGACTCTTGCAACCTAGTCATTCTTCCTCTCAATCCTCACTATAAGCTGGTAAAGGCTAATGAAGGAGACAATGACCTTGCTGATGTCTCTCTATATCAGCAAATTATAGGCTCTCTAATGTACCTTATGATTGGCACATGATCTGATCTGGCATATATGGTCTCAGCACTCTCTCAATTCTCTTTGAAGCTAACTACAGCTTATATGTGGGCACTCAAACAAGTCTTGCAATACCTCAAAGGCACTCGTAACCTTAAGTTTTTATATACTCCAAACCCTATTTATCTAGCTGGCTTCTCTGATTCAGATTATGCAGGTAATCGATCTGACCGAAAATCTACCATGGGCTACATCTTCCAGATAGCAACTAACACCATTTGCTGGCGGGCTATTAAACAGCACTTTGTCGCTACTTTCACAGTCGAAGCCGAATATATTACTCTCTCAACAACTGCCAAGCACCATGTGTGGCTACAGTTCACTCTGAATGAGCTCAGAATTACTGCCCCAGCTGCTCTAAGTACTAATCTTGATGGCTCTATTGATCTGATATCTAATCTTCGAATCAGTGACAAGAGCAAACACATCGAAGTAGCTTATCATCATGTGCGAGACCTTGTTGAGTCCAGGAAACTCACGGTCCTATATGTTCCTAGCCATGATAATTTAGCTGACTTATATACTAAACCATTTCCCCAGCCACGACTCTCTCTGCTAAGAGATCTCATCCTAGGCAAGTCATAAAAACAATCAATTTCAACACTCTTTTCCCTATACATATTTTTTTTCCATATCCATGGTTTTTTATAGGTTTTTTAATGAGGTTGACTTGATTGCGTACATTTAGGAAGATAGGAGGGGCTTGAGTCTAGCAAGTATGAGCTGAGGAGGGGTGTTAGTGATTGAATGCCGTACATTCATTCATTCCGCTCATGCCTTGCTATTCCACACGCAGCGACCTTCGGCCTGCAGATCTTAAGGCAAGCAACGGCAGCAACCTTCGGCCTGCAGATCTTATGGCAAGCAACGGCCTTCTCAGGCATTGCGTGCTTCGGCCTTCACAGGCATTGCGTGCTCTGGCCTGCAGATCATATGGCAAGCATCGGCCTTCACAGGCATTGCGTGCTTCGGCCTTCACAGGCATTGCGTACTACTCATATGTCCTTCTTCTTCTTCACTTTCTTATGTACGTTCATTCATGTATATATATCTCGTTCGTTTCCTGTTGGATAGAGATAGAACAATCACACAACAACACATCTCTTCACTTCTATATACTCTTCTCTACGTGACAATCTCACTTCGCTCATTCGTATTATCCTTCAGTGGACTTTTGGATCTCACTGCTGCCTATACCTCCCTCCTTTAGCACTTAAACTTATTTTTTATGGGGGCGGGGGGCGGGATATTCTTATATCAAGTATATTCTTATATCGAGAGTATACTTTTGTGGGCCTCGGTCAATCTTCATTAAGGTGTAGGCTGACAGGGATTGCCTGTCCTACTCGCATCTTCGTTGTCCAAAGCCTTTTTGGTTCTGGCTTCCTTGAGCAGCGCCTTCGGTGCCGCTCGCAGTCCGCCCTCGGTTGCTGTGCGTATGGTACCTTTGACCTAGCCCAAATGCGACCTCGAATGCTGTCCTCTGGTCTGCCCTCTTGTTCCCCTCAATTCCGATGTGCCCTCTTGCCCAGGCAACCTTGACAACTTTCCTTTCTGCCGACTTGACCAGGGACTCCTGTCCCTACTCATATTCGGTCCCGGCAGGGGACCATGATGAGCCCGGGTGGATTCAGGACAAGTTAATCTGCAGGACTTCAATCACAGTAACAAGGAGCAAGGACATGGAGCATACAAAAGAAACTATCAATGACGAACAAGTAAACCACCCACCTTGGGTAGATATTGAAGGGCACACTATGCCGCTGCGCCCCCCGTGCTGAAAGAATACTCTGACGTACATGCATATGGCCCGGTCATTTAAAAGGACCAATTGGAATAACAGGATTCCTAATGGGCCAATTGGTATAAGTGGGAGAGCCCGGGTGGATTCAGGGAAAGTCTGCCAGCTCTGGGGGCTATATATACCAGAACGGATAGACTCGAGTGCCTCTCGGCAAGCAGTGAATAAAGTTAAAGCAGTATTAAATCAAGTTAGAATGTAGCATGTCATGCCGGCCTTAACTAGCTGTATCGGATGACTCACATGCACTTCACATGTTAATATTTAGGTTCCGCACATGTGCTTCATACAACGTTCCATATGGACCCATCCGTATGCATGTGAGCATTCAGATGTTCGTCCATACATATATAGCTTGTGTGGATTGGGCTGACAACAAAGCTATTTATTGCTTCGTCTCTTTACTGGTCACTGGGATACTCACATTGATATTCATAACCTTCCTTCACTGGATTCACGGCTCCCCGCTCGCCTTTTCTCATACTCATACCCTAGTAAGGCAGAACCGATGAACTGAATATTAGAGAGATGGCCGAAACTCAAGAGCCTCATAGCGAAGCCAAGCCGCTAAAAATCGACATTATGAGGCCCTCCTCTTCCGGGTAAAAGAAGCTGAAGAAATCCTCTGTAGCATCCCAATGTTCCCCGTATTGAAAGGTTACTGAGCGAGTGATATCGCTGGGTATTGGAGGATGCAGCGGTGGACTCTTAGTGCAGTAAAGCAGGGTGATGCGAGTGCAGGAGCGAGAAGATGTGCGAGCGTATGAGCATGAGAGTGTGATGTTCGGTCAAGAGTAGACAGTCTTATTGAGTCTATCTCAAGAAGCATATAGATACATGAGTGTCCTGAGAGCTCGTATATATAGAGACGAGATCAGGGTAAAGACGATCTAAGCCAGCTATCCTAAGAGCCGCAAACCTATGGATGTGTAGTCGATAATTGTAAATGCGGGCACTATACTTGGATTGTTACTGTATGCTTACCCGACAACGCTGATGATGAGGAGACAGTAGTCCAGAATAGTGATCATTGTGGATGTGCGATTTAGGTAGGAGGGTGAGCTGTGGAGAGTTCTAAGGCGGATCACAGCCTGCTATGGATAAAAATTAGATACCTAAGAGACTGTCACAAGCGCTTTTATATTCGTCACTACCAGCCTACAGCAAACTCTATTCAAATCACATCAGGCACTGTTGCAAACGGTGTCTTCAAGTTCAGGAACCGCTCAAAAACTCAGCTACTGGCTGCTTACCTACCCCATAATCTGATGTTAGCCATGTCAGGGGCGGCAGCTAGGAGAGCGAGAAACTAGTCTATGATGAACGAAAGCACAAGCACGAAATATCTCATCTCGTTGCAGAGATCACTTAAGCACTTGATAGGGTAGTATTATTATACGATTACATACATATATGATGTTTTGGGAATTTGACAACTCCAAATGCATAGAGTCGTCGGGTTGGTTACGTTCTAAAGCGAAAATAAGCAGGAAGAATGTGTAACTACGAACCACACAGGATCGACACATGTATACCTCCTCATGGCCCCCCACTGGGACCGAAGGGCACATGTATGTAGAGGCCGCCTCCGCGTATAGGCACTCACAAGCACTTGCAATGGTAAAAGCAGGGACGGGTTAAATTTAGGTTAGTTAAGATGATGATTGTACACCCCTAAAGCTGCCTCGTTTCGCTGCGTACAAAGCTCCGCCTAATTGTACCTAAAACTACCCTATGTACGATTGCAATCGCACTTTCATACTCCAGCCATTTTTTTAGCGGCACACCACAGCAACCGTTGCCGTGGCGGAAGCGGTTGGTCTGCCGTTGGTATTCGGTACCTACCCGTTCTGTGTGTGTGCGTAAGCTATGGATGCTATTGGCCCCACGTCACCTCCATGAGATTGGCGGTTCGAAGACGGAGAGCAGATTCTTTCCCGGTCATAAAAATTATTTCCAAAATTCCATAGATCAAGACAAGTTTTGGGAATATATGTAACTAGGACATCGACTTACTCTAGCAACAGGGGATGAATTTTTTTGACAGGTATTATTACATTTATATGCAATCATTGACAATTTCGATCTAGGTCTACTTGGTAGCTGTTGGGATACGTTAAGCATAATACTTTTCTTGGCTCAAAAATTAATTGTATGTGTCTCACAAATAATAATGTTCTACGTATTTCTCAAATCCATACCAATAGCCTATGGCTCAGCGGCTCACTTACTGTGAACAATTGTAATTGTATCACATCAAAATGTTGTGCAACTTACCAGTTTGTCGCATCTAATAAAAAATTTATTTTTTCTTTTTCAAATGCCCAGTAACCGGCAATACGTAAGGCCATCGCCAGGGCCCGATGCATCAATTCTGCTTAGATACCTTCGCTATGTACATCAGGCGAGATTGCCCGCCCCTAAGAAATAACAAACGACAACCCCGATCTTATCTGACAAAATTTGATGTACTCAATTTCACCTGATGCAGAGTCTGTGACAATTGGTGTCAACCTGAGTATGTGGTGAATAAAATGCAATGCTTTCAATATTATATTAGATGGAATATTCAACACCACATATTTGCCCTGAAGATGCATAGATATTCAGAACATCTATATATATATATAATATATTGCGTTTCTCCAACATCTTGTCACAAGGCGAGACTTTGAACTCTTGGCAACGTAAGGCTGATAAAGAGGGCGACTTACGTACTCTAATGAATAAACCTCCCTTGGAGCGGTCGGGGTCGAGACTAATGAATAAAATACGTTACTACACTAGTAAGTAGCAAGGTAAATAATTACATTAACATAGAAGTGATATCCGTACCAACAGAAGCAGCACCTGGAATCGCGATATGAGCCATAATGTGAGGAAGGATCATGGTAATTTCATAGGTCAAAATATCGCCATAAAGATTGCTCGTAGGTTCACAGAAAATCTCACTTGTATCCCTCCACGCCAATCTGATTTGGTTTCGGAATACATAACTTGTTATAACTGTAGTAGGTTTTTTCATAGTGGTGTTCAAGTCGTTACACATAACCTGAAACTTCATTTAGAATTATGTTCATAACTATGGCATTTTTGACACCTGACTCTAGGCCATGTGCAGTTTGCCAGGGCTTTGGATATCTCTGAGTGGTCTTGATGCTTTGTAAATCCAAATAAAATAGATGGTCAACTGGAGTCAATATTCTCACTGTCAGTGTACAGTACATCTAAGTACCTATGGCCCAGTGGTATAGTTATATTCCACCATGCGGAGTAATAATACTTTACTGTTCATCAGTCAAGCAGGTGAGAGACCCAACCCGATGCCAATACAGAATTCCTCATCAGCTCCCGGTTGGCAACTACCACCGCAGCCCGATCCAAACCAGTCGGAGAATCACCGCCCCCTTCCAAGAAATGCCCATAACCTCAACTACATATTTAATCCACAGACCATCCCTCCACTAGAAAAACCCGATCACACCATCAACCCAACCACTCACAGTAGGAGCGCCACAATATTTCAAAGTGCCCAGATGAGGGAATGTGAAGTCTTTGAGGGTAGGGGTGAAAACAGCTGCTTCACCCTTGGGGTTTCTATTTCATGTAAGGAGGTGTTCAAAGGCCTCACAAGAGTTCAGCAACAGGATCTAGAAATGAAACAAAGTCGAAGGCATGAATTGGAGAGGAAGGCGGTGGAAGCAATAGAGAAGCTAGAGGAGATACATAAACTACTTGCCAAGCGAGCAGCTAACCCTGGTTGGGCGTTTCCTGTGATTAATGAAGCCGGCTCCTGGTAGCACTAGGTAGCGAAGGAGAAGGACAAATAGGAGAACAAGATATGGCGAGCGTGGAGGAGGACACGGAAGTGTAAGTGGATAGGTAGGTATATCGATATCGGTTCTATGTTAGACGCCGCCACCTCAGTCTTGAATTTGTTCCGCCACATTCAATGATTCCCACTCTAGTTTCGATAGATCTACTTATGTAGTTTCAATGTTAGTCTACATCTGGAGGGGTTTGTATTTTTCTATTTTTTCTATAACTAAATCATTAAGTACCCTATCCAGACCCATTCTAGCTTTTGACGAGGCAACACAAGTCCCAGGCGATCATCTATCCATCCCACCGCCACTGCCCCGTAGCTCCATAGGTGTGAGAACCGTAGGATTATGAGATCTTAGGATATGAACGTAGATATTAGAGGCTTGTTTGTGGGAGAGATGTATTGCTTGATTGATCTATATATCTCTGCCTTAAGGGGTTCTAGCAGAGTTACGATTTTTCACGAATCCCTTTTGTCCACTCAGTTCTCTCAGTTCTTTAGTTCATAAGTTCTCAGGTCACAGTTTTCATAGGTAGTTCACATCGTTTTGTTTCACGAGGCGAGCTCAGTCAGGCTTCCGAGTCATCGGCCAGTCCGTTAGTGACAGCATGGGGCTACGTCCCTCCTTTGTCCTTCAGTGTATTTAGTTCGCGCGGGTCTGACAGACTAACTTGTCTTACCCTTGAATCCACCGGACTTCCGCGTGGCTCCTCATAGTCCCCCTTACGGGGCTGCATAGGAGTACTGAGTTTTTAAAAAAAAAAAAAAAAAAAGGGTTCTAGCAGTCTATATATACATATCTCCTCCGTATTCACACATGCTTGTCATATGCCTTCTTATCCACATGCCTCTATGTCCACATGTTGTTGACGTACTCACATGTTTGCACATGCATTGGAAGAGTATTTCCTACTCCCTCCTCCACTCTGCCAATCTCATCCACCGGTCTTGCTATTTCTTTATGGCAACCATGGGCGTAATCTTAGTAAGAATATCCGCTGGGTTTTCCTTGCCTGGGATAGTTGTTATGGCTAATTTTTCAGCTTGTACTTGTTGGCGTAGGTAGTGGTATCGGTGCTCAATATGCCTAGTTCGTCTCAAATAGCGAGAGGTATGACCTAGGTTGAAGGTTCCCTCACTATCGGGCTTTACCGTGAGTTTAAGTGACAATCCAAGTTCGTCTAGGAGTTGTTGTGCCCAAGCCGCGTCTTTGCCTCCTTCACATGCAGCAATATACCCAGCTTCGGTGATTGATAAGGATACAGTATCCTGACGGCGACTGTACCATCCTACTGGTTGATCACCAAGAGTCATGAGCACTCCTGTTTGGGATCTCACTTGTTCACCACCATAGGATGCATCTGCATATATGATGAGGTATAAATTCGTAGGCTTGCATAGAATTAGTCCTAGATGCTTGGTGTTCTTGAGGTATTGCAAAATGGTTAAGGTAGCTCTATAATTCGTTGTGGAAGGTTTAGATACTCATCGTCCTAGAAGGTTGACATGGATAGATATCTCAGGTCTTGTCATTCTTGCAATATAGAGTAGTCCTCCTATAAGTGCCTAATATTTCTTAGTATCTTCGAAATGGTCATCAGAGTCGTCGTACACTTCTGGATTATGTAATGGGTAAGGAATTCTTATATTGTGGTTCGCCTTGGAGGAGGTATTTTGAGGCCATTGTCTCTATAAGTGCTTTTTGGGTCCGAATTTATGTTGTTCTACTTAAGCTCTATTCCTAGGAGTTTCTTTAGATTCCCACGTTTTTCTAGCTCAATCTTTTCCTCAATTTTGTCTTCGAATTCATTGAGTGTTGTCTCATTAGGTGCAATTAGATCTGGGCACGAGACGAGACATCTCGAGACTTTTTGTGAAAATTTTCCATTGGCTGCGAAAATTTTTCAGTGGCTGCGAAGATCTTTTCATGGATTGCGACAATCAGTTTAGCAGCCTACGATAGCCTTCGCTTGTAAATATGTGTTATTCGGTACAGTCGAACCTCTCTTACTGCATGACGTCCGTCAGAGCACTTTTGATGCAGTAAGACAGGCTTATGCGGTACCGGCGAAAATGAGAAATAGAGCTGATATTAAACTAAATACATGACACACTGACTAAATACATGATATCCCGACTAAATCCATGATACCCCGATCCATTCCCAACATCTAAGCCACTTCTCGAGGTGTGATTGCTGCTTGTGTTTCATATTGAGGTCTGCCATGCGGTTGGTTAGAGTAGTAATAGACTCAATTAAGGCTGATGTTTCTGGTAATGCTGCAGTACTGGGTGCGGTCTGAATAACATACAATTGAAGAACTTTAAGTGCATGGCTAACCTCGGTGCGAGTAATCAATGGGCGTGGTTCAGAGTCATCGAGACGGTTGGAGGAATTTTGCAGGTTAGTGTCATCTGGCGAATTGGATGGTGCTGCATATGCGGCTGCAATTTCTTCAATAGTGAGGTTTGTCTGACACTCAGGGATATATTCTTCAGGGGGAGCTACAAAATCTTGGAGATCTTGTTGGTTAAGAAAGGGAATAGATGGAATTGCATGCAATTGTACTCGGATAGACTTATAGACTTGACCAAGCTCATGATGGGGATTGCCATTCGCAAGTCGAAAGGGTTCCACAGGACCTCTTCTAAACGGAGGTATGCCTTGTTCCAGCAACAACAAATGGTCTCAGCCGAAACTTTTGACCATGCTTGTAATACTGTCTGGATTGCCATCAGCACATCAGGATTGTATTGAAGGGATTTTTGTTGTCTAGTAGAGGAGGTGCTAATTCGGGATTCTAGTATTGGATATGCTTCCAGCCAGGTCAAAAGCCCTTGACAATAGAGTTGTCGACAATATGCTTTCAATGTAGCAATAATTCCTTAATCACATGGTTGAAGATATGAAGTGGTATTTGGTGGAAGAAAAATAATTCAGATATTTGGTGGGATATCTTCCTCAGGTACCTTATATCCAGAAAAGTTGTCTAAAATCAATGCCACTTTGCATCCATGATGAAGTCACTTGCCAAACCATTTTAACCATTCAAAGAATATGATCATAGTAACCCAAGCCTTGTTATTACTTTGGTATTGCATGTAAAAGCGATGGAGATTAACTCCATTGAAGCACCTTGGTTGAGCAGACTTTCCTATGATCCAAGGAGGTACTTTGTCTAAACCATTGGCATTTGTACAAACCATAATAGTAAGATGGTCCTTATTTTTCTTAAATCCTTCATGTTTCTCAGTAGCAAGGCTTCAGTCAGGCTGTTGCTTCCAGAAATACCCTATAAAAATTATTAGTAAGTTTATTTATTCTTATTGTAAAGACCTAAAATGTACCTGTTTTATCCATATTATAAATATCTTCATACTCATAAGATGCTAAAGTCTTCGCAATCTCAGGTCATTGTTGTTCAATTGCATTCATATCTGCACTCCCAGACTCACCATGCCATTTATACTCTTTAATCCCATGCCTTTCTTTAAATCTACTAAGCCATCCATTGGAAAACTTCAATTGAGGAACTTTATGGTTTGGATATAACAGAGTATATAATTTCCTTGCTTTTTCTCGAAGAAGCTCTCCACCAATAGGTCCATCATGTTCATGTTGTAAGAACCACTCTAATAATGCAGATTCAAACTCAGGATGTAGGACTTCTCACTTGCGCTTAGTTGATTTGTGTGTTGTCTCTGCTGCAAGAAGCAAATCTGGATCTTCATTAAATTTTCGGAGGATGCATGAAACTGAGCTTTGGTTGATAGATCGGTCGAAGGAGCGCTCAAACCTATTATTAATTTAGCATCTCATTCCATAACTTTGTAGGCTTCATACCATTGCGCAAGCTCCTGCTGGTTCAAGAATTTGTTTGCTAAATGGTAGCGATAGAGCTGTGCACGCTCACCATCTGTTGGATCGGAAGTTGGTATATATGGTACAGATGCCATTGGGCACTGCCTATAGGAAGAGAAGAAAGTAAAAGACAAGATGTGGGACTTCTGCTCTTTAAGCTATAACACTGAATCCGAATACCCGTATTAGTTGCCGACGTTTTCGGCTGAACTCATACCCTGCTATGCGATCTCGGAGTGCCTGTACACACTAATCTGAATTTTGGGAAGCCGCCAACCAGTATGCATGCAATGTTACAGTTATGCGGTTTTTAGCCCCTTAGCGTGTCATTTTTACTAACAAAAAAACTCGTCAGGAGCTTGCTATGCGTTATCAGAGAATATGCGCTTAGAGCGGATGCAAAGTCAGAGGTTCGACTGTACTTCTTCTTCTCTTTCTCCCTTCATTATACTCTTTCTCCGCTCATTATCCGCACTTCCTGTACTACATCTACAATCAGCACAATGAGCCAAATTTCTGTGTCGGCTGCTCATACTCCGGATGATTTTAGAGCAAGGTTTAGCGGAAGAGGGTATAGAAGAGGAAATTGACGTCGAAGGCGAAGATGATGATGATTGATAATAACTAGGTAGCTAGCTAGCAAGTTCGAATATAAGGGGTATTCAAACCTGATTTTTTAATTCAAAGAAATCGGTCAGAATGTCGTTTATTTAAAAGCCGTTCAGATCGGTTTGAACGGTCTGGGCGCCTTAAAAAGTTAACGAGAATTCCTCGTTAAAATCGTTAGACATGGCGTTTAAACGACCGTTTAGGGGTGCTTTTAAACGATGCTCGTTATGACGCAAGTTGCCCCGGGTGACGCCAAGTGGGGGTGGGGTGGGTGACGCTCAGGTGATGTGACAATCATGTGTTGTCATGTGATGTCGGGTAGGTAGTATCACTTACTGCGTAACGATCGACAACCACGTGACGATCGACACGGGCTCCCCTGCCACATGCAGTAACATTCTAATATCTCCATCAATATATCCAATATCAATGTAGTAAGAACAATGAATATAGGATAAAAACACTCGAAAAACCCAAATTTAACATCTCCAACCCACTCCGATCTACCCTGAACCTTCTATAGCACCTAAACCCTCCGTATGACCACCCCTCTAGCATAACCACCTACTCCACACCCCCCACGCCGCCCACAACAACTACTCTAGCAGCCATAGGTTCCCCAGAGGTCCACTCTGTAAGCCATATTAGTATAGACTCAAGCTGCTCACTGTATATAGAACTAGACGCACTGTAAACTGTATTCTCTATATAACCTATATAACTTTTGCAAGCTAGTATCGTTCTGCCACAAGCCATAGTCATAGTCAACGTGCGCTCCCTAGAGTCACGTCCATAGTCATAGTCCTACGTCCGCACTCTTGCCGTTACAATAAGCCGGTAAAGCACAGGGTTCGAAGGTTTGCACTAGTCTTATGCCAAGACCCTCCTGCCAAGACGCAGAGAGTGGGTGCAGCTCTGCTTACCTCACATCAACCCACGTGCGCGTCAGCTGACCGCCAAGATGACGCGAGACAGCATTTAAAATTGCCGAAAAACGCCCGTTTAAACGACACTAAAACGCCCCAGTTTAAACGGTCGAAAATGGGGGTATTCAAACCTGAAATTATTCTGACCGATCAGAAAGTCGTTTAGGTTTTTGAATTAAAAAATCAGGTTTGAATACCCCTATAGTTATGATTGTGTTGGTTGGTGCTCGATATCCAAAAGTCTCGAGACTTATGAGACTGTCTCGAGACCACTGACCCTGCCCACGAGACGTCTCGAGACCAGGCCCCGTCTTGTCTCGAGATGTCTCGTGCCCAGGCCTAGGTGCAATTCCTATAAGATCATCGACATGAGTTCCGAGAATGAAGGAATTATCATGGTTTGTGTAGGTCCCTTCATCTCCAATGCATTGATGGAGTCCTGCAAGTGCTAGGATCTTCTCTAACGTCTTAAACCACTCATGCCCTGCTTGTTTTAGCCCATACATATAGAGCTTTGTTAAGCTTCCAGTATTCGGTCTCTCCATTTTCTTTTATGTCCGAAATATAGACATCATGATGTAAAAGAGCCTGCAAGTAGGCGGCTACCACATCCCACTGCCGAATTCTCCATTTTTTGTACATGGCCAGTATAAGCAGGATTTTCAATGTTTCGGATCTCATCATTTGTGCGTAGATTTTATCTGAATCATAGTTGATCCCATCCGCCTGCGTAAATCCTCTCCCTACTTTTCCGGCCTTGTATTTCTCAATACTTCCGTCCAATTTTCGCTTTATTGTATAGACCTGTTCTGGCCTACCCGGGAATCGGCTGATTCGCGAATAGGCCAGCCCAGTCGCGACTGGGCTGGTTCCCGGGTAGCCAGCCTGCCCACGAATTGGTATTCCTGCATGGGCTGGCCTCCCCAGGAATAGGAATTCCTGCGTGGGCTGCTCTCAAAAGGAATTGGCTAAATACAAGTGTGGTGGTGACTTAATGTAGGCTCACCGGTGGATATGCGTATGCAGGGCAGTTAAGGTAGGCTTGCCACACGTGAGCGGGCTCTGGCCAGCTAGGGTAGGCTTGCCACGTGATACATAAGCCGGTCAGTTAAGGTAGGCTCGCCACAAGATACGTATGCCTGCCACTTACGGTAGGCTCGCCACACGTAATACCTGCCAGTTAAATCAGGCTTGCCACTATCAGTAACCAGCTCAGCTGAATATTCGCTGGCAATATAGCACCCGCTCAACAGAATATACGTGTATGCAGGCTTGCCACTATCAGTAACTAAGCTCAGCTGAATATTCGCTGGCAATATGGCACCCGCTCAATAGAATATACCTGTACACAGGCTTGAACTAATAAAGTATATATATAGTAGGTTATTATGCTTAATCCCCGAGTTATATATTCATTATATACTCGACCATAATATACTCCACTATCATCATGGCTACACCAGCATCTATCAATAACCCAGTTGCTCCATTTTTTCAAACTGCTTGGAATGCTTTTGATGAATATCTTACTACCTGTAGTAACCGCTTTCGTCTATCATATGCAAAATGGCGAGAAATCTGAAGGATTATTCAACACCCAAATTCACCTGCTACCTTTAAAACCAAATGGACAGCAATAAATGAGTATATTATAGATTAAGATGGGAAGCTCATAAAAAAGGCTAGTTTAATACAACAAGCTGAAGGAATAGAAAACCGTCAAGTAGTTTCGTAACATAATATGTATGGTATTATTGTAAATACATATTTGTCATTACTTCATATTACACAACAATGTGTTAGTACACTTCGTGAGGCTGCTCGCCGTACCGCTCTAAGTTTATATCCTAAAGTATGTCTTCTATATTCTGTATTAATTTTCCACCTAGACTTACATTTATTATAGAATTTCTGCAAGTGCAAGGGCAAATGCCAAACCCGACAATGTAGCTGTATTAAATCCGATTTGCATTGTAGCAGCCGCTGCCATCCATCACATAGCTGCCTGAACACTCCTATCGACCCAGAGGCACAGTCGCAATCTGACTCGGAAGTAGAAGCGGAGGTGGAAGTGGAAGCGGAAGTGGAAGATCATGGTGATACTTTATTACTAGGTACAATTCATGTTCGCAAACATTGATGTATTTTATTCTACTATTGAGGACAATTCATATTCGTCAGCGCTGATGGCTGATGTATTTTCATCTTGCATGTACCCTCACTAATTTACTACATTTGGTAATCACATTCCCGGGGAGGCCAACCCATGATCTGGCCTCCGGAGGAATTTCAATTTTGCAATCCGGGCAGGCCAATATTCGTGCGTAGGCCAGAACAGACCCATTTGGTATCTACAATCTTGGTCCCTTCTGGGATATCCTCTTTAGCGATTTTCATGAATACACCATATTTTTGCAATTGCTCTCTTTCTTTAGGTCGTGCTTTTGCCCACTACCTAATGTGCTTGTGCAGAGGACCTGGTTTGCGCATCTGTAGGGTGGCCAGAGTCCTTAGTGACAGCATTAATCATGGCTTTTTCTGTAATTTTTCGTTGTCTCTTGGACTTTTGTTCCCCAAGTTCTTCTATCCATTCTGCAGCACTCTTCCGGTGCCACCCTTGCTGCGGGGTGGAATCTTGAGCTTTTTCGAGCTCGCTTTCTTGGGGTTTTTCGAGCTCAAGGAGCTGGGGTTGGGACTTCCAAAGTTCTGCTCCCCATGTGAATATGCTGCGTATGCAGCCGGTATATAAGGCTCTGAGCGCCGTAGGGCTCATTCCTCCGTTCATATTCCCCAGACTAGTTAGAACCTTGAGCATGCTGGCTGCCTTGGATATCCGTTGCTCCACGATGAGAGGTTACTCGCCACTGTTATACTCAGAGTTTTGCAAAACCTGATCTTCCCTTTAGCATGGAAGTCGAGTCTGGATTCCTTGCTTGGGTCCCATTGGGGTTCATCCTCTTGTGCCACCTTCTCGAGTACTATGTTAACTCTTTGGACTAGTTTGTTGTGACTCCTGGTGCTGAGTCCGCTTGTGACAAGGGGGTTGACATCGTCGACATATGAGAACAGCTGGATGAGTACTGGCTCCCTTGAAAGTGTAATCGAGGTACCCTCAGTTGTTGATGTTGTACTCCAACGACTTTTCGACCTTGTTAAACGGGACTCCTGGCCGTATGCGCTCAAATCTCTATTCAGGGTATGGTCTAATTCCCTTGATGCTCTGTTGAGGGTGTGACTTATATAAATTAACCATAGAACTGGGGAAAGTGGGCTACCCTGGGGCGCCCCTTGGTCCATCCGTCCTTGTCCTCGTATAGAGCTATCCCATAGGGCAGGTGCGTGGTTGTAAGAATTGGCTGATAAATTGGACCAGTCTGCGTGATATGCCTGCCTCATAGAGGATCCGAATTAACCTGTCCGTCCGGACATTGTTGAAGGCAGAGACTATGTCCTTTCCAAGCAGCGTCGCCTTCCTTCCTTCTTGCAATGCCTTTTCCGCTGTTGAGACCGTAAGCATCATTGCATCTATTGTTGATCCGCCCTTTCGTGAACCATATTGTAGTGGGTGGAATAGTCTGACCTGACCTTGGAGCTCGTCTGCTATCAGCTTCTCTGGCAGTTTGCCGGCTGTGTTGGATAGGATGATTGGCCTCCATCCTTTGACCTGGGAGTGGTCTTTGCCCGGTTAGGGTATCATCACCATGGATAGATCCCT
This sequence comes from Terfezia claveryi, assembly GCA_015179025.1. Classification (NCBI taxonomy): domain Eukaryota; kingdom Fungi; phylum Ascomycota; class Pezizomycetes; order Pezizales; family Pezizaceae; genus Terfezia; species Terfezia claveryi. The sequence continues at coordinate 129,867 of WHUX01000082.1, forward strand.
CCATGTGCCAGGGGGGAATACGCCACCTTCTGATACTCTAGCTAGGTCGTTGATGAAGGCTATGCCGAGCTGGGTGTCTTTGATGAGCTTGATGAGGCGATATGATATAAGGTCGGTTATTCGAAGGTGATGTGTTGTGCGTCCTCCACCTGTCCACACACGCAAGCCGTTGAGTCCGCTTTGCCGAAGCAGCGCAGCCAGCTTTTCTGAGTCCTCGATTCCGTCCGCATCCACGTGTACTTGGCAGAGATAGTCTGAGGCAGAGAGTGCCTGCGACCCCATTCACACCTCCATACCCTGAAACCCGCCTTGGCATGCCTGTGTGTAACTGTGACTGTCGCATGTGACTGTGATTTGTTGCGGTGTAATCCTACCGCCAACGCACTCCCACCCAGGCCGACGTACCCCACCTATCTTGAAGTTTGCTCTCTTTCCACTGACAAAACATCAACCCCACATCTTCAGACACATTATACCAAACTTCAACCCCCGAGTCAATAGAACCACTCAAGTCTCCCATTAATTCACATCCACGATTGAAAATGAAAGTAACCTCGATATCTACCAGAGTGAGCCCTCCAAATCTTGAAGTTTGCTCTCTTTCCACGACACCCTCAAACACCTTCTGACAAAACCTCAACCCCACATCTTCAGACACATCATACCAAACTTCAACCCCCGAGTCTATAGAACCACCACCACTTCTCAAGTTTGCCATTAATTGACATCCACGATTCACAATGAAAGTAACCTCGATATATACCAGAGTGAGCACTTTAAGGCAGCTTATCGGAAGGAAAGGACCTGCCACGCAAAACCACAAAGGCTTGGTGGTCACTGCAAACGAGGAGGATATGTCTTCCAACGACATATCAGAGACTGATTCGGACTCGGATACCACTGTAGAACGAGGGAGATCCCAAAAACGCCAGCGGAGAATACTTCAGCTCACCAAGCACCAATTTTTCACGATTGGCAGAGCAGAAATTCTTCAGGCGAGGAAGCAGACGCCATTTCAGGCAAAGAGGAACCCTCCTCAGATGAGGAAGCGGGCGAAACAGAGGCTGCTTCGGACGAAGCAGGAGACGAGCCAGGCGAGGCAGATGGCGAATCACAAGCCATTTCGAGCCTAGCTCTTCAGACGAGGAAGAAGACCAAGCAACTGCCGGTTCAGGCGAAGGTCGAAAGACCATAGAGCATGGAAACACACCGAGAGTCAGCTCCAGCGAGGGTCGAAATTCAATAGAATGTGGAGACATTCTCAGAATGAAGTCGAAGACAATAGAATATGAATGTTAGAATATTGCATGTCATTCCGCCCATACCTAGATGTATCGGATGATTCACATGCACTTTACATTAGGTGATACATGTTAGAATGACATACATTCCGCCCATGCCTTGCTACCTATACCATATGTAGTCGTCAGCGGCTTGCACATCATATTGCGTACTCACACCTTGCTCGCACTCATATCGTTGCTTCATGCCTAGCTATACGGTTTGCAACGGACATGTGCTTCTCCTTCTTCATGCTTTAGATGTACGCTCATACATGTATATATATCTCGTTCATGTTCCTACTTGTTCGTGAGATGAATAGAAGCAATCACTTCACTCAATACAATACATGCACTCACTGTGTATGCGAACATCTTCTTCTCTTCATATTCCTCTCTCCAGTGACCAACTCGCTCTGTTCGTACCTACCTTCAGTGGACACTTGGATCTCTCCGCTCGCCTGTTGCTATTCCTATTCCTATAGGTCATATCTATAATACACATGTGAATCATTCGACGTTCCATATGGACTCAACAGTATGCATGTGAGCGTCCATACGTGTATATATAGCTTGTTTATTTCCCACTTTACTGTGGTTTGCATCGATCACAGCAGTGCTATATAGGGCTATCTATTGCTTCGTCTCTTCACAGTGCAATCGGCTACTCACATTGATTCGTTCCCTTCCTTCACAGGACTCACGGCTCCCCTCGCATATTCTTATAATGGAGACCCCCTGGAGCCTAGACGGCCTGAATTGCCCGGTTATGTTCATGAGATCTCGATAGCAGACGATGTGTTCTGACCCATACAGCAATGCGGCACACCCAGCAATGGGCCGCTATAGCTGGGTGGTCCGACACATACACCAATGGGCCCAGCCCATTCACCTTTCTCACGCTAATCCACCGTTGCTTTACCCCCCTACCCTGGAGAGTTGAACATAATTTTCTATTCGTGAAGGAGGCGAGGTACACGTCATACCGCTCATTGGCAAACCGGGTGTGATTTTGGTTGGACTGTGCCCATTTAACAGTCTTGCCCTTGTCCCTTGCCCCTTGTTCACTGCCTTGCCTGCCATCCCGTTACAAAGGCATTACCACAACTGCATGGGAAAGAAGAGACAACGAAAGGATTCGGGGTTGTGACAACCCCAGGCTCAAAAGGCATTACCACATCTTCCTTGTGGGTTCGAAAGCTTTATAGGCTGTTCCCTTCTCTGCACCGTCCTACCAGTTACTCCGCAACACACTCAAGTTCAACACCACACAAAAGTGCGGATTCGTCCATATCTGTGCACACACAAGGCCCCCGGGCACCAAAACAAGTCCATCAGATAGAGCCAGAGGCCGAGCATACAATATCCCAACTTCACATTCCCAAGTCCACATCTTCATACTTTCCCCCGTCTTTCTAGTTCTGAAAACTCACGACATTTTGCAATTCTTCTGGCCCACACTGTATCGTGTGTTCGCCACGTAGACAGCAGGGTCTATTGATCACATCACCAGGAGCCAATCAGCAAAAAGATAACTCCCACACCGAGCGCGGTCCAATAACAACTTGAAACCATACCACGCTAGCGTGGTATAGTTTAGGCACGTCCTATTACCCTAGCGCCACACGTCACCCACGGCCACAGTGCCACACTGTCACGTGTCAGACACAATCATAGCGCCTGACGCGCACACACGTCACGGGACACCTCAACCATGAGCCCAAGACGCATGTATCCGGTCTCCCCAGGCTGGAGGGATAGCGGACGCCTGGTCGTTATCATAGGGGGCGTAGCTTACAGGACTCTAAACAGCTTTAATGCGTTTAGGGCAATAAAGGTTACACCAGAACTACCATCCTTCACCGGGTAGTGCATCATCACAGGGATATGCATCAGCCCCCACGCTATCCCTGTCTCGGCTATGTCAGCACGCATGCGGGGTAAATATCAACCAGATCCCGACCGCCGCAATGAATATTAGGTCAAATACAACCTAGAGAACGCACTAGAGCCAACGGTAGGCAGATTCTGGCTCTAAACAATTGAGGTTAATACTAATAAAGTAGTAGTAGTTACAATGGGCAAGCTAAAGACACGCCGACTTCAGGTAGCCAAAGCGGAGGCCGATCGTGAGAAAGCAATCAAGAACGCATGCGACGGAGTACAACAAGGACGGTTTACATCAATGCGAAAGGCAGCCGAAGCTTATGGGGTTCATTATTCCACCGTACGAAGGCGCCTAAAAGGAGCAAAACCTCGGAGATTAGCACATGTGCATCAACAGACATTGACACCAGGAGAAGAGAGAGCAATCGTGAGATGGATTATATGATTAGAGGAGTTTGGATTCCCACCTCGAGTGAGTCATGTAAAGGAAGCAATAGTGCTATTGAAGCACCCAGAGCTTGGTTTTGGAGAGGAAGTTATTGAGGTGTATTTTAAGAAAGCCCTCGGAAAAAATTATTTGACCCGCTTTCTGGATCGACATCCTGAGCTAGTACCCAAGCTTAGTAGCAACTTCGATAAGCGACGGCTTAAACAAAGTGATCCAGGAGTTATTCAGCGTCATTTTTCGAAGGTTCAACAAGTACGGAAGAAATATTGTATAACCGAGGGAAATACCTATAATATGGATGAAAAAGGATTTCGACAAGGGATATCTGATAGAGCGAAGGTAATATGCCGACGACGGGAACGTGGCATGACTGGAAAGATGGCAACTGATGGTACATGGGAGTTAATTACAGTGGTGGAGACAATTTCTGGAGATGGAAGAGTTCTTTCTCCACTCATTATTTATAAGGGCGTGGCACATTATATGGGGTGGTATCAGCACTTGGATTCATTGATAGATATCTGCAAGGATTGGAAGTTTACTTATAGCAAGACTGGATGGAATAATAGCTTTTTGAGTATTGCATGGTTGAAGCATTTCGATAATATTACTAAAGGACAATTGGTCTCAGTACAACAATACCGATTTCTTATTCTTGATGGTTGTGAAATTCATATTCATATTGATTTCATTGAATATTGTATTTCTCATCGGATTGTTGCATATTGTCTTCCTTCTCATACTACACATCTTCTTCAGCCATTGGACGTTGGTATATTTTCTCCACTACAGAAAGCATATGGCAAGGAGGTTGATCGTCTAACCCGTTTTGGCAATGTGGCAATTAACAAGGGAAATTTCCTACCTCTCTGGTAAAAGCTCGAGCTCAAGCTTATACCAAAGAAAATATTCTGGGTGCATGGAGAGGTAGTGGACTAATTCCTACTAATCCACGAAAGGTTTTAGTCAAATTACCAACTTATCGAGATCTGGAAAAGGAATCAAAATCCACATCCCCACCACCAGTCCCTCCTACCCCTCGAAATTCAACTGCCGTGCTACATAAAGCCAGACAAGCCAAGTTGTTACTTCAACGGAAGGACCAGTATATAGATCGAGTTGAATTGGCACAGTTGATTGACTCCTTAGAGAGGTTCGCTCTCAATACAGATAAAGACTTACAACTGGAACGAGATATCCTCCGAAAGTGGCAACAAGCGCAAAAATTGGCAGCCCCGGTCAATAGGAAGGAGCTTACAACTGAAGAGGGTACTGTTCTTGATGGACTGTACTCCATCAGCTCTATTTGCAACGAGAGCGTGCAGAGAGGAAGAAAGAAGCTGCACGGCAGGCCCGGGAGGCCCGTGCGCAATGCTTGTCTCAGCCACTGTCTCGGAAGAATAAAGGCAAAGCAACGCAACTACGCAAGGTATCTGTCCACTTCGAAGGGTCTGAAGGATCTACTACATCTAAGGAATCAGTTGATGAGTCCGGATATGTTATGGAAGATTGGGAGTCGGATCTAGAGGCTCCACTCGATCCCGACTCGTCAGTTGAGTCGGTTATTATGGTGGATACCCCGTTGCCTATGAGGCGTCAAGCACCCCCACTGCCCCAAACTCCTCTCAGACCTCGTCATGTATCTCCTATTGTTGTTGGAAGAAGCGTTGGATCTCCTGTGTATCGTGTAACTAGGTCTCGGGCTGCTAGAACTTGATTGCGAGAATTGATGCATTTCCCGGTGATGATGCACTACCCGGTGAAGTATGGTAATGGACACAGCGATAGCTAGAGGCCATCAATTACTGGAATCGAACCCGGATGACCTCCCAGAATTCACCAGAGAAGGTACATTGGACCAAATCGAAGAAGCCTTAAGGAACCCAACAACGGCAATTCTAGCACTAGACCCTATAAACGAACAGATAGAGGACTCAATCACAGTGCACAACCACCCGGGTCTATCATTCCACAAAGAAATCGAAATCCCAGACTCACAGGAGGATACCGCCGCCACCGGAAGCTGGGAAGACTCGGATTCGGACATGGGATCCGACAGCACAACGAAACCCACGACATCACCAGCCCGCAAGGCTCCACCACCGACAACAACACCCGAGGAGGACGCACATTTGCTAGGTTTCATTCCCGATTCACAAGCAATGGCCCCAGGGTCCATCGGGACATATGACCCACACGCAAAGGTAATCGGGGATTCACAGGAGGAAGACGACGCGGCAACAATTTTCCATGATGCACCAGAATTGGACAACACGCCTGCCCCGAGCCCAACGTTTCACCAATTCCCCAATGAGGCCCTAGACGACACCGCTTCCGAGGAAAGCAATACCTCGATATCAGAGTGGAATAAGTCAGTAACGAATGATTGGGATAGCAGATCGGCCCTGGAAGGTGACCGCATTGACCAACTAGAAGTCTCAATCCAGAAGACAGTCGCTGTGGGTGTGGAACAGATTGTCGAGGCCAGCAGGGTAGAGAAAGAGAGCACGGAAGCACATAGCGCAGTGCTGATCAACATTGCCAATGATGTTACGGGGCATTTCGAAGCACAACGAATGGAGATTAAGGGAACTCTCCAAAATTTAGCAGAGGCTCAGGAAGAAACTACCAAACTCTACTCTAACCTCAGAAAGACCTTCAATGAACACATGAGGGCCCAGGGTACAGAACTAACCCTTATACAGGACCGCTTAATGGCAGGTCTCAATATGGCGGTCGCAGCAGTAAGGGATGAGGGTGCAGCAAGCAGAGCAAAAGACTCGGAGGATAGACTTGAGGTATACAGAGTGTTAGGTGAGATACAGAAGGATGTCAATGCTATCAAAAGGGCAATAGAGATGTCTGAGTGGCACCCATACCAAGCCGGCCGCTCCCCTACTGGGACATCAGGACGCCCATTTTCACCACCCTTCCCCTCTCCAACTACATCGCCCCCCCCCTCCTTAGGAAGATCAACAGCGTCCACCCCCATCCCCACACCCTACCAGGCCGGCCGCTCCCCAACTGGTTTAAATGATAAAGGAGGGAAGTGCAGCAGTGAGATCCAAATGTCCACTGAAGGATAATACGAATGAGCGAAGTGAGATTGTCACGTAGAGATATGAAGAAGTGAGAGCTGTATTGCAGCGAAGAGATGCGTTGTGATGTTATTCCTTAATATACTCTCGAGCAGGAGAATCAACGAGATATATATACATGAATGAACGTACATAAGAAAGTGAAGAAGAAGAAGGACATATGAGTAGCACGCAATGCCTGTGAAGGCCGAAGCACGCAATGCCTGTGAAGGCCGATGCTTGCCATATGATCTGCAGGCCAGAGCACGCAATGCCTGTGAAGGCCGAAGCACGCAATGCCTGAGAAGGCCGTTGCTTGCCATAAGATCTGCAGGCCGAAGGTCGCTGCGTGTGGAATAGCAAGGCATGGGCGGAATGAATGAATGTACGGCATTCAATCACTAACCGAAGCACGCAATGCCTGAGAAGGCCGTTGCTTGCCATAAGATCTGCAGGCCGAAGGTCGCTGCGTGTGGAATAGCAAGGCATGGGCGGAATGAATGAATGTACGGCATTCAATCACTAACAACTGGGTCATCTGGAGGACGCCCTTTTTCACCACCCTTCTCCTCCCCCCCATTTGTATCGCCCTCCCCCCCTCCTCCTGGAAGCACCAATTACCCAAGTTTGGGAGGAATAACGGCGCTCTTTCCGCCCTCTCCTACCTCCACAGGCAAACCGTCCCCACAGGCACCAACACCACCACCCCAACACATGAAACGTACTGCAACTATGGTAAAACCAGCCCTCCCCCTCCCTCTCTCAGCAGCCGTAAAACCAGCTGCAGCCCCCACTCTCCCAAAGGAGGTTATAGACCTCAGCATGATCTCGGACACGCCTGAACCCTCGCCATCACACCATACAACACAACCAGTCCAGCCATCACCGTCCCCTTTGGCAGCAGGCACCATCTCAGCAGACCTTGCTAAGGACACGGCAATGGACGGCAACGAGGATCTGTGCAATAAGAGGGCGATGGGCTGCAATCTCACAGGAAGCATGTACACACACGCCCATACCCCATTGGAATGTGGCAGCGCAAAAGCCCCATCATTTAGAAAGGAAGCCACCCCCTCCAAAACCCTTCCAAAACCCCAGAAGGGGGATGCTGTTGCCGCCGGAAGCGGGAAGAAGGGGAAGGGAAAGGAAAGACCGATAGGCTCCGGAAAAAAGGCCACCCCAATGTTACGGCTGAGATTATGCAGGCATGACCGGCGGCACCCGATGGTGGGTGGCCTGAAGGCAGCCCCGCTTTCTTATATATTGGCCCACTTCTTGTATCTAGTTCTTGTTCTCTAAGACTCAAGCGAAGTCTTGTATCGCTGGGTTACTTTACTTTATCGAATGAATCAGTCTATATTCTTCGCTCTATGTTAGCCCAGTTAGGCTCGAGCCTAGTGATTGTGCCAGGCCTCGTAGGCCTCAAATATCGATATACCGACAGATATCACCGATATCACTAGCTCGCCCCTAACACCCAACACCCCAGCCATCATATACCCCAACTCCAAGCCCCCCACCACCTCTATCATTTCCGCCAACGCACACCCCAACCCCAACACCAGATGATCCCACCCCATCACCAGCAAGGATCTGATATCTCTTGGAAAGAATCTCATCTATACCTTTCATGGATTGGCTCCAATCATGCAGTCATCTTGGGTTTCATTAACAGCAAACTACCAACAACACATCAGTATAGAACTATCGATTGAAACTAGTGGGAAAGATACATTGAAGAGGAGAAAGAAAAGACCGAGTCATCACCCGCCTTCTTCGGAGAAGCATACCAGAACATAGCAAGCCTAGTACAAGAACACCTAATCACAAAACAAGCCTCGCGACATAGCAAAAAGTGGTGGGACTCAGAGGTACAGGCTCAGTCGGAAAAAACATGCCAGGCTAGTAAAGAAGGAGGCGAGTTATATCAGGAGGAAAAACGCAGGCTAAGGAAGTTAATAAGGAACAACAAACGGACATGCTAGAAAAGGTTTCTAGAAGAACACGGTCAAAGACACTTATGGGATATCATGAGGATAGTATGGGATCCATTCAAGTATACCCCATTAATGGGAGATTTGATTGACAAGGATAAGAACATTCTCTCTAGTGACCAGGACAAGTTACGTGCCTTCTAGAAATACCACTTGATAGCAAAAGATCAACCTAACTTGCCCCCCCACTCTCCAACAATTGTCGGGTCTCCAATAGGGTACCAGTTAGCGGAAGAGGCCATGATCTACAAAATACAGCAGGCTCTAAGCTGAATATCGAACTCTTCTGCACTAGGTCTAGATCTTATCTCCTACTACCTCATCAAACTCATCAAAGACACCCCACTAGGGAAGGCACTAATCAATGATATGGCTAGAGTGATGGAGAGTTCAGTAGCAGCCCCACTATTATACAGAAACCTCTCAATAATTATGATACCAAAACTAGGGAAGAACTGGCACTCAGAAGTTAAAGGATAGAGGCCAATAGTCCTAGCCAATACAGTCAGTAAATTCTTGGAGAAGCTGATAGCTGATAAACTTTAATACATAACAGAACTATTCTACTCCCTACAATATGGCTCACGGAAAGGCAGATCAGCTATAGATATAATAATGCTGACAATTTTAACAGCAGAAAAAGCCATACAAGAGAGCAATAAAGCCACACTTCTGGGTAAAGCTATCATCTTAGTCTTCAACAATATAAGAACCAAAGTTCTTTTCAATGTCCTCCAGAAAGTGGGAACACTATACAGGATCATGAGGTTTATGAACAGCTTTCTTAGGCTCCGCTCTTTCCTAGTTTTATAGGATGGACAGATAAGAGGTGTTGGATATATAAACTAAGAAGCCCCCTAAGGCAGCCCACTTTTACCAGCCCTGTGGCTAATATAAATACTTAAGACAGTACCCTCAATAAAGTACATCAGGAAGGAATAGAATACCTTTAGAAGGCGCCTAAGGGCGCCCAGTGGCGCCTAATGGCATCAGGACGCCAACTTTAAGACTATTTCTTCCTGATGTAGTAGTAGCATCTTTAAGTCTCCTGCAGCCTTGCAACCTCAAAACTATAAGAGCAAATATAATGGCTACTAGAATCCCAAAGTTGATATCCTTCTAGCTCTTCTCATACATCAATGATATCAATCCCTTGATAATAAGCAACCTTAATACTAGAGTATATAACAAGTTAGTCAAACAAATTACTAACATACTTAAGTTGGTAGTAGAAGAGGACAAACTCCAATGGGATCCGAGTAAGGAGTCTAGACTTGATTTCTATAGCAAAGGCAAAATCAAATACTGAGGAATTACAATTGCAAGTAACTTCTCATAGAAGACTTACATCAAATAAAAGACATCCAAAGCCACCAGTATATTAAAAGTACTAACGAGCCTAGGCAACCAGAATGGAGGTATGAGTCCAATAGCTCTCAGATCCCTATATACAGGATATATACGAAGTCTCATCATATAGGGAGTGAAGCTTTGGAAACTACAATATCAACAACTCCTACAACCTATATAATGCCTTAAGCACCAAGCTCTCTAGAAGATTACAGGAGGATACTATGGCTCCAGCTACCAAGCACTAGGTTAGATTGCTAACATTGAACCCCTGGAGGACAAAATAAAGGACATGAAGCATTATTGGGCTACAAGAGTAGTAAGGACAGGTGATCAGCAGACAAAGGCCTACATTAAGGAGGATATATCCTAGCATACATTAGGAAAGAAAATAGTTTGTCTCCAGTGTCTCTAGAGACAGTATTGCCACTAGAGACAAGGTGTATCTCCACGATTGGCAGAATGTCTCCCAGTGTCTCTAGGAGACACTGGGAGATACTGGGAGATACATAGGAGACACTCAGGAGACACCTAGAAGACATAAAAGACACAAAAGATACCAGAGACAACCCTGTCTCCTGGAGACACCACCTGGCATCCCGATGCCACTTTTTTCTTGCTGATGTACTAACATGGACCTACATCGAACCAGAACCCCAATCTCAGAAGCCTTTTACCTCAATAGAGCTGACCCAAAGGACCTCTCATGAGGAGATAAGGAAGATACTACACCCTTCCCTCTAATTTATAGAGAAATAATGGACCTTAAATTAGCATCCTCCAAACAGTTGGGTATATGGGCAGTAGGAATAGGTTCGATCCAAGAAAAAGGATGGAGAGTCTACTATATAGATAGTATTGGATGAAAAGGCATTACAGCAAATGGGGTCCATAGTAAGGACCATACGAGAGGCACCCCCAAGAACTATTGCAGCTATCTTAGGGCTTAGGCTATAGTAATAGATGGGAAGCTGTTCATAATGCAACTAGCACTATGGAAAGAATACTCGGTTATACTAGCAATTATGTCAGACTCACAATTGGCAATCTAGTCAGTCTGTAACATGAGCTCAGGCTCCCTACCTAGGTCCAGTATTGAGAAGGGAATCAAGACCTTGGTGATCGATAATCCATATAGGGACCTCCAAATCTCATGAGTTAGGGGCCACCTCAGCATACCAGGCAATGAAAAGGCAGACCAGATCGCTAACTTCCAATCTCATTTGGGGGAGGTCACAGGCCAGGAGCCGACAATTATAGAAGGTGGTCTCCATGCTTCCTCTAAAGTCTCATGGAAAGAAGGAAGAATAAAGATGGGTTATGGGGCCAGGAGAGTGGAATGGAATTGCCATACTCTATCTGCCTACATATAGCTATGGATGAATAGAGGTCCACAAAAGAGCTGGCTCCACCACATTGGTAAAGTAGAGTTGGCAAAGTACATATGTGGACATCCCTCAGAGACTGGTGATTATATAGTCTTTGATTGTCCATATTTTGACTGGTTCCAGAGGACCCTTCTGGGGGGAAAGGCAGCTGGGAGGAACTCGATAAGTCAGATTGAAGGAAGGAGGAGGAAGAGACATACGAAGCCATGGAGGCATTTTTCGGGCTGCTTTTCCATGAGCTAACATAAGGCTCAAGGGCATAGATGCTAGTAATGAGTTACAATTTTTCATGAGTCCCTTTTGTCTATTCAGTTCTGTCAGTTCTTTAGTCTATAAGTTCTCAGGTCATAGTTTTCATAGTTAGCTCACAGCGATTTGTTTCACGAGGTGAGCTCAGTCAGGCTTCCGAATCATCGGCCAGTCCGTTAGTGACAGCATAGGGCTACGTCTCTCCTTTGTCCTTCAGTGTATTTAGTTTGCGTGAGTCTGACAGACTAACTTGTCTTACCCTTGAATCCACCGGGCTTCCGCGTGGCTCCTCATAGTCCCCTTACGGGGCTACATAGGAGTACTGAGTTTTTAAAAAAAAAAAAAAAAAAAAAAAAAAGTGCCCATTTAAGGAACGCAGTCCTCCGCATGGTCCCCATACTGGGACCGAATAGGAGTACAGAGATCTCTCGTTACAAGCATATCAGCTATAAGCATATATTGGTTACAAGCATACCTTCGGTAGTCCCACATAGTAAATAAGCATATTTCCGTTACTAGAATATTCTTATTTTTTTTGCTTAGTCACCATACATATTCTTGTAACAAGAGAAGCGCCTCGCCATATTGGGATGTTTATCGATAAGAAATAACCCCACACGAGCTCACAAAGCAAGAATCTATAGTAACATACTAAGAAGAGAAGCTCAAATGCCTAATTCATGGATCTCTCGAGATTGTCGAAGATCCAATCTCTGATATTGAAGATGCAATTCTGGCAACCTATCTTCCAAGCGCAGTCAATGAAACCGAAACTGAGCCACTTCACCTCCTCCGGTAAGTTCAAAAACAGCGGAGACAGACCTCAGGTCGTACTATGGGACATCCCCATCCATTAGATATCGACTTATCTGCTGATTCCGACCCGCAAAACACTACGTCACAAACACCATACGTGAGAGATTCTTCATCACGAACCCTGGATACTTGGCAGAGGCGCCGCACCCTGCAATGGGCCATTTCACGGGGATACCAGGGACAGATAGACAATATACCCAACAAGGTTATTAGCCTACATTGAAGGGTTGCTCCTCTTCTCTCTTCAAGCTATCACACCGAACATCACTGAGCTGCAAGATGTCCTCAAGTGGGAGAAAAGACGGATTGAAACTCTTGAGGTTCAGCGCAGAAGTTATCATGTTCAATGCAGGATTACTGACTTTGTGCCGGGTCCAGCCTCCTCCTCCTAATATCCATTCCGCCCATTTAGCTGTCTTTTTTTTGAATATTATCAGTACTCATACTTGTTATTCGGATGTCTGTTAGTTATTATCCCATTTTGTAGCCTTTCCTTGCTCTCTCTAATGTATTTCCGTTTCTCTAGATATAAGAATATATTGGTTACAAGCATACTTCAACTGGTCCGGAGCGTATGCTTGTAACGAGAGATCTCTGTAAGGAGTATTTTTTTTAAAAACAAAAACAAAAGGAACGCAGTCTGGATCTCATCAGGAATAGCAGCGGGTATAGACATAGGTAGGCTAGTCATGAAGTAGATAAATCGTATTCTGAAGGCTTGCTTATGTTCTGGGCTGCTCGCGGGCATCGGCCGTCCCGGGGGCAATTAATATAATTACTGAATTCGGTAATATATCTTATGTGAGATGAGATCTGATGTGAGATGAAGGGTCCGACATAAGATATTAATAGTTTGGTGATTCTGAGCACTGTATTCACAGTTTAAAAGCTGAGCTGAGATCCAGTATTGTGAGATTTATATTCCGCAATATCGATACATTGCAATATCAATACATCAATACATCAAACACCTGCCTTTGCTTTTCTACCACTTTATTTACCTTTCTACTCTGGAACTCTAGCGGGTGCTCGGGAGCCTGAAGCTTGACTTGTGGACATATTGAAAATGAATGGCAGAGTAGAAAGGTAAATAAACTGGTAGAAAAGCAAAGGCAGGTGTTTGATGTATTGATATTGCGGAATATAAATCTCACTATACTGGATCTCAGGTCCGCTTTTAAACTGTGAATACGGTGCTCAGCATCACCAAACTATTAATATCTTAAGTCGGACCTTTCATCTCACATCAGATTCCCAATGTCTGCTTCCAAATGTTGCACAGATTCCTCCAGTTCCGCTTCCAAGTCTTCTTCCAAGTCCGTTTCCAACCAAGCCCGCTTCCAAGTGTTAGAATGTAGGTAGTTCATTCCGCCCATACCTAATAATAATAATAAGTTGAAGTTGCCACCATAAATACCCGATACGATCTACGTCCAACGGTCTAGACCAATGGTTCCCCAGCCCTCGCATTCGTCCCTTAACATCCACGTCCCAGTGATCTTGAATTTGTTTTCACTACCAGCTGCGAGATCATCTAACAAAAGATATGTAGGAAATCTGTTAGGCAGCGGAAAGGTACTAGCGAGGCAACACGGGTGTAGAGCGGATTGATAGCTATATGCCTACTCTAGCGGATGGTAATGTAATACTCGGAGTGGACAATAGAGTTGCAGAGTGCACTTTTAGAAGAGGCGAACGATGCGGAGTGAATGAAGACTTGCTTGATTCTTAGGAAGATACATCAGCGTTGTCTATATTCATGAGAGATTCAGGGTAAGACAATGTGCAGGGATGTGTTGTTCAACGAATTAGAAGCAAGAGAATACCACAGGATTGCGGGTGGCGATCTGACAACCCGGGTGGACTCAACCTGAACATACCTAAGTATGCACGTTAGTAGCGTATGTGCAAGTGGCTTTTAAGTGGCAATACGGATTTAGGTGAATATTGCGATAGCGGCCATGGCAGTGACAGGGGCAATGATAGCAACAACGGTGGCAATAGGAACACCAGCGGCGATAATACGGGTGTAGTGGATGTCTGTTTTAACATCATCTAGATTGCCTCTCGAGATTTTCACACGTATTCTTATGGAGATTTAGATTTCAATGGTTAAAATATAATAATTCCGGTCTAGCCAAATAGTTCACAGGCAGCTCTGATGAGCACAGCAGTAATAATATCGAATGGTTTGCCTTTACAACCCTAGGGGCCGTGTATCACACCCAGGGCATGGTAGGCAAGGGTGACCCAACATACAGTCAGTGAATGCCGGTCGTTATTATCCAACGGAACGATCAAAGTGGAAGCGTGCGTCCTGCGATTGATATGGTTGGTGGCAGGACGAAATAAAAGTATCTGTTCTAACATGTATAGCAACGAATGTCAGGGAACTCGCTAGTGGGTTAAGCCACGGCTTTAGGGGCCTCACGTACTCCCGCTGCTCACTTTGGCTTTGGTGTTGAAGTATTGCGCGCGATGCGGCGGGCCTCCTTTTCGGCCTGACAGCGGGAATACCGCACGTAAACGGGTTCGCCAGACCTGAAGTCAGTTGGGAGGACAGCGTTATGATCGCCAACCCATGACACAGAAACTTGCCAAGCATCGTGGTTTCGGCATCGGATAACATGTTGGGTCAGGGAATAGCACCTGGGGTCCCGGAAATCACATCCAGGTTTGTCACAGCGAAAGACATTCCAGGCAGGCATGTCCTCCGGCTTGGGTGCGCGGTTCCGGGGTGCCCTGGCACTAGCGGGCCTTGGGAAGGCCTCTGCAGTGGACAAAGGCTGTTGTGTCTCAATAGAGGGTCCCGGTAGTGGAAATGGTGTGTATTCATCGGGTGCCCATCGTGGAATTCGTCTGGTGTACGGATGATGATGTCTCACTTCCTCCTGCACGCGGTGGTATTCCTGGTAGGCTTGTGGGTAGCGACTAGTAAGGGTATTGGCAGGTGGTGTGGATTGGGCAACGTGGTGATTGGCATCCATCCTGTTGATTTCCATGCGCAAGCTTGTGGTCAAGAGGTTGACAAATTCAGGAGTCAGTTCTTCATGTGCTGGCCGAGGTGGTGGACTAGGATCCCTGGAATAGAGTTTCCCGTCATAAAAATATTTACCTTTGTATTCCTCTGCTGGCGGAATGTAGGACATGACATGGACTTCTGGTTCAAATGGGTTTTCGGCTACTACAGCAACATCCTGCGTCAATGATAGTGACATAGGCTGAGGTGATAGAGCACTTACCTGAGTCGCGGTATGAGCGTTTGTGGTTACGCGACCTGGAAGGGATGTAGACGGGAGTGTGGAGCGCGGGTTTTCTCTGATTGGGAGCAAGGCTGGGACGCTTGTGGGTGAAGATACAGGGAGAGGGTCCCTGCTCCCCGACGGCATCGGCAGACAAAGAGGCGGCAGGGGGTTATTGCGAGATCTACGTGGTGGGAATGACATCGTGATGGGGCCTAGCTGAAACGCTAAACTTACTTGAAGGTGAGGGTGTGAGATGTTAGAGGCAGAAAGTTGTACAGTTGAGAGTAATAAGAGTAAATGCAGAAGTGATGGGAGGATTCATGATGCACGGCTGACTAGTCTGAACTATTTCCAGGAGCCACCAGGCCATGTGCTGAGACGGTCATAGGGATGGCTGGGGTCATGTTGAATGAACTCGAAAAGGACCTTGGTGGCACCATGTAGGTACACTGGGAAAGCACTCACCTCGCAGGCCAGGGATGTCTTATGGCTCACATTGAGCTCTAACTTGACCCGCTGCCGTTAGAGATGAGACTGCGCAGAGACCAGTAGTGACATTGAACGCATTAGGAACCGGAGAGGCCCGCAACTGAGGCATAACTAAGTAATACAGAACCTATCAGGTCACATGGAACCTTGGGTGCGCTAATATATTGTATCTGAGATGGAATCAGTGAATAGGGAAGATCATTCTTATGTTGTCTAATTATGGGAATCTATTAGCTAAATAGTGCTATGTGTAGGAAGAAATTTATAACTTGAAATGTATCACATATATAGAAAATATGGTATATTTATTAGATTCTATGTAAAGCATAAATATTGCGGAATGTATAAAGAATATAGAAAGTAACTAGGTAGTTTAATCTAATTTTAAGAGACATGTTTAAAATTAGATATAACTACTCTTGCTAATTAAACAATATATTTGATATTACTTAATATATATTTTGTCTATTGATTCTCAATATAATTTAAATTCTTTATAATATTCTTTCTTGTATACTGCACTTGAAGTTACAATAATGAATTCGTATAGTCCTCAAGCCATATATTTTGCCCCGTTCTGTATAGGCTTCTCAAGTATACTGTTGATAATCTTAGTAAGCACTACAACTTTTTCTGCTAATAACCTAGCATATGTTGTTCAACAGTTTTTCACTGAGAGAGAAATTGTTGCTAGTACAGATCTGGCTGGGGAAGCCATTGCCAGAATTCTCTGTGGGGGGAATGTTGACAGGTACTGGTGATTTGCCTTCAGGGGACGATGGTCTGTCCTGATAGCAACGTAGCCACTGGTAGGTTGCGGACAGTCCGGAGACATCCCGCTTGTGCTTTGGTTTGTTGTCTATGGTAGGGATAGGGAATCGCTAAGTGGTGTCTTTGCTGCTTCTCCGGCCGGTCCGATCCTTCGGCATTGTTCCTGATTTCCTAAACAATCCTTTTCCCAAAGCGCGTAGGTGAACCACAAGTTGTGCCTATATTAGGGTTACACCACGTTGCTACGAACCTCACCGAACACGGTCTATGTGCCGAATCTCACAGATTAACTTGCGTTATCCTGAATCCACCCGGGTTTCCGAGTGGCTCATCATGGTCCCCTTACTGGGACCGCATATGAGTAATAATTATTTTTGGTTAAGAATAAAATTATCGAACACCGCGAGCGATAGTGCTGAGAGAAACGTGCTGGCAACTGTCAAAGTACTGTACTGATGAACTTTAATCCTGAGGGGGATACTGTAGCCCTGGACTTGGATACCACGAAAATTGGAGATTCTTGATGCGTTGTAGACCCTGATTTCTCCGACGTCGCAGATGCTCTGGTTGTTCAGATCGACCAGGCGGGCTTTGTAGGTATTGTTGTATACTTACAAAGACTAGAGATATCCGGTAACTAATGATGATGTCTTTGATCAGTTTCCTCTAGCTGTTGGTTGCATTTTGGCAGCCAGGGGCCGGTTCGTTTGGCCACAAGTCTTTTGCTCATTGGGAGCCACAATGGGACGAAATCATCCATTTCCTTCTCATAGGTAGAGCAACCCTAGTACCGTGACTACGCTGCCATCTTTATGTCTCATTCTTCTGTTCAGTCTTGGTGTATAATACGTTTCCGGCGCATTTCCCGTCCTTGATTTCTTTTCATTGCTCTTTCCCACCTCGGCATTGTGATTTTCCTATTCTCTTGCATCATATCACTCAAAACTCCATCCCCCTGGTCTTCTTCAGCCCACCTTTGCTTCACTTGTCCAGACCAGTATGTACCCGCAACCGATACACCTAATTCACTTCCTGTTGATTCAGTCGCCACGATCACCACAGTTTCCAGTAATGAGTTTACAGTGTTGCCCCATTTTTTTTTTTTTTTTTAAAAAAAAAAATGATGCTTGGCCGAATCTACAGATCCCAAGGTTGTAATACCCTTATTTCCCCACACAATATCGAGTCCTCCAGTCTCTAATTT
This sequence comes from Terfezia claveryi, assembly GCA_015179025.1. Lineage (NCBI taxonomy): Eukaryota > Fungi > Ascomycota > Pezizomycetes > Pezizales > Pezizaceae > Terfezia > Terfezia claveryi. The sequence continues at coordinate 148,065 of WHUX01000082.1, forward strand.
CCCGCACTAATCACGCATATCTTCAGCCGCATTGTTCACAACCTCTGAAATTACATCGCTCGTATGTTGCCGCTGGTTAACCGGTTACGAGGTCCAACACCGCCGTGCACTACCCTACCGTGCACCACTCCAGAACTTACTCTACTGCTTATATTACGGTCACCGTCTGCGGCATGCTTTAAAAGTGAGAAGATATATATATATGGGCAGCGGAGAGATCCAAATGTCCAATGAAGGATAATACGAAAGAACGAAGTGAGATTGTCACGTAGAGAAGTAAGTAAGGCTATGTTGTAGTGAAGAGATGTATATGACTTTTGTTACCTCTTAAAGCAGGAGAATCAACCAGATATATATACATGAATGAGCGTACATCTAAGGGAGAAGGAGAAGCACATGTCCGCTATGAGCCGTTGCTAGGCATGAAGTCACGATATGAGTGCGAGCAAGGTTTCAAGCACGCCATATGAGTGCAAGCAAGGTATCAAGCACGCCATATGAGTGTAGGCCTCTGCGAGCCGTATGGCTAAGCAGACTAAGCAAGAAGCATGCTATATGCATATGGTATAGCAAGGCATGGGCGGAATGAACGGAATGTGCGGGATGAACGGAATGTAGTACATTCATTCTAACACATGCGAGTGCGTTTCTAGATCACCCCTCCAATCGCAGAACGGGCCTTCGAATCTTACTAACTTATTCTTCATGTAAAAGACCTATGCTACAATGGGAATCGTCACGACATTATTAGAACCGTCAAACCTTGCTATAATGGATTTTGCTTATACCGGACCGGACAGCGGAATACAGAAAAGTTACTACTATCTACATATTTTTGCCCTTGCTATAATGGAATCCTTAAGTAGATCCTGCTCTAGAACCAGGGTGTTGAGATGTTCACTGCTTTTTCTTCCATAAATCACCTGCTGTAAGATTGACTCTTACTATCACATAAGATGTGTGACAATGTTTGGTATCGACCCTGCTTTATATTAGTATCTTTTCCAACATAGATCTTCCAGTCTTCATACTTCGGAGTCTAAGAAATGTTTTCCCAAATTCACTCAATTTCCCCTTCGCATTCCTGGGTCCTTGTCGCTTTTTACAGATCTGGCGCTTCTCTAATATGGTGAGAGCTCGATGCTTTGTCTTCCTGCTCCCAACACGTTGGCTAATGAATCTTGAGCTTAATGTTCAAACACAACGGAAGTTGAACAATTTTCCTTCTTTAGTAAATTTAGTCTTGTGCCACGTACCCTTGTATTATTTTATACCGGAACCTTGATATACCGGACAGAGAAAGCCGGGTTTTGGTCGTCCGGTATAGCTGTAGGCAAAATTTATTACAATTTACACAGCCATAATCCCCTGAATGCAGCACCTCGAAAGCACAGTCTTCTGGCGACCAGAACACCTAACAATTTACGGAGAACACGACTGAATAGTTACAAGCGGGTACAATAGGAATATCAACTTCGTTCACCTTTGATATTCATCGCGTCCTGAAACAACGGTCTTTTGGGATGCAATTATTTTAAAGAAAATGTAGTACTGGTACGTGGTCCCGGCGAAGGCGGCGAAACCGAGGCACTCGAATATTTGAGTCTTTAGGGATGGGTGGGTGTGGGTGCGGGATTAGAGGAAAAGATTAGGAATAGAAGAAGTGGAGGGGGATGTAGCCAAAAAAGGTAAACAGTGGAAGTTGGTATGCAAACTGAGGCTGCAGACAAACAGACAGCCATCCTCGCCGACGAGCAGCAAGCAGCGAGCAGTGACAAGAAAAAAGCAACAAGCAACAAGCTCCGACAGGAGCACCGCCACCGGGAATGCCATCAAAGGAGAAAGGCAGGGAAAACCTGGAATATCTCCCATGTTGCAAAGTTAACATCAGACGAAGACATCTACTGGAAGTGGAGAATGTTTAGGAATATGTTGGAGAAGGTTAGCAAAAGTCCCGGAGGGCCCAGCTCCAGTATGGTGTTCAGGTTTCTTCGCAGACAATGCAGTAGATACTCCGGAAATGCGGGTGGAGGCGGAGATATCAGACACAACAACGGAGCCTCCCACTCAAGAAAAGACCTGTGAGCAATAGTGGGTATGGGAGCGAATTAAAGAGGTAAATGCGAACGTATGCGGACGCAGCATCAGCAGGGCAAACAGAGGGTACGCAAAGATGTGGCCGGAGGAACCCAGGCAACACAAGGGTGTCAAGAAGGGAGGTAATCAAGTAGTGGGAAAGCAAGAGGCACAGCTAGTGGAGTCTGCACAGGGACAGAGTTCCGGACGGGGAGAGCTAATCATGTTCTCCACAACTCAGAATCCAGGCACGCAGCTCCACTCAACTATTGGCCGGGGATGATGTGGCGGAAGATGGGGTAAGACAACCAGGGGGCCCAGATCAGCGGATGAGATGGTTGCTGGAAAAGAATCGACCGGCCAAGTGGCATACTCGCTAGTCATCTACACAAAAGCAGTGGAGGAGCTCAAGAACCTGTGGGTGGGAAGAAGGCTCTCTAAGACCACACAACCGTGGCAAGCCAGACGCCTCAAATAAGTCTTGCACTAATGAGGGCAACGGGGGACAGTTCGAATATGGGAAATTTCACCTGCATTCCAGGCTTGATCTCGAATGGAGAGCAGGGAATTTTATTAGTTGCGAACTTTGAGAAGCTACAGAATTATCGCTTACATATGTGACGGTCGATGGAAGGAACCCCGTATTGCTTTGGTTTTTTGCCTGTACTATTGCGCTTTTTGGGAAGGGGGATTTTCCGGCGAAGTGACAGGGAATGGCCCAGGGGAGGAGATAATCTTGCATCATTACCACGAAATGCGTTTCCTCGATAGTTTAAATACGACTACTGAGTTGCAAAATAAAGACAAAAATTTCCTGGAAACAGGGCCTAGTGATACATTACGTCGTCCTTTTCAGCCCAAGCCTACTCTGGCTGCATGCCCACATCTAACTGTAACCTAACCTTGACGCTAATCACGGCTGTGATAAAGGCATGGAAGCATGACAACACTACCACATATGGATATTAGATAGCTTGATACTAGTGACCATAAGGTTAAAACCCATGGTCAGTTTGATGATTATCCTTGCATCCTTTTCGATAACGAATACAAGGAATAGGATAACCACACGATATTGCTTCTATACAATAGTGCTTCTAGGTTTGAGCCCGGCGTTTTCTTGTTCTACAATAGGATATTTTTTTTCCTTCTCTCTTCAAAAATGGCACAAGACAACAATCACACAGAGAGCTCATTCATGAAAGTGACAAAAGTCAACGACAATAACTATCATGAATGGAAGGAGGACATTCGATCTCTACTTGTACTGAAAGATCTATGGAGACTTATGAATAAAGACAGACCCCTGAGGGAGCTCCCTGACGAAGTAGCTAAGTGGAAAAGAACACAGGAACACGCAAAAGTAATCATTCACTTGACCTGTGGAAAAGATCAATAACACTTATGCTTACACACTACAATGGGCATTGAAGCCTGAGAGATTGTTACGAAAACCTATACCTCTTCAGACATATCTAACATCATGAGACTAGAAGAACAATTTGGTCGAGCAAAAAAGCTCCCTAAGCAAAATATCAGCCAATGGGTCAGATACATACGAAACTTATCAACTCAACTGAGAGATCTGGGGGTAATGGTTCCACCTAAAAGAGTAGCAAACAGGATTTTGAACAGTTTGGGTGCAGAATATGCTAGTATCAGATACGCTTTGAGAACAAGACAAGGAATTCTTTTAGTTGAATTGGTAACTCAACATTTGCTTGCTGCAAAAAGTAAGAAAAAAGATGAAATGAATACGGTAATTCTAGATATGAATAATTCTAGATATCAGATGGCTCCGAGGCAACTTCAACTGAGATCTCTACACGGACCTACAGCAACTACCATGAATACTTTACAGCCTTCCATACAACAGACTCAAGGCCAACCAAGATGGATACCTCATGATATAACGAACACCTCAACAGAAAATTCACAAGATCCTATAGAACAACTACGTACACAAGTACACAATACAGGTCACACCCATATCTGAGATAGGATAGTGATATACTTTGCAACCACTGCAATGCACAAGGTCACCACGAGGATGCTTGCTGGTTAAAATACCCAAATCTAAGACCAAAATGGATACTAAAATAAGAAGAATGGAGGAAACAAAAGAGAAGCCATTTCCAGGACTCCTGCAATATATCAGACCCTAGCTTCAACATACAACAATGACAAGCTCTACACACTACAGGTTATTAGTCATCATATTAGGATCCTTTATACCTATTACGCAAAGATATATAAGAAAACATTGACTCGAATATCTTACAAGGACCTGGAACAAATAGTATTGACCCATACGAAACTACACATGTGATGATATCATTATACGGGAAGGAAAAATTTGGTATAGAAACATATTTCTCGGTCAAACATAGCTTGGAAGTAAGAACGGATAAAAAGAAGGTGGCATTACTGTTGGAGACCAACCAGGGAGATGGCTATATGATACAGGAGCATCCAATCATTTCAGCCTATTCAAACACCTATTCCTATCACTAATAAAATGTGTACCACTGGTAGAAGTACTAACAGGTAACGGTTGGATTGTAGCATCCTACTATAGAACAATTCCGTTGGTTTTATCAGTGAAAGAAATATCATACATACCACCCTAGAGAATGTCTTATATATCCCTCCTTACAGACAAAAGTTAACTTGTTCTCAATCTCAATCCTAGCCAAAAAGGATACAGCTCAAACTTCTGACCGACAGATATTATCTTCAGCATTAATAGCGAAATATATGCAACTGGGACAAATATAAGAAAAGCATGGTGGTTAGATGCAGATATCAGGAGTCACGAGCTATACTTAACAATACCGGACAATCAACTAAAGCTCAGACCCTACAAACATGGCACAATGACTAGGACATTTAAATAAGGTAGACATCAAGAAACTACAAGACATGGTGTTAGAGATTGTAGTCGGTGACCCAACCCCACCAAATCATTTTTTGTGATAGGTTGTCTAGTCGGAAAAGACTATAGACAGATTTCACGAGCTCCATGCACGGAACCAACACACAAATTGGAGGTCATATACTATGATATTTGTGGGCCAATGCAACTACCAGAAATCTTCGGTCAACACTTATACTTCTGTATTTTGTAGACGGTTTTACGAAATTTACATGGGTATATGTATTGAAAACTAAAGATGAGATTAGAATTGCCTTTAACGAATTCAAAGCAATTTATGAGAATCAGTCAGGTTGTCGAATCTTTACCCTATTAGTGATAATGAGCAGTCTCTACTACAAAAAGAATTTCAAGGAGAACTTGCTCACAGTGGTATACAATACTATACTACCCAAACCTATAGTCTAGAGCAAAATGGTATTGCAGAGAACGCAATAAAACAACTGGTACAAAGAGCCAGTGCAATGATGTGGGACTAAAGATACTGGTTTGTTTTTGGCCAGAAGCTGTTAAAATAGCAAGCTATTTGAAGAACAGATCCCCATACAAAGCTTGAACTGTATATCCTATAAAGCATGATATGGTAAAAAGCCAGATTTATCTACTTATGAATTTTCGGCTGCCGCTGTTATGCCACTTAAGGAAGCTTACTAGAAAAAATGGGATAGTCGAACTATTGAGGAAGTCTTTATGGGATATTACCAACATGAAGGTCTATACCTCCTATATGACGTCAATAGAAGAGTATTCATGAAAAAGAGAGATGTTACATTTTTGAACATGTTTTTGATCATCCTTCCTTAGCCAAATTCGGTATCTACCAGGGTTGACATTATAGGACACGAAATGAATATCACAGATGGAGTAATACATGATCTGGTACACTAAGATGTAGGGGAGGAATTTCGACTAAAAGACATAAGAGTTGAGGACAACGAGAAGTTAAATCTAATTATCGCAAATTTAGCCTCGGAAAGTGATGCAGAAATTGAGTATGAAGAAGAGATAGTTCAACTTATAGTAGTTTCCAGAGAAAACCATCTTGAAGAAGTACCAGTATCGGAGATGATACAGCACCAATACACAGATTTTACTTATTTAGTGCTGAAAAACCACATCCTTCTAATAGCAAGAGAAAAAGAAGATGAGTCAGCGCAGTGAACCTAGAGGAAGCTTAAAAGCAAGCATATAAAAGACAAAAAGCTCAACTGAATATTGTAGGAGAGACCCTCGATATTTCAACAGCTGTTGACAAACCGAATCCAAGATCATGGAAACAAGCAATGAACAGCATAAACAAAAGATTCTGGTTAAAAGCTATGCAGGATGAAATACTGAGTATAACCAAGATGAAAATATTTCGGCTGACAAGGCAACTACTACCAGGAAGGAAAGCTTTACCTGCAAAATGGGTATGGACAACAAAGAGGTCAACAACTACAGAAAAATCGAGAAGTTTAAGGCTACTAGATGGTAGCCAGAGGAGACAGACAAAGAAAAGGACAAGATTACCATGAAACATATGCTCTAGTAGCAAATCTGGCTACACTACGCTTGATTCTGGTATATGTAGCAGGCCAAGACTTAGAACTGGACCAAATGGACGCTATATCAGCTTTTCTAAACAGAAAAATTGATATACAAGGCTTCCTAATACAACCTGAAGGCTTCAATATTGGAGATGCAGTATATGTTCTAGACAAATCCATATACGGTCTATGTCAAGCAGCAAGGATCTGGTATGAATTACTGGATAAAATACTAGGTAAACTGGGTTTTATACATTTACGAGCTGATTTGGCAGTATGGATAAAGATTGATGAAAACGGAAAGACAATTATCATTGCCATGTTGACGACCTATTATTTGGAGGAAAGAGACAAAGTATGAATACCACAAAAAGTTCGTTCAGTAATCGGCTGAATATAAAGGACTTAGACCTGCTAAGATGTTTATTGGAATAATATCACAAGAGATCGAGTCAACCACAAGATATATATCGATCAAGAACACTACATGAAATCGATTCTTGAAAAGTTCAATTGGACAAACCTTAGCCCAGTATCTACACTAATACAAGGCGAGAACCTAGTTAAGGCAAAAGAACCAACAGCGACATTTTGTCAGAACAACAAAAACAACTATATCAAGCTCTTGTAGAGTCCTCGGATATTTGATGAACTGCACAAGACCAGATCTCGCCTACGCGGTAGGAAAGGTAGCACAATATGCAGCAAAACTAACTATGAGACACCTGGCAGCTGTCAAACACATATTCTACTCTATAAAAGGTATAATGAAGGTGAAACTACAACTATGGCTCTCAGAAGAAAACCCTCCAATATCAGCATACTTCGATGCCAGTTGGCAGACGACTCAGACAACAGAAGAAGCACATTCGGATATGTGTTATTCTATAGAAGGTGCTCTATCCTCTGAAATCTTGCAAACATAAAGCTATTTCATTATCAACAACAGATGCTGAATACGTAGCTGCTACTAGACTACAAGAGATATTTGTTGGTTACAGAACATCTTTGAAGACTTAACATTTGAATTCATTAAACCAGTAATGATAATGGGGATAATGAAAATGCAAATGGTAGATTCTAATTCTCCTTTTAATGATGATACAAGCATCACTCTACCCTTACTGATTATGAACACTGATTACTGAACACTGAATACTGAGAAATGATTACTGAACACTGATTACTGAATACTGAGTACTAAGAAATAATTACTGAATACTAATTACTGAACATTGAGTACTAGAAATGATTACTGAATACTGTTTTACTGAACACTGTTTACTAAAAACTTGTTACAAACTACTGAATATTGTTTTACTGTTGCAAATAACTTCTACTGCTATATACACCTGATTGAAAATATGCTTAGATAATAGGTCTAGCAAATGGTATAACAATAAACAACCGAACTCGACACATTAAGATCCAACAAAGATTTGTTACAAGCAAAGCAAATGAGGGTATAATTAAAGTATTCTAGATTCCTACAAAAGAACAAGTAGTAGACATCTTCATGAAAACCTTATCATAGGAAATATTTTCGAAACACGCAACAACACTAGAATCGACCCGAACACCTACATATGCCTTACCTGCAGTACAGATTTGAATGCAATAACTAACTACACAAGCATATACATAGTAAGCATACTATTCAACTAGCAAAAAAGTGGTGAATCGAACAGACAGGAGATATTATAGAAGGAGAAGATGGAACTGCAGAGCAGGGGAGGCAAATTGAAAGGACAGGAGATGAAATAGAAGGAAAAGTAGAAACGAAAAGACAAGGACATGGTGGAATAGAGAGATGATATTATTGAAAGAGAAGACGGCAATGTATATTTTTCTATTCATTTTGTTTTTTGTTTTTGTTCTGTTTTTGTTATCGTCACACATTTTATTGTCAAAGACATTATACTGCACTCATTACAGTGGTAGTTTAAGGGGAAGTGGAAGCATGACAACACTACCACATATGGATATTAGATAGCTTGATACTAGTGACCATAAGGTTAAAACCCATGGTCAGTTTGACGATTATCCTTGCATCCTCTTCGATAACGAATACAAGGGATAGGATAACTACACGATAGTGCTTCTACACGATAGTGCTTCTAAGGCATATATAGTCTTTTGTTTACTTACCTAAAACTCTATAACAAAAACCTCAACTCACATGTTTGATGAGTTCATTCAAATCAATGTGAAGCTTAGCTGCCTCAGAACCTTCTCATATCCTGTCGTTCCAATTTGCCTGCCACCTGTCGGAAGCTGTCCTAGGGAGCGGCAACCTGCTGTGGTGCACTTTTCCCGGGGCCATGGAGGGCTTAGCCTCCGGGAATCTCACAGCTTCCCGCTCAATCCTGGCCTGCTTTATCTGCTCCTTATTCTCCCCCCTTCGTCCTCCTCCTCAGCCGTACTTTCATTCCTCCCCTCGGTGTCTTCCACCAAAATCCACGACACCAGCAATGCATCCACCAGCGCCACAATCTTATCCCTGAGGTCGTCACCATCAACCGTTAACTGCCCCATATCAGTCATACCAATTTGGATCCATCTGTCAATTATAACCTCGAGCAAGGTATCCATCATCCGTGGCGATACCTCAAAGCCTGGATGCGTTGGGCTGTGGTGCCGCCAAAAGTAGGGAGATTGAGAGCGGACGTTGACGTGAGAGATTATGCCGTGGGCAAGAAGTAAGGAGAGCAGTTGTGCGATAAGGATTTGGTGGGTCGTGACATAGTCGATTATCATTAGTAACCAGCTTCAATTTGATCGTCAGCGGTTGTTACGTTCTCCTAAGAGGTTTTTTGTCCAACCTGAAACTAAATTCAGGTACTGTTGGACTACTTTTTAATGTGTATCCACCCTCGAGCGCTGGCCATAGTCGCAGAGTCGATATTTTTGACCCTCATGCTTTGCAATATAAGGTTTGATTCTCCACCCAAACTTCTGCCACCCCCTTAACTACCACACGTGACGTATTTCACCATCACATGAAAGCGAGAATGACAGACCAACTACAGACCTCCCTCGAATATATACTCTATACCGTCACAATTATACTAGCCGGCAGGCGAGGCCTACGGCTTGTGGACGCCTGGATAAGCATATTAACGATGCTAATGATAGTCATCGAGGTCGTCGAGAAGAAAATAGAGCAAAGAGCAATGATTAACCCAGCTATTAGTAGCACCACATTGGAAGACGAGCTTCCAAATGCGGAGAAATCTCCTCTGGTGGCCAAGAGCGAGATCGACTGGATTGCTGCTGGAAAAGAGTTCATTGAACCATACTCACCGCTGACTAGCACGTCAATATCACTGAAGTTACGACGAGGCAATTAGCCCCTTCGATTGCAGAAATCGAAAGTGACCAACCTCAAGGCATAAGGGACTTCCAGTTTCCAGGATGCAATAGTGGTAAATAACTGGGTGATACCACATTGCAATGGTTTTGGATATCTCGATGCCCGCGTTTGTGTGCAATTGGATATTATTATGGCCTTAGCAGCTGGAACCTTTAAATATAAATAATGCACTGTGAAGAACGCTGTGCGTTCACCACCTATGTTTAGTATCAGTATTATTTATAGAGCAAAAAAGTAAATTCGAATATTTCATTAAAAAGATTTCACGACATATCAGCAGGCAGACTTGCCAAAGTACGAGGATGCTGATTATTTTTATTATTTTATGTTTAAATACCCATTACTCTTATGTCGTCCCAATAAGGGGACTATGATGGGAAGTTGGTGACGGTACGGGACGGGGAAGTAGCGGGAATCAGGGGCTTTAGAAGCAGCACGGAAAGAGGAAAAGGTCGCCGATTGCAGGAGCAGGCAGTTAGGCGAAGCCAGGACAGAAGATCTAAAGTGGGTAATGGATAGTAATGGAAGATATTACTAGCGGAAAGGCAGGAGATATTTGAAGAAAATGCACTCCGTTTCGGTTGGGTCAAGGCACATATAGGAATATATCGGAATGAAGAGGCAGATCGGCTGGCAAAGCAAGGGGCAGGAAGGCTAGGGAGAGGTGTTGTTACGGATGGGGGAGTGAGGCAGGCCTAGAATAGGAAGAGACAGGCAAGCCGGAAAACAGCAGGAACAGGGATGGGAAGGGTTTTGAAGTGGATTAGGAAGGCACGGGTCAATTTGGTACATTGCAGAACTGGGAAAGGAAAGTTACAGGTGTGGAGAGATATTTTGGATCCCACTGCAGACCCGGTTTGCAGGTTTTTGTGAGGTGGACCAGAAACAGGCAGACATGCTGCTCTATCGTGCCCCACTGGAAGTGGATTGGGAGAACGTGGAGTTCGTAGGCACAAGCAGACGACAAGGATAGGTGGTTGCGCAAAAGAAAGGATAGGGACAAAGAGTCTTTCGAGGACCTGGTTGAGACCTTCTTTTCCAATCTTAACCTAAGATAAGGGGCTGGCAGATGGTCGGAGGTGGAAGTTGGTGGCGGATGGTGTAGTATATTGGTTGCGCTTGCTTCTGGTACCGAAAGCATATGTTGAACCTTTAGAGGGGAGGCTTCGGGACCCGGTCATGACCTTAGGTCGATTGCGGGTATAAGACTACTTAAAAAAAAAAAAAGGGGACTATGATGAGCCACCCGAAACCGAACGGTTTGGTACAAACAAATCAAAATTATCCAACGCTCCTCCCAGCAAGGTGTCAATATAAAGGACTGGACTCCACGGCATTCCAACTATCTCCGTCCTCCTCTTCAATCAAGATGAGGCGATCTAGATCCTCCCAGTCCTAGAGCCACCCCTGTGGGTGTTGAAGTCTGGGCAGGAGAAGACCAGATGATGGCCGTCCTGCGTGAGGTGGCCGTGTTCTGTCCTGCCCGGGAATTAAAAAATGAAATTCCTGCGGAGGCCAGATCATGGGTTGTCCTGGTTGGCACAATACCCTCCCTTGATAAACTGTATAGGCGAATTGCCAAACAGTAAAGAAAGCATGATAACAGTGATCACTAGGGAATCCATTACCGGTCACTGCGCAAATCCACCCACTTCCTTCCTCTGTTGAAATCATAGGAGCCAGCGTCCCATCATCTTCAGGTGACTCCCAACGGCTATTTTCCTGTCGAAAAACACAATAACGGAGCCGGTGGCCTTGCTAAATCTCCGGTTACCTACAGCCAACGTGCTTAAATGCCAGATAGTAAGCAGACAAAATTAAAACTTTCGTCTGATCGAACAGAGTTTGTCAAGAGTTGAATATACCTATCAGCTGTGTACGAATATGCGTGAGACCATGGCCAGCCAGTTTATATCTTTAAGGCATGACACACGTACAGCAATTCAAGTCTCAAACTTGACGATTGGAAAGGCCTGCCACACCCGGATTTTTCTATACCCGAAATATGCCAGTTATTATAAACATGAACTTATACGTTTCTTTAGGTATAGTGAATGGTAAAGAGGGGATCACGGTTGACATGATTATAGATCTCATGTCTATCAGGTTCTAGAAATTTCAAAGGCTTTTGGGATTGTCGTTTGGCTTATCGATGCACCACCAAGTGTTTATTGGTGAATGGTGATAGCTCACAGCACAAGGCTCTACCTGATTTGGATGATGGCGTATATCCTATTTTTCCAGTTTTATTTGTGGTGTAGTGGAAGGGGGATGGAGCTTGTAGTATTAGGGCACAACAGGATCCGCAGTTTCTCCGCCAATACCAAAGTCCGTATCTTTTGCTATCACAGAGTATAAGGCGAAAGGGAGAACATTCAATAAGATTCGAAGCTCTAATCTAGCAGGTTCTTCAGGGCACTAAGAGTACACCAGCTAAAGCTTGCTCCTAGGCCAAAAAAAAATGGATGATGAAATACATCAGTGCTAACGAATATGAATTGTACTAAATAATAAAATATCACCATGCTTACTTATCAGTACGGACGAACATGAATGGTACTTAGTAATGAAATATCACCACAATCCTCAAGGTCTGCTTCCAAGTATTGCATAGATTCCTCAAGTTCCACTTCCAAGTCTTCTTCCAAGTCCAATTGCGACTGTATATCTTTGTCGATAGGAGTGTTCAAGCAGTTATGTTATGGATGGCAGCGGCTGCTACAAGGCAAATCGGATTTAATATAGCTGTATTGTCAGTTTTGGAATTTCCCCTTGTATTTCCAGGAATTCTATCATACTGTGTTCTGACCGATTCACCCATCCACCACCTGATTGACCAATAGGGCGCTAATGGTGGTTCGGTCGACCGATCTATCAAACTCCTATGCTAAATATTCTCGCAGGTTGGCCAGAAACGGGCAAGTGATCGTAAGTACCATAATAAGCCTCGAGCCTTATAACGATCTAGCAAAAAAATTTGGTTCTCAATACAAGCCCTTTGCTTATAAAGCCCAGAATCCCCCGTTCATAACCTCATAATCTTACACCCCCACTAAAGGCCGTCGTTCCGTATACTTATAACTAGGAAAATACTCGGAGGCTTGAGTGATCATAATGAGTTGGGTTGTAGAAGAGAGTTCAATTCAGCACTTTGATTAGTATCTAATTGGCACTGCAATAACCATCCGCTCTCAATATAAACGAAAATTTAGAAATCGATGAAAGATAACTCTTATTCCGAACCGTATGATAACCCCCAACCAGACCGAAAACTCGTTATAAAATGAGTTGTATAATTTCTGATAATAGAAACATGGGACTGAATTACCTCCCTTAACGTACAGTTTTCAATCCTCCTTTCAGTGAATTCAATAACCTCATCAATGGTTATACCCTTTCTTTTGACCACCCCAAACAACATTTGATGAAAGTTTTGTATTATTGGTCTGCATTCCTCCATCCATGCATGCGAAAGTTGCCTGTTGAAGCAATACATAACTGCAAACTTAAGTTCACATAATGAAGAAACTAACCCCTTCTCCCACGTCAATTGCCCATCACAGAACATGAACTAATAAATAAAAAAAGACTCGATTTCATCGTCGATAGAGTATATATGTTAGTATACAGATGATTGATAGCGGATGTGGAGAGTGCGAGTGCTAAAAGTGCCGAGAATGCGAGGAAATAAATGATAAGGTACCAGAAAGCTGTCCAAGCACGTGCTAGCTTCCTGTTATTGATATCCTCCAATCGATAAGAATACCATGACCATTATGAATAACGATATTCGCAGGTTGAAGATCCCGGTGGTAGATTCTGTAGTAAGCAGTGAATTGAATAGTTAAGGCAATATCTTTAAGAGTTTTCTTTAATCCAAACTTCTCTATTTCTAGTAATTCACCGTATGGTTTCAATATTCTGTATCCATGCAAAGAGCAATGTTAGTTGTTGGTAGCTTTATTTATTGAAAATCTAGCTCATATCTATTCTCATAAAGGCTCCCATTCGAAATAATTTCAGGAATTTTAGGGTACCCAATCTGTAAATGTCCTTGAGATCCTTGAGAATGTTATGTTCATAGTCATTTTCTAGAAAAGCTGCTTTTTCACTGTCCACAGAACTACCAACCAAAAAACTTCCCCGAATGCCAGATCTCTTCACAGGGAGTGTCTTAAATGGGAAGGTATTCAGGCAGAACATGCTAATAACTTCACTATCCTATAGGTAATAGAAAAGCAGCAGCTTAGATATCTAGCTGCTTTAGGATATAGAAAAGGGGCTCGTCATAATGAGGTATCACCATATACCATACTACTACAAACACCACTGCAAATACTATCTAAGCATTCCTATAACAATTCCCATGGCCTATGTCTATGTACAATATCTTCAGCACGAACACTCGTCAGGCTACCCAATGTGACCGTACATGATTAGCCCATTCTTCCATTCGCTGACTTTGTACTGTATTGTCGTCTAGGTTAAGCTGATCCATCAACTCATACATCAGGAAAGAATTTAGAATGGCTCCAGTTGGCATCGAGTGGCATTCAATGGCATCTAGTGGCATCCAGTGGCATCCTGTGCCTCTCAGTGGCGCCCAGAAAACATGCACTCGATGCCAACTGGAGCCATTCTAAATTCTTTGCTAATGTACGCTGCATAGAGCTGCTGTTGTACCTGCTCAAACCTTTCTCGTACCCGACCAATAATATTTGCCTTCTCAGTGCTCCGCCCACTACCTTCATCTTTAACCCATATAGTACCCATGGTCTCATACACTTCCATACCACACTCCTCAAACATCATCAGGTATACCTTCCACTGCACTGTAGTCAACACTTTGATTTCAGTATCAAGATAGAAGATGTGTCGGCATGGAAGTAAATATTGTCTGTTAACCTTGCAGTAACACCACAAATTCTCACCAAAGTTAGGTAACTCCTTCCCCTTCACTATGAGCTCCTCAATAGCATCAAGCTCACGGGCAAGTAATTTCTGAATAGGAACTAGCAGCTGACCTATTTCTGCATACTGTTTTGTATAAACAGCAAGTTTGCGATTTCGAAAGTGACTTTTGGCCACTTCAGCCCGATTGTCAACATCATTCGCAGCATCTATGATATTTAAAATCATTCTTGAATTCCATGTGATGCTACTTGCCCTTTGGACAGCCCCGCAACAGACTTCAAGCTTGCGATGCCATGCCTCACGGGCATTTGTAGTGGTGGCTTGAAGAAGGAAGGGGCTATGCTGCCTTGTTGGAATATGGATAACCCGCTAGCCTATCGCACACATGTGAAGATACGGATGCGGATATGAGTAGATATGTTAGGATATGTGCGGGTATAGATGGATACGGATATGTACGGATGGATGGGTTGTCACGGTATTGCTAGATCCGATATTTGTGTATCTAATAAGGCCATGAACGCCGTGATGGATCGATATGGTCTTAGGGTGTTAATGCGAATACATCTCTTCTCACACACTCATTCATTCACTCGTTCCTCTCATTCTTTCATGCCTAGCATACATTGCCCACTTGGGTGCATTATAAAGCCAGTAGGTGCGAATGGATTTTTGCCATTTCTTCGTCGGCAGCCGCAATTGCCTGTTCAGACAGCTCACGATTTTTGATCTCGGTGAAGCAGTACATAGCATACTTGAGAAACTGATATATGGGCTTGTTGGCATTAGAGCCAAGTCGCCGGAGGAGGGTTCGGTTGAAGTGAACAGAGCAAAGAAGATGAGCTACTTCCTGCTCACCCACATTGAGACCTGGAAATGCTAGGCAGATTGCACGCTGTTCAATTGCAGAATCATCAGTCATAATATAACGTGGCTGCCATTTACCTAAATAAATAGATGTTAATATGAGCCCAATCTAGGAGAGAGAGGGGGGGGGGGGGGGTTCTTGTATAATATAGATAAAGAATATAACTGAAATTCATGCGTACCACTACACCACTGCTGTATATGCCTTAATCCTTCTGCAATGATGTCTCCATTCTCTCGCTCAACAACCAAGTGCGAGGTTGGAATCCATATATTATGCTCATTACAAACAAGAAATGAAAACATATTTCCTCATAGCCCCCCTAACGGGGCTGCATAGGAGGATCAAAGTATTTAAAAAAAAAAAAAAAAATGAAAACATATTATGACGAGCTTATGTGTGGCATCAAATTGCGTAAACCAGCCTCGCCTTTGCGGTATCAGAAGCCTTGTAGGATGAGCAAAAACCAATCCCCATCTTTGCCCCTTCTTACTGTCAACTACAGGCAGCTGTTCAAATAACCACCCTCGTTCCATTAACAAACTGCAAGCATGGAGAACATCATCTTCAAACAGCTTGCCATGTGGAAGTGCCCATAGGTCCGCTGACCCCAATCCTCGCTTTAGATTCCTAACATCTTATCTATATGCCGAATCCATTAGCTATATGATACAGTACCTTATCTAGTAGTCTCGATTAGACCCTCATAGACTCATCTAGGAACATCATAGTTATACGAACGTTTTTAGACGAGCCACCAAGTGCTTTCAGCCGCTCCGAGCCTTCATGTGTACTTGCATCACGGACAGCATGGTATATCTAAGTAGCAGAGTTATTTTTGGCTGCTTCAGACTTGATATACCCCACTAATATGCTTGGTTTTTTTATCCGGAAGCTCTCCTCAACATCATGGGTATGGGTATGTTCATCAAGACGCTCAACCGTAACTGCTGTACCATCAACTGGACGCGAGACCTTAATTCGGACATTGCAAAGGTCGGCATTTCGAATACTACTCTGCCGGCATTTAATAAGCTCGACTTGCACGTTGGTGTTTAAAGGGAGACCCGCAGTTACGAAATAGAAGAGAGTGAATGTCAGTAATCCGTAGATATGCGTAGGACTCACTTACCAGAGGAAGCAGGGGGGTACGAAATCCGAGTCTTACCGACAAGGCCCTTAACTACCTTGAATAACTAGGTAGCTAGCTAGCAAGTTCGAATATAATTATGATTGTGTTGGTTGGTGCTCGATATCCAAAAGTCTCGAGACTTACGAGACCACAGCTATAGAGTCTCGAGAACACTGTCCCTGCCCACGAGGCGTCTCGTGCCAAGGCTTACTACCTTCAGCTCGTGGGACAGCCGTACAATGCTGGTCCGCCAGGAATCCCCCATCTCTCAAAATCTTCGGCTTTCAAACTAAGTAGGTCTGGGCCGTCGACCACCTTGTTTTTGGCGACTTCTAGCTAGGTGCTTATCTTTGAACCTGTACTCTGTATACCCCTTTATTTTCCGCCAGAAAAGTTTCCACATCTACTTCGCTCCATTCCCAGACGTCTTCCAGGAGACTAGGAGGGATGACTAGACTATTGCCGGAAGTCGCCATTTTTGTGGTGAAGGGGTGAGGGGTTTGAGGGGGGTGGTGAGGGGGGTGGTGAAGGGGGTGAGGGGGTGACGGGGTGACAGGGGTGAGCAGTGTCTATCGGGGTTGGGTGGTGATGGGAGTAGTAGGAATAGTGGCCGTGGGTTAGTCTGGTTGGCACAACGTCCCTCGTGCTTGATCCCGAACGGAGATGCAGGTCGTCAGGAGGAAAAGAAATATTTGGCCCCCACAAATGTACTGTAATAGATGGAGGCCAAGATCGCGACCTTGAATAATTAAGTAGTGTCGGTTGGGGTGGTGGTGATTGATACATCACTAAGTAATGTTTACCTAATACCTATTTTAAAGGCTGGTACCGAGATATGCGACTGTTTTCCTATAACAGATGAGTGTACATGATTCCACGTGGGATGTGCATAAGAGGTGGCATGACTAAGTACTTATGTATTATCTTATGTTCAACTATTATCTTATGTAACGTCGATTGCATCTAGTGTACCTACTCCAATTCTATTGTAGTCCGACACCGGAATATCATGAGTGAGAGGTCAGGGCCAAAGCTTATTACTCGTGTACGGTGATTGTCAAATGGAATGCTCAACGTCAGTCCTTTTGTTATTCGGAGCATATACTGTACTTACGTCCTATTGTTTTGTTAGTTAATCCAAAAAGGCCACAAAAGCAAAGCTGCTGAACCAGGCACATTGACTCATCTCCCCCGACCAGAAACAGACACAGAGCAGACAGCTGTTTAGTAATGCCTCCACAATTTTACATATTACCTTACTTCTTAAGCGAGATCTTCCTCAGTTCTACCCTGTTCGCAATGGTGTCTCCGTTCCAACTGAGCCAATAATAAATCGAATCGCTTGCGGGAAGCACATGGTGTACACTACCTGCAAGGATGCTGCTTACAATGCATGCCAACTGCCGGTGTAATCCATACAATTATATGTGGACAAAGGTCAGGCGCTTGTATATGTTTAGGGGCTGGGGAAAAGGATGTGGGTTTGCTTATGGCACTTCACATCAACACGATGCATTTTTACACAGTTGCTGATTGCCCTTTTTCGGTCGATAATTTTGCGTGATTGTGGTGATTGTGAGTAGGCAATTACCCGAGCGAGACGAGAGAGAGAGAGAGATCACAATGACGAGTACGATATCAGACAATGTGAATTGGGTGGGTGATGTTTGTTCCTCGAATTTAGGAACGGGTACGTATGGTCTTTACTGTAGCCGCCACAATTGGCATAGATACTTACTACTATCGTCATACTTAGTCGCCAAAATCAACAACACTCTCTACGCGATCGGCGGATACATGATCCTCCGGGACTCCTCCGACCCAAACTCTCCCGGGGTAACCCTCGCAAACTCCCATCTCTACACAATTGACCTCAGCGGCAACTCCATCGATCTCGAAAAGGACTATACCAGCATCATCACTGCACAGCGTCTCCCCGATGGTGTCCCTCGGACAATGTGGACGAATATGTTCAGTGATGGAAAAACCCAGCTCCATTTTTTTGGCGGGTTACAGAACCCTCAGCCCATATACCTAGCAAACGGGACTTGGGATTTGAGGCCTAGACCGGAGATTAACGATACCATGTGGACGTATCAGGTACAGGAGAAAAAGTGGTTTAATGTCGATAGCTCTGGGAAGAGGTTGATCTCTGGACTAGGCCAGGACGTGCTCGGACAAGCTGCAAGAGCGCAGAATTATAATCCCCCCGCTGGCGGAGGTGCGCGGGGGTGGATACATGGCGGTGCAGTTTGGACGGAAACATATAAAATTGGTAATACGACTGTGGGAAATGGCACTGCATTTCGGGAATTGAGGGATTTGTTTGAAGGTGTAGATGGTTCTGCATCTTCAAATGGTGCTTATTCCCTAACGAAAGTCAATACAACTACCGCTACCTCAGTAACGGCACCAAGACCAGTCGTTCAAGGGGGGATGGTCTTCCTCCCCTCCCTCGGTGATGAAGGCGCCCTAGTCCTTGTGGGTGGTAGTTCGCTTGGGGCGGTTACCTCAATGAAGCAGGTCAACGTCTACGACATCTCTACCAAAACCTGGTTCACCCAAGCAACTTCCGCGGTGAATGGTACATTTCCCGAAGACCGCACGGAGGGATGCATAGTCGCTGGCGCCGCTCGGGATGGTTCAAGCATGAATATATATCTTTATGGAGGGAAAGTTGCAAATGCTGATGGAAGTGATCCCCCGTTCGTAAGTTTGGGTGAGATGTGGGTGCTTTCTATGCCAACGTTTCAGTGGGTTAGGAGTGGCAAGGACCAGACGGTGACGAGGGTTGGCCATACATGTCACGTTGTGAATGATAGGTATTTGGTTAGTTACCGGGGGTTGGGACCGACGCCGTGTGATAAAATGGGAGGGGTGCAGGTGTATGATATGAATAGCATGCAGTGGACTACGAAGCTGGTTACTGGAACTGGGTATGAAGTTCCGGGGATGGTATATCAGGTTATTGGAGGGAGGTAAGTTGATCAACCGTGGCCTCATGAAAAAAAGGCAATTACTGGTATTATTTGAATTTACTAACTAGTCTTTTCTCTCAGCGCACTCGGTGGTGCTACAAAAGTAACTCCCGCAGCAGGTTTCGCCGACGCCAAACTACAGCAACTTTTCAAATATAGTCCACCGCGCAACAGCACAGCAACTTTCATCCCCAGTAGCTCAAACTCCCCGAACAAAGCAGTCAAGATCGCTGTGCCAATCATCGTCATCTTCCTCCTTTTTGCCCTCCTCGCCGGATTCTTCCTGTACAGAAAACGCCGCCGGAGAATGTACGGGGCAGGAACCGGGCAAGTGGGCGTTGAATTAGCACCCAATCATGAAAATGATGAACCGATGGAGTACTATTGCGGTGAGCTTCCGAGCCCGCAGAAAAACGACCCGACGAAGATCATGGAGTTGGAATCGAATTATCCGCCGGCATTTGAGTTGCCGGTGATGGGTGTTCCGGGTAATAGGAGGGATAGTGATGTTAATCCAAGCCCCCTGGTGGGCATGGAAGGGGTTCGTGAGACTGGCAGTTTGTTTAGGGATACAGGAAGGGCAGGAGACGCAGGAGATAAATAGTTATAATAATCGTGGAGGCTACAGGCGTTGGGGAGGTGCGGGGTAATGAACGGGGATATAATGCTTGATTGGAGGATATGGTGTCTAAACACACTATAATCGTGTCAATATGGTCTGGGATGTGAAGCTAGGGTGGGTGGGAGAATGTAGATTCTTTCAGAAGGCGGTGGTGGTACTGGGTGTTACTTTGGGCTGGGACGTTCGTAATAAGTATACATTGTGACGGCTCGGAGTAGTAGTGCTTTCCAAGTGTACTATGATCAGTGTATAGTAGATAATTGGCCATATATATAGTTGTATATATATAAACTGCATTCTCGACATTACTTTGATGTGCATGAAGTTGATATCTATTACGGATAGGTAAAGCATTGAGCATTTGTTATTCTACTTGAGACAAGTAGTAGTATTTTAATAAGTACAATGGAGTCGCGTTATAAAATACCCTCCACCAGTCCTGAGGGGGTTTCTTATAATGTGACTCCACTGTAGGTCTTTTTTGATAACAGAACCAAGCGTATACGAGCAAATTTCTGACGCAGCGGACGGAATGGGTGAAGGTAAATACTATCAGGAGGATGGTTTGTTAAAGTACCAACCCCTGCATGTTTCTGTCAAACAGACACTTGAACAAAAGTCTCTATAAATACCGAAACCACACCAAAAGTGGTGCTCTTGTTGTAACATGTTAATTCCAGCTACATTATTTAGGGAGGATCAATCCCTTTGATTTTTGCAGCCAAGAAGTGCGATGCTCCAGGTGGGCATAGTGGACTTTAGAATTGGAGTTAATTTTTTCAAACGCAAACTCTAAATTTTAGGCACTCCACCAACTTCTAGGGATTTAAGTCGCAAGTGCAAAATCCTTTTCTAGTCTGTACCATGCGATTATTACTGGTGGAAGAGTCACAGTCGTTTTTAGCAGCCTGAGTTAGCAAATTACTGAATCATTCAGGTATATGCATTCGGCCTGTCAATCATCTAGATTTACATTCAACATTTCCTGATGCTGGCCCTGGACGCCTATTCCACCTATATTTCCATGTTTTTGATATGATATTGAGTTCTACTGGATACCGGTAGCGGTTGATGGTGTAGAAGATGAGAGAATAACTGCGATTCCTGGAGCTACATACTACATTCCTACTTAAGTAGGAAAGGAATTCAGCCATACGAAAAAGTCCGTTTGACATAGTTGATGCGAGAGCAGATGAGGTAGGATGCGATAGGCAATGATTGTATTTTTGCTGATTCATGTATGGTTTGGTCTGTGCGTACTGGGTGGATTGTTCAAACCACTGGTCAATGGTTGGGTTTGCTGAATGGAACAGAACACCATAGCCTTTGATCCTATCACTAAAGGTATTCCTTAACTCTTCTAGGTTATGAGAACATGTCTGTAGATGGCGTACAGGAAAATTTAATAGTACTGTATTGGATTATATAGAGGGCATGCGGGTCTGGAAACTTTACGCGGCATCTTTTGACTACGTTTCTAGTCCTACCGTGCTAGTGAGCTGGTAGTCCAGACATTCTCTGTGCATACATAAGTACTTAGCAGAACCAAATATTGATTTGGATGGTGGAAATAAGATTGTGAATACAATTATTAGTTAGACTGGATCTATCTTGATTACCCTGAATTACCAACCAGGGACATTTTTACGACAAGTATGGGAGTGCTTGTGGAATGATAATGGAATAATTCGGTATAAAGCGGGAGGGATTTCCAAGTAAAGCAGGTGGTACTTACCTGTTCCCTGCAGTTAGAAATACTTCCGGAAATCTTGCGCAAACTATATCAGAAGCAATTCTGTTTCTAAGATAGTGGGTATACAAGACCCCTGTAACAAACTTTTGCACACTTACACATTGTTAATGAGTACCATGAATATTCTGAAACAGAAACTGGAAATCGGCACGAAGCAAAGCTGAAGCTGCAGCCTGAGATGAGGGTTTTCTCACAGACATAGGGCAATGTGGGCACTATCTTTTTGCTCTTAAAGTATCAAGTAGAGGGTGGGGAATGCTGAGCCACCAAAGCTGCGAATTTCCTTAAGTCAACTCTCTGGTGCACAATCCGTTGTAGGGAAGTGAATGAAAAACTGAAGCTGGACTATTGCACTGGAATATATACCGCCAGAGGACTTTGGACACAAGTTCTATTTGACCGTACAAGACTGTCAGAATACAAGACACAGGAGACAACAATTCTCCTGAGGATGGAGCCTCAGGAGAATTGTGCACCGTAGGACCTTCCGCTTTTGCCAAACTGTGACAATTGACTTGTTGCTTCCTGCCTCGCATCCAAGCTCTGCAGGCGCCAAATACCATGGACTTGATTGCCCCGTTAGAATACGGTCTACTAGGTCCCCGTGACAACATTCGTAGGAGCAGGGTCAGTAACACATGCTGAAAAATAAATATGCTAGATATCTATTTTCACTTCACACATTTTCGCCCTCTATTGCTGCGGCAAGTCTGTATATAATGCCAAAATCATCCCATCATGAAAAGCTAAATGCGTAAATCCTGAACTTGAAAGGAAAATCAGGGATATATATGCGAATACGGGACACCACTGCCTATTGCACACCGCCAGCTGCTTCCCCTCTCGCTTGAATCATTGTACGCATAAGGAGAGCCACCATCATGACGCAAATCTTGCCCGCGCACGGCTACCAGCCGGGCTCACCGCAGCCCCAAATGCTTGTACCTCCGAATAGAGAAACCACACCAGACCTTAGATACTGGAATTAGTACCTGGTGCAGCCAGGGTTGAGCCGTCGAATGAATAGCCTTCGGGAGCTATCTCAGATATATCACCGTAGTCACCGCACTTTAAAGCTCATCACAGGGGTCTACCTCCCCATCGTCGTATCCACCCTCAACACCCTCATCTTGATCGCTGTGGCCGGGATCCACGTTGAGAGTTTCCATTGAGATGGTTTGTGTCACAGCCAGAGGATCACTCCATGTGACACGCTTCTCCGAATTGCCTGGTGTCGTCTTCCGCCACTGGTTCAACCCGGAAGAGTTCTTCAGCTCTGCCTGATCACTGCCGCTCTCGCTGCCCATACAATCTTTGCGTCTTCCGTGGTTTCCTCCAGCTTCCGCCTGCGATTCCTCATGTAGCAACTCAGCCCTAACTGTAAGAGCTCTATCATGGGCTGCTGCTGCTGCGCTCTCTGGGGTACTGATTAGTGATGAACTAACCATTAGGATGGCTCCGGATTCCAGTTCCGCTCCGAACGCTCCGACATCGATCACAGCTGACCGACGGCGGTGTCCCCTCGCGCCACTTTGGAGGGGGAACAGCGGCCGTCTGCGAGGGGTCAAATAATTCACTTCAGGCGAGAGCTCAGTTGACTCGTCTCCGGTTGAGACTTTGGGAATTTCTATATCAGTGTATCCCCTTGCCGTTGCTGTGAAGTGAAGCTCTGATGGTGCCCTAAAGGCTTGGGATTCAGAGCGTTCAAGTTGGAAAACCCTAGACCTCAGTGATCCTTTGTTGTCAAGGATATCGGGTGTCTCGGATTGTTTGATGGAGGATCTATTAGTAGAGTGGTTCTTTATTATAGAATGAGACATTTGGTTAAGATAATGGCCTTCAGTGGACCTTGTGGCTAAAACGTCAGAACTGGACCCGAGTGTGGGAGGTACATGAAAAGTGGCGGATACCCGATGGCTTCGTGGTGCCAAGGCCACACTTGTGGGCGTTAGCCTGCTGGGCGCAGCTCCATGGGCCCTGAATATGTCCTAGATAACACCATCAGCTCCTTGTATTGGAGATGTGGCAGAACTGTTAGTACTTACTTCATTTTTCCCCGTACTCTCATGATAAATGTATTCCGAACTCCCGGTAGGTCCTGCGTCGGCATTAGGGGGTATATGTGAATCCATCAAGGGCCAGCTGGTGGAGCCGGAGTGGGAGGGGGAAAGAAGGAGGAAGGGTTTGATCGTGCTCTAAGAATAAGAATGGAAACCTAGAGCAAAGTGGAGCGGGAGGAGTTCATGTAGGTAGGGGACAGGAAACTGGTATTGACTTTCCTTGCATCTTCAAGCTCGGTGCTCCGCGCCCTGCAGTACTGGCAGTCCCAGATCTTGTAATTTTGAGGAGAAGGTTTTTCTGGACGGACCATGGTTATCTGGACAAAGCATGGCATCGGGGCACCAATGATTATCTATCTACCTCAGCGTATGAGCGTCATAGGAAAACTCGAGTACGGGAACTCCAAATCCCACCATCCTATACAATGAATTCTTTCTTTTCTTTTTTCAGTCATTACTCGCTTAAGGGCTTGCGCCATAATGGCGAGGCTATAACCTCTTTACTCTAGCCGTGCTACTGCACAGGGATGTGCGCCTTCGCCATAGGCAAACAGCTTGAATACGAAATACATAATGATCTACAAAAAAAAATACACTCATAATGGTAGTAAGGACTCCGTGGCATCAC
The DNA here is from genome assembly GCA_015179025.1 of Terfezia claveryi. Lineage (NCBI taxonomy): Eukaryota > Fungi > Ascomycota > Pezizomycetes > Pezizales > Pezizaceae > Terfezia > Terfezia claveryi. The sequence goes on from WHUX01000082.1 coordinate 172,933, forward strand.
TTGACTATCTTCTGAAGGCGACCCAGATTATCTGAGATGAAACACAAGAATATTCACAATAAATGTGAACTATACTACGCTCGTATACGTTATACACAGAACGTAGTACGGACACGTTACCAATAAGAAGCGTCGTTACCCTGAAATGAAACTTGGAATGTGGGTGCTGAACTGCCTGCCGCTAATTTCCGATACCCCTCTGGCTCTCGATCGCTCAGAATTCCGCGGAAGTCATTGTCTACCTCAAGTTTGTTTGTGCATCAGATTGGTTGACGCGTTTTACCCCCTGTGTCACTTGCCGGCGTATCAATCGGGATAGCTTCCATTTGGCACCGGGAAACCACCCCACGGGTAGCAAGGCAAAGTTTTTCTATCACCCAGGTAGGGACCAGAAAGTTGAATGTGAGCGCTTGTAGCGGTGTGGTAGGCGACGGCAAGCCGCTGTGGAGCTTTTTCCATACATGCATTTCAGAGGTTATTCCGTTTTGTACTCACGGGTGTGGCAAGTCGAAGATAAATGAGCCCCACAATTTATAGTTATCTTGGGCTGCCCTTCCTTATTGGATATGCAAAGTGTATCTAATAGATAATCGAGCCAATAGGGAAAGGCAGGCTGTGGTGAAATCAGACTTCTAGGTCTGAAGCCAATCCAATGTCGCAGGATAAAAGAATGAAAGGGTCTAATAGGAGCCGCAGAGCCTATGGTATAGGGCCCGCAACGGCGCTCTGGCTACTTGCCGGCAAAATCCTTGGAACCCCCCCTCTCTCTACTCTCTCCATAATATACAGAGGTGAGGTGAGGAATACAGTTGTGTGCAAAGAACTCAGTTAGGCTATTATTTTTTTCCATTGGTTTCAAAGCTGGTGGCGGCGTTTTCAAGTTATTATCATCAACTGGTTGAGTTGAAGTCCTACAATTAACCAGACCTAGACTTTAAGCTGTGGCATGCTTGAGAATGCTGACCAGAATGGTTCGAGACCCTATGGCTGAACCCCTCTGAATCTTCCATAGTGCTCCTCGGAGCAGGCCCGCGAAAATCCTTTCACCTAACGAGCATTAGACATTACGGCAGAAAGAAGCACTAATAGCGTGAGAGGCTTGAGTGTCCAATGGAGCAATCTTCGAAACATTGAGCAACAAAATAAAAATTCGCACCTATACGCTAAAGAAATAAAAGGAGTGAGGATCCTCGGAAACTCTCTTCCGATGAATAGCCAGTTGATTATTCGGGCTCACCTATAAGAAAAAATGAGATGACCCACGGCAAAGTGTTGGCAAACCAAAAATCCCTCTTTGAATGTTACGCACACCACTCAAACCCATCATCTATCAACCAACTTGAGACATTTGCTCTGAAATGACCAAACACAATCGCCCTACCAAAAACATATTCAACCCGGTATCATCTATGACAGGTTCTCCAGAAGAATTCAAAACACTATGTACTGGAAAGAAGCAACCAAACGAAACATCCCTCCATGTGCTCTCAACTCTATTAATTTCAATATCAATTACGGAGCATATCGGGATAAATCTTGCGACGTTTTATCACCCAGAATGGGATTCGGCTTTGATCATGGTTGACTGTGCTTCCGGAACAGTCAAAGGGGTTTCTGCGTTTTCGTTCCTGGATTCCAGGTACGAGAGGTGGTAAAGGCTTCGTATGCTTTTGATCGGCAATCTTTTCTTCAACTTGAGTATCTGGCGTTGATTCCTGGATACTTGAAAGTGCAAGGCCTTCAAGCGTGAGTGCAGGGTTCGCAACCACGAGCATCTCATCTAAATCGTCGTTGCCGTCTGCCATCTGCCAATTTCCGGTTAGGAATAAACTGCTGTCCTTATTCCTTCCATTTAAGAGGGGTTCGAATTGTTCGTAAATCCCCTCTTCCAGTTGGGCAGTGTCCGTCAATGGTTCGTCGTTGATCACTGCAAGGGACTCAACAGTCACTGCCCTATTTGCAACCATATTTTCCGGGTCACCAGTGGCTGCGGCCTTCAAATCACCTGCATCGAATAAGCGCTCGTCTTCCTCCTCCTGATCGAAGAAATTTGCCTTTTCGTCTTTCTCGCTATTTGAGAGTATTCGGCAACTTTGAAAGACTCCAAACTCTGCCCTTTGTGTTTCCTCAGGCTTTGTGGGCCACTGTGCTCCGTATCCTTCGGTGGACCCACTGACAAATTTACACATATGTACACCTACAACCATTTCGCCAGTATGTTGTACGATTTCCATCCGGTCTTCAATAATATGGCGAGGTTTCAATCGATTTTCCACCATTTCTCCCCCGCTATTATTTGCGCTTGCGTTATATGGAGGAGTTTCAACTGTCTTGTTATCTTCCTGTCTGTCGTCATATATTTTTTTTTCAACTTCAAGTTGCTCCTCCGGTTTTATATCAACCTCAGATTCATCCTTAGTGTCTTCTTGAGCTGTGCTTTGCTGACCGCTCATGCCTACATCATCCCCGTCCTCCGGCTCTTCATCATTCAGGAACAAGAAGTATTCATCCTCCCTATCCAACGACTCCCGGAGGGTCTCCCATTCGCCACCCCTTCTTTTGATATCGGCGTGATGAGCGATTGGCTTCACTAGCACCTTTCGACAGAAGGTGATCTTTCTCCGGTGCGGGAGTTCTTCTAAGCTAAATGGCTTCATAAGGGGTACGATGCAAAGGTCGCACTGAGGGTGTGGACCACGAAGACTACACTCTTGCCGGTGGTTCTTTTCTGTGTTGTCTATAGTTTTTTGGTCAAAGAGTATGCGTCGGTGCCCGTGCTTACGTCTGCGGCCTTTCTCCTTCGCTCGACATCCGGGGGGGGTGACGTTGCTGGATCCAGCGGTCACACCACTGTGATATCGATCTGTCTCCTGGAGGCTGCGTGGTCGTAGTGGAAGATGTTTAGTCACACGTAGGGGTGGGGCCTGCGATCTCCTGATGGCTCTGAAGGGAACCCAGTACTGTTTCATTGGGTTCTCCTTGTTTATAGGTTGAGTCGCGGGAATTGACGTGTTACGCCGCAAGCCCTAAGCCTAACGTGCCCGTTTCTGGTGGGAGTCCGGACAGGCACTATGAGACCCAGGATACGTGGAATCCTCAGCCCCAATCCGCCTGTGGTCTTCAGGGAGTATTGCCGCGTGGCCAGGTGTGTTGTCGAGCGTTGCGCTCGCAGGATATCGGTGGAAAATTTTGTCGAATGGGGGCTTTGCTAGCTTGGCCTCCTCCACCTTGGTGACTAAGCTCTGTACACATCGTGTGGACTTGGCAGCAACGTGAACGTAAACATCGTTCCCAAATTACTTGTAGGGAGTAAACGTGGGCCTTTAACACCGGGGAGTACCCACGGAGGCCTCTAATACATAATCCTCGCGTTATTGCGATTCTGGGACATCAGCAGTGACAGCCGGGATGGACGTACGCACACAAAATCAAGGAAACGGGGCCTTGAGAATGATATATACCTCGGTCCGATAGCTGCCTAGATCCTGGGATTTTTCGCACGTATTCACCATGACGCCGTTAGACCTTACAATCAAGCTCAGGTTCATAGGATACGATAGTTGATTGCCTAGCCTGATATAAGCAGAGTGCCATCTATATCTAGTAGCCGTACACCAGGTCTCACTCTCCAAAAAAAATTTACACCAGGAAGGGATGTAGTTTGGCAGTTGATTGAAATGTATTTCAAATGAACATCCCTAGTTGTTTGCAGAAACAGATTCATTAGACACAGTGCATAGGCTGCCACAATAGTACAAAACAGCATACAGCACTGGCATCCTAGTATATGTAAAATGCCAATTCAATTTCAACCCCTCAGGCGGTAAGTCATTTACACCTGAAGAACGTAGAAAGAAGCCAAGGCCAAGGTAACTGTCCATGGGGTCATAATCTGAAAGGACAGGGGAAAAAAGCTAGTGGAGATTCGAGAGGAGGACTGGGTAACGATAAAATCATCCACAGGTAAAGCTCGAAACTTCCTCACTATTAATTCCTCCTATCGAACTATCCACGATGAGCCTCCCACTGCTCGGCCCCGGCGCTAGTATTCTAGTTTTTTTGGAACTATCTTTACGTCAGTGATTTTTGGTACTGTGCCAGGACCATCTGCCTTACGTGGCATTAATATTATCCTTAAGCTTCGTACATTAATATATGGAAGGACCGTCCCCTGACAAAGGTCTTAGTGATATAGCCACTAAGTTCGCTTCGGGAGATATCTGTGCGCAGTTCATATTCCTAGAGCGGTAAATTACAGTGGTGTACATCAGCATCAAATAAGAACTTTGTAAAGGATGTGAATTCGAGGAGTTTTCTCTGTGGCTGCTGGTGATAAAAACCCCAAGAGCATTCGCGGTACTGGTAACCATCCCTGAAGCCCTGGCTTTATTCGCGAATTTCTACGGTAATGGACCAAATAAATAGGGAATTTTTATACGAGTTAGGCGTATAGATCTTCAGGACTATAGGCTGGCAGATTAGCTCTGGGAGTGGACCAGCGGGAATTGGTTTCCATAAAAAATATGCCCGTTCATCATGCCTCACATGGTTTCCTTCGGTTTTGGGTATTGAGTAGAGCACCTACGAGGAACCTATTGCAATTTTACTACATTGGTGGAGGTTAAGTACATTTAACCGCAAGGCACAGCAAGATAAAATATTAAATCCTTGTTAGTTTTCCCAATTACTGGTAGTCCATCAGCCCCTGAACCATAAAGTTGGTCACGCAGATGATGAACTCCCAGATAATACATGAATGGTATGTTACAGGCCAACCAGGTAAGGGCCCAGCCGCCCAGGTAAAAATCTTGGAGAACTATATTGCTAGGTATAGGAGGTTAGTATGTTTATGTAATAGGGGTAAGAGATTGATAGGCAGTCATGATTATATTTGAAGAATAAATCAATTATATCTGGGGTATATTTGTGTGGAATACTTTTGTTTATAAGATAGGTTTGAAGGGGAGATAGACTAGGAATATCTCAACCCAACAGAGTTTAAAATGTAGTGCCCAATATCTGAAGGGAATATATATTTAAGAGTATTTGACTAGTCTAACATAGAAGAAATCCAATAAAACTAGCTAAGGTCCTCTTATAGTTCTTAGCATTGAGCTCACCTCACGCATATTGGGATAAAGCACTCAATGGGTACAAAGGGCCTCTGTGCAATAGGTACACTCGGTATGTTAAACTGATAAACTGTTACGAGTCCGAGTACAGGAGGGTTACCATTTACCAAAGTGCGTGTAGAGCGCATTTCGGCAACCGAGCACCGTAAGCCTTGCACCGAGTATATGGCCTGATCAACCATTAGGGCAGCAGGACAGACTTAATGAGTTATACTTGAAGCCTGTTTGAGCGGCTACCCGCACTCACGTTTGCCTGATATCAAGCCAAATGGTACATGTAACGTACCTTCCTTAAATTCCGTTATACGGACCCTGATTCCGCCTCAGGCTCTCAGCTACTAGAATCTGATTCGGTTTGGGAAGTCACTATCCTACTCTTCTCAGTGGGCCGGCCTCCTATGGCCAGCGCCAGCCTGGACAGCTCCAAGTGAGGCCGGCAAACACCTATGCATGTATCAAGGCTGTTACTGACCTAGGCAGCCTGAATTGTCCGGGTAGCCAAATAACCTGGACCTTCTGGAGAGCCTGAATAGCCCAGAGACTGCCTATGATCTCCGCAGCCCGCCCACACTGACACTGCCGAGCTTCAGTCGAAATTTCCAAACCTATATATAGCAATGCTGAGTCGACCCACACCCATACCTCGTCCGAGGTCTCCGTTGACCGGGAACGAGGGAGGGGGAACATACTACACGTATTAAGTAGTGCTATACGTATACATGAAATATTCTCGATACCAGGATATGCCCCTTCCCCCCTCCTGGCCCCATATATACAGAGATCTCTCGTTACAAGCATATCAGATATAAGCATATATTGGTTACAAGCATACCTTCGGCAGTCCCACATAGTAAATAAGCATATTTTTGTTACTAGAATATTCTTATTTTTTTGGCTTAGTCACCATACATATGCTTGTAACAAGAGAAGCGCCTTGCCATATTCGGTATGTTTATCGATAAGAAATAACCCCGCAGGCACGATGAAGCAACATAAGAGTTCAATCTAACATACTAAGAACAAGCTTACTATTTACCGACGGTAGTGCCAACCAGACTACTTACCACGATTTACCCAATGGGCTCAAATGCCTACTGCTTATGGATCTCCGCATGTTCTGCAACGACAAGAGTGAGCGACAACATCACTGCAAGATGTCCTCAAGCGGGAGAAAAGACGCACTGAAACTCTTGAGGTTCAGCGCAGTTCAGCACAGAAGTCACCATGTTTATTTAACGCAGGATTACTGACTTTGTGCTGGGTCCAGCCTCCTCCTCCTCATACATATCCCTTCTGCTCATTTATATTTATTTATTTATTTAATATTATCACTGTTCATACTTGTTATTTGGATGTCTGGCATTTATTATCCCATTTTGTAACCTTTCCTTGCTCGCTCTACCTTTATTTCTGTTTCTCTAGATATAAGAATATATTGGTTACAAGCATACTTCATCTGGTCCGGAGCGTATGCTTGTAACGAGAGATCTCTGTATTCAGTAGAACAATATTTTTATCTTATAGAGTTGTCCCCTAATATATTTGAGAAATGAGAGCACCTAATTGGGCAGTTGGTTATGCAGGATTGGAAGGTTAATCAATAGAGATTACAACTTTCAACCTGAGGAAGAGATACCGTATTAATTCGCAAGTAAGAATGCTATCTTATTTACAAACGGGCGGTTGGAGCAGCCTTCTGTCTTATATACGATACTAGCTTAAACACGAGATACTGTCTTATAAAAGAATTTCCGGAATGGCGCCGGCAGTGGCATAATTGATATCTAGTTACACGATCTCCTCCCCAAGCGTAATCTTAGCATATTAAACAGCCTTTTCTTCAATAATATAGTCTTCCTGCTCATCATCACTTCCATCCGCCTCCTCCTCATCATAGGAGGTATGTGCTTTTGCATATGTGATAGCTGCCAGTTTGAATTCCCAGGTGTATTAATGTCTTCGGACTGGAGTATTCAAAGTAGTTGCTTCCTTTCCAGCCTCACGTAAGGCGTTGAAGTGTATAATGCCTTGTGCCACATCAGGTCCTTCGGGATCCGCCTTTCGTAGTGATGCAATCTGTGTCCGCTTGCCAGAGTTCTGCAGTTGCAAAACAGAGGTTGCTCGAGGTTTTTGGCTTGTTGTTTGCGCATTGGGTCCAGCACGAGGTACCAGCGGAATTGACATTGGAACAAGTGAGGTTGGTGATGAGTGTTTTATTTTAAAAAAAATTCATTACTAGTATTCGGTGGCCATGAGGAGCCACCCGGAAACCAAGGTGGATTCAGGACAAGGCAAGTTAATCTGCCGGGTCCAGCGCCTATATACCGCAAAGATAAAAGATAATACTCAAAAGCCAAGAGGCGAAAGTAGACTGAATTCAACAGCCGAATGGCATAACAAATATGAGAGCAGAAATAACGAGATCAAGTGACGCAGAGCCCCCTACTGTCATTATCCGGCTAGATGCCAAATGACCCCGAGAGGCCTGACTGACGCTCGCGCCTAAAAGAAGCCCAACTAGCCCCCCCCAAAAAAAAACCCTTGTCTTATACACTAATACTGTCCTGCCGAGTGATACTGTCTTACTTGCGAATTAATACGATATTGGATTCGTTTGAGTTCTCATGTCTCAGAGTCATTCAATAAAGGCTATAATTCTATCTCTTATTCTAAGGATTGACAATAAGGAAGATGAGGATTCAAATAATGAAGGGCCTATCTCAATAAGCCCTAGCTGTTCATGCGAGACCTATCTTATACAAGGTCCAATCAGGACCACTCAATGACACCACATACCAGGTTTTTATTGCGAGCGTTAAGCATACCCTTTTTTAGCTTAGTCACATCATATGCTTATAACGAATGTGCGCTAGCAGGGATACTTATCGATAAGAAATCAGGCATTGCCAATGCTGCTGGTCTCTAGTGGTGTTCAGTGCTGGATCCGGCGCTCAGAGTCACTTCGACTCAGCATTCCAGGAATCATCCTGGGTCCCCTAATGAAGTAAAAGGTTGCACAATTTTCTCCCGATTTGTTCCAGAGTTATTCCACAAACTTCAATCCTCTGCAGAAACAAGCATATGGTCGGGACTAGAAATGGTATGCTTATAAAGTAAGTAGTTTTCTGTACTAGCTATCGCATAGTAGAACGCTATATACGACCTGGCAAATCTCAAGAATGTTCATCAAGATGGTCCATAACTCTGTCGAACACCAGCTGAGATTTGAACTAGCAGCATGCAGAGAAGGCTGTGCAAGAAGCTGCCTTTTCGACCGTTTACATCAATATAGCAACACTAGCTGCAAAGCTTTCGGAGGGGGCCTACAAATTCAACCGGATACCGTAGAGTGGATATCCCCTTTTCAAGATTACCGCATAGCCGGGAGAAACGGCTGGAACCTAATCACCGCGGCGTAGATAGGGTACAAATGAATGAGGTGTAAGACCGGGAGCCAGCTTTCAGCTTAATAGATTAACGGGGATGGTACTTTGATGCCCAAGCTATGGTTCATATAGGGAAAGGGAGGAGAGGCGATAGGGGTGTAAGCGTGGCCTTCAGCCAGCATTTAAAAGGAAATAATAGAGGAGAGCTCTAGGAATGAGAACACTGCTAGTTGCGAGTTGCGGAGGTGGACCGACAGAATTTTAGACAACATAGCTCATTCAATACCTTTCCATGTAAAAACATGAAATTATTACACCTCTGGTTCTCCGTGATTATCTCACCCTCTGCACTTCACGCTTGTGAAAATCCAGGATCATCACGCCTCGAACTCCATACATTAGCTATCAGCTATGGCGTCCTTCTGTTGCAAATAACCATTCCCGTAGTCAGCTAAGTGTCTTTGCTATTCACTTTGCTGATCCCTATTGCGAACACTTGCTATCTGCTTAACGGTCGTATGAGTTATTTCTTCTCTTCACATGTACCCTACTGTCTTCGCTTACTAGCCTACCTACCAATAATCGGTGCATCTAGTTAATACATGCGCATATGGTTTAACTGCTTACGCATGTTCAAGATATCACCCTTAGTAGGTTATTTAGCTTAGACTGTTTTGATCTATCTTTACCCTGATCTCCTATCTATATATACTACCTCTCAGGACACTCAGGTATTCTAAATATGCTTCTTTGATAGACTCAATAAGACTGTCCACCTTGACTGCACACTCCATAAGCTGCTTGCACTCGCACTCGCACTCGCACCCTGCTTTATTGCACCAACAAGTCCACCGCTGCTTCCTCCGTTCAAAGCCTCCGCGATATCCTCGCTCAGAAGCCTTTCAATACCTTCAAGTCTATTATGGAGAGGATTTTGACATTAAGATTATCATTTGATACCACGATAGCCATCCTCAGCCAATATCACCTTCGTTGTGCCCAATAAATTACAATGCCAACAATAATCAGCTTTAGATCCGCTGTTCTCAAGAGAACACCGAGGGACTTTACTCCGAAATTTAAATTGCATAAAGGTAGGGAATGAGATGAATATGAAGTAGAGTTGAGGGAATGGGGAGTCATAAGGAAGAACTTCAGGGAAGTAAATGGAGATAGTGGGACGTGTTTTGAGTTTATGTCTCAGACTGGGATACTTACACCTGGGTGTATATGTTTGTATGTATCAGAAACAGCATGTGGGAAGTTTTGCAGAGAAATAATGAGGTATAAATAACTTCACACGCTAACCCTGTGGAGCTCGGAGGACAGAAGGATGCAAGTTGGTGTAGTTTGATGAAGAAATAACGACGGCTTCTCAGTATGGGAGTCAAGTGTTAGGTCACCGTTATGAGGAAAACAGAGATGCTAACTAGAGAGCTCGCATCCTAAAAATTTCGACATAACTGTATCTCCACAACTCCACCGCTTGAGTTGATTTTTCAATGACCAGACAATCCTTCAGGCTTCCATTGTTCCGTTTGTTCATCCGTACCATATACTGACACGCTAAGTTCCTCCTATAGTTTTATGATTCCTCTATTCTAACATTTGCTGTAGAGTTAAAGCAGGGTCGCGTAGTTTTTAACTTGCTTGCAGGGTCTTTGGGTTTGAAGCAATGAAGTCAATTTGAGGAGTCCAGATAAGGAGTCTTGGGTAGGGGTGAGATGGATCTACTGTTATCGGGTGAAATTTTCAGGATTCGCTGGAGGCTGACTCCTTCAGGTTCCTATTCTGCAGCACTGCCACCTATTCAATCTAAGTCCATTTATACCTTCGTACTCGGGATTGACATCTGTGTCTTTGGAAAACACCACTTCCAGGCAATGCCAGCACTTCCCTCACCCCTGAATCCACCCGGGTTTCCGGGTGGCTCCTCATAGGCCCCCGAACGGGGTAACAAAGTATTAAAAAAAAAAAAAAAAAACATATCTCACCTTCAACCCTGTACGAATGTAGATACTCTGTTGATTTCAATCTTAAGTATAGGCAGAGAGGTTCGCGAGCAGTAACATGTAACACAAGAACACGGCTTGGGAGGTGTGGAGGAAATATATACGGATAGCGCGGAAACAGGTTGGGCAGGGTCAAGGAACCCCTGTCGACCTCCCAGATGCCAATGATAACAGATGTTACGTAGACAGACGCGAGTTCTTGGTAATTCCAATTTATGTGGGAGTCATAAGTTGTGCAAGGGATGCAGCGGAGCCTGAGGCCGCGGTATTAGGTCAGGCCGCGATAATATGATTGGGTGAAATATTGATTGTTGGATAATATAATCTAGTCTAAGCAAAAACAAACAAAACTAATAAACAAGGATTAATATACTTGCTTTTTTTAAAGAAGACAGATAAGAATCTAGCCAATTATATGTTCAGCCTTATAGTATATAACTAATAAAAAGTAATAAATTAGAAACTAACTAATTAAAGCTACTTAATTTTAGTTTATAAATAATTTGTATTATAATTCTAAATAAGTATATATATCTAGTATAAACTCTTTTATAAAAAAATATTTATCTAAAGAATCTATCTTTTTGGAAGCTAACTAAGATTCTTAGTACTTGAATTTATCTTATTTATTACTATCAACTCTATTTTTAGCTCTTATTTATTTATAAGAGAGTACTATTTCTATTCTATTTTATATATCTATTATCTTTAAGATATTTTAGATATATTTATTTTTAAAGAATTTTTATTCTATTTAATTCTTAATTTTAAAAAGTATTTTATTTAACTTTTTTATTTTAGGTTAACTTTAGATATATTTTCAAGATTTTCTTTACTTTTAACTATGCCTTATATTTTTAATTTATATTTTTCTTTTCCTTTATATTATTATTCTTTACATTTTACTTTACAATTACAATTTCAACTTCCATTCTATATATATTTTACTTTTCAGATTTATATATTTCCTATTCAAGTTCCTTTTTAGGTATTTATATACCCTTATATATTTTGGTACTAAAGTTTTATTTTTTCTTTTATTTTTTTCTTACTATTTCCTTTTTCATTTAAGTTTTTCAGTTTCCAAGATTTTGAATATGAAGCTATATATATTAGTATTTTACTAAGATAGAGCTGTCTTGTTTTCCAACTTTCAGAAGCAGAACTATTGGATTTATACCAGTGATAGAGATCACATAAATAGAAAGGAATAACTAGAAAAAAAAAATTGGTGGATTGGTCATGGCGGAGGGCGTGAGGTGCTTTTATGCATGAATCTTCAGAGGTGGTTAACCTGTTTTCTTTGATAGTTTCTTTTTTTATAAGTAATCAGACATGTATAAGGGATGGAGGATAGAAGGGGAACAGGACTACCCCGAGAAGAAGTGGGAAGGAGGAGGCAAAGGAAGTCAAAGGAGCCAGATATGTGGAGATTTTTACACACTTATCACCCCATGGAGGAGAATGAGAGTCGGAGAATACGTCAAATGTACCGACAATGATCACCACCGAAGGGAATCCAACGGCCTTTCATCGGAGTTAAGCCTACGACCTCGAGGAAAAATACCACAGTAGCAGCAGTCGATGTTAGAGACTGGGGGTGGCCAGGAACCTTTAGGGTTTTGCTGGAAGCTGGGTTTGATTATGGCAAGGGGCGTGAGCAAGGAAGTGGGACGAAGATAATTATTGGTGACGAGAATGAGCAGAGGAAGCGGTGTGACTACTACGCTGGGTCAGTCAATCTCGCAAGAGTGGTGGAACGAACCTTGACAGTAGTCTCTCCTCACCCCCGACCCCTCTTCAACAACCGTTCAGTCCACCTCCATCAATATTACGTCAATATTTGCATTCTAATAACCACTGAATATTATCCTTCTCATTGCTTGTCACTATCACCAAGAACAATGGGATATTTCTGGAAACCGTCAGTCTCAGAGGAGCATTGATGATGCCGAAATTGATACGGAGATCATTCAAGATTGCCGAGGCAGTTTGGAGACCTGGGAAAGGGGGTAGATGTATTACGAGTTTTGGGAACAATGTGGAACGCGGATGTGGATGGGCTTTTGGGCAGTGTGGAGAGTGCTAGGGGTAAGGAAGTTTTCTGAAGCATAGGTTGAATTGCAACTGATGGATAGGCAGATGGAACACATGAGTTTGCTACATACGTGTTTGAAAAGATCTCATATCATTTCTGTTATTTAACCAACTATGAATGTTACGCATGTTTAACTATAGGTTGAGACCCTTTAAATTGCGTCATTCACAGTTACTGACTGTAAAAAATTTTTGGTCTTTGATGGCTCCGCGTTGTGCCTAAGGCCTACCGAATCCTGCTACACTGGCAATACTGGCACGTACTCCGAGTCTGTCAGAATTGTCATGATATGGATTTTCCTTTGAAACCCCCTGCTACCAGATGTTTCGAGTTATCCTTAGACTCGATCTAGAGAGCATTCGCCAATTACTGTATTGCCATAGCAATCGAACTTCACCATCAATACCAGCCCACTAAATCAATAAAGCTGCTAGCGGAAGAAGAGGAATTGAGCGTCACCACGACGCACAGAGTGTCTGAAATAAGCACTAACTATAGGAAGCCAGCGAGCGGCGTCGATATGCTAATACATAACGAACGGAAGGTTTTATGCCTATCAGCTGCCAAATGCAGGCATTTTAGTCGGCTTGTTCCCCTTTCTAGGCAAGTATATCCTTGCACTTCAAGTCCGCCCCAGGGGGTGCTCTGATAGCACGACATCACTGTCGTTGCTAATAATTTTTTCGGCGTACATCTCTACTCTTTAGTCCGTCATATTCGATTTCCCCTTTTGCAGAGTTATGTTGAGCTATCATGGATTCTGAATGGTAAAGAGGCCCCAATCACCAAGATATTATCCCACCCGCTAGATAATAATACAGTGCGTGGGGTACCGTAAAGTATCCGCTTTTATTCAGATATGTGATATATTGTATCACAATAAGTTGAGCGCTAACCAGATTGAGAACAACAATCTACATCGCCAAACCTGGATGGAGGGTCGTTCCAACCAGACTATCGCCAAACGATTTGTAAAAAACGCTCTTCAATACTTAGTATACCATCCGTCGGCTTGAATACTGCTAGCAACTCGTCGAGGCATAGTCCTAGAGAGAGTCCAGCAGGCCTGTAGTTCTATCATAGCGTAAAGATATCCTAGTAGTGTTGGAATGACGCACATGTCATTCCGCCCATACCTAGCTATAATCTTAAAGACCCACTGCTACGGCGTCACCCACATGTTGTATGCCCGGCTTTATCCAGCGCAACATATATTATATCCTCCATATGATATTCCATATGAACTCATGTGTCTCTAGATGTTCTTCCATGTATATATAGCTTGTGTATTTCCTACTTCATGGATAATCAAGTCACATCTCAGTGGTTTCATACAAGCTATCTATTGCTTCTTCCCTTCTCTTCGTCACTTCTCTATGTACTCAGCTATTCCTTCGTCACTCGTTTCCTCCTTTATCACGGCTCACGCTGCTCACCTTTTTTTTTCTTTTATAGTCTAATATATTAATACCCGCAATCGACCCTAGGTCATGACGGGGCCCGAACCCTCCCCTTTAAACGGATCGGCCTGTGCTTTCGGAGCAAGAAGCGAAAGGCTACGTACATTTGTATCTCCCCAACGTAAAGAAGCTGTGAAAGTGACCCAAATTACCAACCCAGGTCGGAACCCGAGTCGGAATACACTTCTGTACCTACCTCTGACCTCCGGCCTCGCTCTATCCCTCTCAAAATCATATACATCCACAGGCAGCCAGTTTCCACGTACCTTCATCCTCATCTGACCGCCCTGTACATGAAAAGAGACCGGACTCTTAAGGAAAATAACCACCGAACTGGTGGCCTTACCCATTCTCCTCTGGAGCCACCGTGCCCCTATGATCCCCCTCATTCCTTGTTTTCCTCACACCCTGTGTTGTGTCTGCCACGGGTCTCTGGCAGGGTATTCCGTGCACAAAAAATGCCCCAGTGTCAATGTACTCCTCCTCTACTTTGACCGGCTTTGCTGGGTGGGTAGGTTAACCACACTAGGTAAGTTGACAACATCTCTGAAGTTTAGCTCAAACGTTTTAGCCAAGGATAAACTTCGCTCATATAAGTCCCGTGAATGACTATCTTTAGGCTCTAGCTGCATTCGCCCTCTGTAGAATGCAAAAGAATACATACATAATATGGATAAGGAGGGAATTGACGGAATTACCTAGAGGTGTCTGCATCGTTCCTAGAATAACACAACTGCAAGTTGAATATTTGAAGAGGCTACTTTGAAGAATTCTCTATATGCGGTTGTCTCTTGTTGAAGCGCATTTATTTCTCGACCCTTGTGTTATTTTGAGGATAAATTCAGTACGTGTGCAGGAAGGTACATGATGTACCGCGGGAAAAAGAAAATAAAAAAAAGATGATTTCGCCCGGGTTCGAACCGGGGACCGCCTGTGTGTTAGACAGAAGTGATAACCAACTACACCACGAAACCAGCTATTTTATGGGGAAAACAAACATTCCATTGATAATATGATACCATTCCTGTTACTTACCAACGAATGAAATGTAACAAGGCAAAAGAGGGGGTTCTAACAAGCAAACTGCTGCATTGGCCTTAGCATAGCAATACCCGTTGATATTATGATCCACCACAAGGGCAAGCGAGTCAAAGAATGGGACAATGGGACAGGAACAAACAACCTGAAATAAGGAGGGGTGTTTTGTAAGGTTGCCAATATACAATAGCATGAGACTAATACCCAAAAATCTTGGTGAATCAGATGCTTACGTGGGCACATTGCTAATGTCTTTTAGTTGGAAGAAGAACTTGTGCTGTAGCTCTGCCGCAGTGCGCCGCGGTTTACTCTCAATTACTCTCTACTGGCGACGACCTCCCCCCTGCCGAATTAAATATCGCATGCTCATTTTACTCCAAGGCCTTGCGGGCCGAGAATCATCTAAGTCTGGTAAAGCAGCAATCTTAGCTTCGTACCCAGGTTAATATTTTTGTAGCATTCGTGACCTCGCAACTCTCCCGGAGGAAACAGACTGGTTTGTACAAGGCTAAAATAATTTAAGTTTTCTCCGGGGTAAATTCTTGGCGAGGGAGATGCCGCTGGCCATCATGGCAATCGTGTCTGTACTAGACTTCCACAGGGGGGAGTTGTGGGCCAGCCCAACACTCTTGGTATCATCATTTTGGTAAAATACCCCCACGCATATGGACGCTTTATTTCCCCTCAAACCGGTACTCGTGGACATGCCTCATGGAAAAGCAGGAAGTACATCTGCGTGGTCCCCATGGATGGTGACAGAGTGAAAAACTAAAGTCCGCTAATATCGGCCATGTAATGCTACAAGTGTAATCATTCTTGTTTTTTTCTTAATTCGATAAAAGCTTACCACCCAGCGATGTTTCTTCGTAAAGTGGACAAAAAAGGAAAAAAATGAAACGACTCCCTGACAACCGAATTACCAACTAAGTAGTAACATACACCATAGGGAGATCATTAAAAAAAAACCCTAGTGAGTACATCTAAAGTGGATGAAAATAGATTTAATTGTGCCATGTATATTTTGTCTATGTAGGCATCTACTGTAGATAAATGAGCGGATAAAGTCTTTCTTTGTCTTACAAGGGTCCCCATATGCATGTCAGATTAACCTTCCTTACTATTAGCTCGCTGGAATTGAATGTGGGTAAGGTCATATATGACACAATTGTGATCGACGGCTGGTGGTTGGCCAGATTATTGTAGATCGTCCACCGACCGATATATGTACCTGCAGGTTGGGGCTGAGAACATTGAGTCTCCGCTGGGAAAACTACATCCTCTTCCTATTGTGTATCTTATCCCAAGCTCAAGTGCAAACCCTGGATATCGAGTCTCGAAGCGAATTTGGCTGATTAAGTGAAAATGACGCACAAGGCTCGTACCGACGCCTCTGGAATTATGTCTGCCTCGGAGTTTCGGCGGCTTGCTCTGGCAAAGTACAGACTCGGCCTCTTGCGAAATGTTGATCTGGAGTTCTTGAGAGGGCACAAACCGTATGTATACTAATATCTTTCCGCTCACGGCCATGTACTTATTGATTACCCGATCCCAAGTTCTCGCTCACAGGAACTTCTGACACATATTCTATCCTGCTACCCGATTTTGGAATCAATCACTAAACAGGCCCACTATCGTGACATGGTTAGTCTCATGGACACAAGCCCTGATATCCATAGTGCTGTACTTTCTAGCTGGCACATACTCTGGAAGTACAGTTGTCATTGGGGAGGGACTTCTCCACCCACTAGTGGGGTCATGAAATGCTATGGATGTAGTTGCCGGATTTGCGTGGTAGGCAATTCCTTGAGGAGTCACTTGATTGTTTTAGGCTGAATTCGAGGTCATAGGGTTGCAGAACTCAAGTTGTATTCCCAGTGCCATCTGACGCACGAGATCTCGAAGAAGAGGAAGAGGTTGGCTACCGGCACGCCAGCTGGATCAATATCAGGCATCCTATGGCAGATGATATCTACAGGTCTCCGAGATTTTATTGTAGCGACTGTGCTCGTACCCGGTTGAAACCAGGGATGACATACCTCATCGAGGATAGTGTTAGGTTTCAGGAACTTTAGTACCATCGATGGCGGAGCAACCTGTGCAGAATTGGGGAGCTCTCGACTCTTCGAAATCCGGATTCTGAGGGAAATGAGGAAAAGGACTCTGAGAAATGATACTGTATACAGGTAGCTACATTGCAGTACCGCATCCACTGGCGAACAACGATCCTTGTCAGTTTAAAGATAATACACCTGACAGGGACCGTTATACCTCAGTGAGCGTGTTACCATCCACCTATTTTATCACCTTTACTGCATAAGCTCGACCTATGTCTTTAAACTGACAAGGATCGTTATACACCAGTGGATGCGGTACATTAAATTTCATTCGTCTTCCTATTTATGCAACTTGTCATGCAAAGTTGGGCTGAAGTCTCTTACTCTCTTTAAGTTTGCCCACAAGACTTAACCATTTTTTCCCCTGCTTTTTGTAAGCTTATGTAAGTACCTTCGTTTAAATTAGAAACTCTTCCACATTTCGGATTTGGAATGCACGCATAATTGCGCGTATATGTTTGTACTGTATGCATAAATATGCGTTATTGGCATAAACATAGAGGCTACAATTGATCTGGGCCGCTCGCGGGCAATTTAAATAATTACTCAATTTGGTGTATAATACACTTGCTTTACGAGTACTGATTTACCAAAAAAAAGATTGATAACGGTAACCTAGCTAGAGCTATCCCAGCAACTGCAATAGATTCATGTATTTCCCAGTTCATCAGACCCCACTCTAACATTCCAAATTGGTTCAGCTAGAGCGGAGAAGTTAATAGAGTCATGATCTGTTAGTACTTTCATATGTCAATAAATTAAGAATTTCAAATTATTCCAAGAGTATCAGCAACAAAAATTAGAGTAGAAGTTTTTGCAGACACCTAAAACAAAAATACCAGTAGTTATAGATGCCTGGTGAACTGTAGTTTACCAAGTTATTAGAGTATCTAAAATATCATTCTTTAAGCCCATAAGGTCAGTAGCTGGTTAGAGGTCTTTAGTTAGGTAAAAGTTATTAGATATGCCATGCTTAACACAATTGATAGGATTCAGGTTATGATTTTGTAATAGCTTTGTACATAGCCCTTTATTATCACGTTTGGCCACATCATGTTGTTTGTTGTAGCATCGTGCTATTTGATCTCCCATAACTCTGTAAAACAGTATCTACCTGTTCTATAATTCTAGGTAGAACCTGCTTCGTTTTGGTTTAGAATCGAGGGATTGAAGTACCATAGCAATCTGCATATAAATTAGTACCTGCGATTCCATTTTGCACCTTACTTGGATCCTATAACTAAGAAATAGCTGGGAATGTTCTAGCGTAAAAAGAAATCATGCAACAAGATGTAGAGAAAAAATATTATAATTATGATTGCTCTAAACTTCACTGAATTCCACATAGCGCATCGATGTTCAGTACAAGATGGTCTATATAGCCTAAACCATAAGGCCCCGTCTATTAGAACCCCCATGGAAAAGAACCCCGTAGATAATTAATTTTCAAATACCTATTGCATAGGACATGTTGCGGATTTCTACAGTAGCAATAAACTCAGTATCCTCCTCTCCATTCCATTCATCATTAGAGATGAAGGTGATGAGTTGTTAACTACATAAGCATATACTTCTTCGTTTGAAGGGCTTGAGGTAATTTTTCCGGAATTCTCCCCTTGCTCATTGTCTGCTGTCTCTCACTAATCAACAGAAAGGGTATGTGATGTGGATTGGGTGGTCAAAAATGACTTCAAAGGGTTCTTTTTGAGTATAGAAGAATGTTTTGTTCGATTCACGTTTACCAAATTGAGGAATTATATTGATTGCCCGCGACCGGCACAGAGGGTATGCCACCCGCGAGCGGCCCAGAACATATATAACATATTCCCAAAATTTGACCATATATTTGTAGGATATACGATCATAAATATCAAACTGTGTAATCACCGCCTTTGATCCATGTAAGCTCCACTACTTCAAGATAACATATTGGAATTCCAAGACACAGATCTCCCTCTTGAGAAAGGTCAGCCGTTGCAAAAACTCTAGGGACTGAACATATATTACTGGCAAGCAGTATTCTTTATACACTGATATTCTTATTGAATCCACTATTTCTATAAGGAACTAAATAGTGCTACTGTGAATGTATATGTGTTCTGGGCCGCTCGCGGGCAGCACGAGCCTCCCGCAGGCAGCATACCTACTATGCCCCTAGCAGGCAATTTATCTTAGTTCATATTTTTCTTCTCAGTCAGCCGTCATTTCTTCGGGAGTCCCCCAGTTCATTTCAGTTTTTATCCCAGTAGCCCATCTCAGTTCATATCGTATTCTCCAAGTTTCACTGATCATTTTCCGGGAGTGGAGGCTCAGTCAGGCCCGCGGGTCATCGGTTCGTACGTTAATGACAGCATTGTGTCTCAGCCCACCATATTTGTATTTATCTTGCGTGGTTCTGGCAGATTAACTTGCCTTAACCTTGAATCCACCTGGACTTCTGGGTGGCTCCTCATGGCCCCCCTAATGGGGCCGCATAGGAGTAACAAGTATTTAAAAAAAAGAAAATAGCAGACAATTTATTTAATTACTGCAGCTGTGACATAACACACTTGCGTTTATAAAAATATAGAAACATTGAACGGGTTCAAGTTGATCTAATTGAAATGCTCCATGAGCCTGATGGACAATATAAATAATTGTGTCATACGAAAGATCATATGGTACGTGGTTGTACCATTAGAAGATATAATGGTAAATTAAACTCATTAGTACAAGTGAAACGATACTAACATTATTAGTCGGAGTCTGTGACATCTGCAATGACATTATGGATTCAGATTTATAGATCACCTAACATTTTATGATCTGATAATGTTGGAGAATTTAAGGGAGAAGTTGAGCATTTATTATGAGCTTGGATCATTAAACTAAAACATGGAAAACCTCGCACACCTCAAGTCCAAAGGCTTGATAGAGTTATACAATCTCGTCTCACTAAATGGAAAGTCTAGTGGGTCCGATACAGCACTTCCATGTATTACATTACTGTAGGTGCTAATCGAACAAAATACTTTTCAACACTCAAAACCCTCTGAGATTGTCCTTAGTATGTGCTGAGGAGGGGTGCAGCCATAACCTTAAAGGCTCATATCCTTCATATGATATTCCATGTGAACTCATGTGTCTCTAGATGTTCGTCCATGTATATATAGCTTGTGTATTTCCCACTTCACTGTGAATAATCAAGTCACATCTCAGCGGCTCCATACAAAGCTATCTATTGCTTCGCTCCGTGCACTCAGCTATTCCTTCGTATTCTCCTTCATTAGGAATCACAGCTCTCGCTGCTCACCTATTCTCATACCTATCTGCACCAAGTAAACCTTACATTTAAATAGCGGAAAACTAAAGAACTTGAACGATCGGGGGATTCCACAAAATATACGTCTAGTGTATTTACAAAAAGTCCTATATCAGTCATGCTGCCGATGCTCTATAAATGAGTTGAAATACTCATTTTTTTGTCACACCAGAGGGTTAGTAGACCAGGACAGCGGTAACCTCCTGGATAATAGCCCAGTTGATCTCGAGGATCACTCAATCGACCCGGAGGACAACTACCGGTAATAGCCTAGTTGTATGTATTTAATATATTTTTTTTTTTTTAAATACTCAGTACTCCTATGCAGCCCCGTAAGGGGGACTATGAGGAGCCACGCGGAAGCCCGGTGGATTCAAGGGTAAGACAAGTTAATGTATTTAATATAGCTCTAGTTGGGTATATTTTTATTTATTCAAGTACATTATATACTAAATGAAGTAATTAAATGAATTGCCCGCGAGGGGCATAGTGGGTATGCCGCCCGCGAGCGGCCCAGAATATATACCTCTGTATGTATCTAGGACAGTGTTTACAACGGGCCAGGCCACCATTCAGGCCGCCGTGAGCCTGGACTGAGGGCCGAGGTCTATCTGGTCCAGGCCGGCCTTTTGAGAAAACTGGTTTTATTCCACGTCTGTCCTGGAGAATTCGCTGCCTCTTCATGAGCTATGTCCTTCAAATCCGAGCACTGATTTATCCCCTCCAAAATTATAGAGGAGCCGGAGGGTAAGTTTAGGGTGCTGTCTCTTGACCTGCTTTCCGTAGCGGCGTAGCTGTTAAGCAGGGCACACTCCGCTAAATTTGCAGCTGCACCACACGTAGATTTTTGAAAGTTTAATGTTGTGAACCCTCTCTCCACACATATATCATATTACACTAGGCAAGGGCCAGGTCAAAGTATGTAATATGGGATTGCTCAGGTACAGTGAAAAGTTCTTCAGTTTGACCGGCAGAAAAATATAATTACGGGGGTTCCCCAACATGGCAACAGGCAAAGATGCGTGATGGAATAATACCTCGAGGGCGTATGTTGGCATTTGGGTGCGAATTCATACCAACTACTGTTTTTTTTTCACATTGTACATCCGCTGACAGGAAAAGCACAAACAAAAATTGTAATGGCATGCTTAACAATTCTTAGCGAAGACATGAATTCATGTGGGGACTAGCACGAAATTTAGGTAATACACGCAGAAATTAATTCCAGAAATTACTTGCATATGTATTTTTCTGCAACGGCTACCTATTTTCTTCCTGCATGACTTAGAATGTCAAACTCTTCTCCTAATCATAAAAATGACCCAGAGTAGGTAATAATTGTCCAACCGGCAAACAAAATCTAAAGATATGACGACATCGACAATACTCGACGTTGATTGTAGATCGGATATCCAAATCACGCCGCTTAACCACTCGGGCACAATGGTATAGATTGTTACAGGCCTATTACCCTTCGTTATGCTGGAAGTGGGAGGGGAAATTCAATAGGGGTAGCTAAGTAGATTTAAATACAAAGTAATGGTTCAGCAAAATATTCGACACAAGAATGGAAAATACAGTTAGGTTATATGGATCGGGGGTAGAATGCAGCGAGCGCAAGATCTCGTATTTATACACCGCTATCAAGCTTCGGTTCAGTTTTGGTAGCAATTGACAACCCACACGACCAAGTGTCAAACTACAACTAGATCTACGACTTTGCGAATCACGAATCGAAGCTGCGTCTACATTTTGCCCGCTGTCATTCTCCTTATCTTCGCCACAACCTAGTAAAGTGCTAACTTGACTTGTATATAAATCTACATACTACTTTTGCCTTCGCTTCACCTTCCCGCCAACTTTAGCTCTATCGCCTCATAGTGACCTAGGTATCATCCATGCTTCAGGAGGTAATGTGAATTACGCTTGAAAGCCGCTTTAAAAGTTGCCTTGGTTTAGCATACCCGTAGCTACATACCCGCCTTATAGTTCAATTATTCCTTGTTTATTACATATTGAGCACTTCTGCTGGGAAGTTCGGGAAACTTGACTGTTTTCTGTGATGGTTCCCCCTTTTTGACTACAAACCGATGCTGCTGCTATTGCGCAATGTTCCGCTATGACTCGATTTCACCATTTTCATTACTAGTAGGATGGTGTCCACGTTTCTT
This sequence comes from Terfezia claveryi, assembly GCA_015179025.1. Classification (NCBI taxonomy): domain Eukaryota; kingdom Fungi; phylum Ascomycota; class Pezizomycetes; order Pezizales; family Pezizaceae; genus Terfezia; species Terfezia claveryi. The sequence continues at coordinate 195,645 of WHUX01000082.1, forward strand.
CTCACCTTCTTCGGCTACGCATGATGCTCGGATTAGATTCTTCCGCTGCCTATTTGCCAATCATCTTGATTCCGCTTACTTGATTTATGATTTATCGCCATAAGTTATTTTCCTTCCATATTGCGTACAATCCTCGCCTAAAGGTTTTGGTAATCAACTGCCGGGCACTTCGCCTACACATAACAAAAAGAAGAGAGAAAGCGGAAGGAAGCTGCAACACAGACTCATTTTCCATATAAGTTCGATAGATCTCATGAGTGTGCACGTAGTCCTTCAGATGTTTGCCAATAAAAGTACTGTATATATTTAGCTTATGTATTTCCTACTATAAGATCAGATAAGTTTACTCCGTAATACAAAGCAATCTACAGATGTCTCTCGACACAAGCATACCGGATATAAGCATATATTGGTTACAAGCGTACATTGGCTGGTCCCACATTGTAAATAAGTAAGCATATTTTGGATACAATTAGATTCTTTTTTTTTCGCTTAGTCACCATACATATGCTTGTATCGAGAGAAGCGCTAAACCACAAACAGGTACTTTCGATAAGAAATTACCGCAAGCCAGACTAGAAATTACCCCGCAGAGTTGCATCTCCAGAGACAATCTACAGAATTACATACATACTGCGATAACAACTGTGAAAACAGTGACCTCTTGTTCCAAATATTCGCTTGTCCAACAGCGTCAGGCATATTCAGCGCAGGATCACTGACTTTCTGGTGGCTCCCGGAGGCGCCTCCGCTGCCTCCTCTCCTTGACATTCCTGTCTCCACACCTACTCTCGTTTGGATATTTCTTGTATATATGCTCTGCTTGTATTCATAAGCCTATTCCACAACATTTCCTACCGCTAACTAGCTTCATTCCATACTTACCTATTTTCTCTTGCTATAAGCATATATTGGTTACAAGCATACTTCTCCTGGTCCGAACGATATACTTGTATCAAGAGTCCTCTGTATGCCTTCGATGTCTTCATCCCATGACTAAACTCACGGGTCCTCGCTCATCACATTCCACTATTCATTCCTTTATTGGACTTACGGCTCCTCGCTCATCACATTCCAGTGATTCCACTATTCATTCCTTCCTAAAACCGCTTCGGTAGTTGTTCCACCTGCTAGATGTTTTGGATATTTTACTTGTGTTTTTCTACTCGCGAGAGGTTCTTGTGTTTTGGGACGAGGTTCAGTCAGGCCTCTTTGGGTCATCGGGCGCAAGCCTGTTAATGACAGCGTGGGACCTCTCATTCACTTGACGTTCACCGTTTTGCTTTTTGCCATTTTGGCACTTGAGTTTATTTCGTGGTATATGGGCGCTGGACCTGGCAGATTTGTCCTGAATCCACCCGGGTTTCAGGGTGGCTCATCATGGACCCTCGACGGGACTAATGAAATCCCTATTAGGTGAACCCCGGGAGTTTTGTCATGACCACATCTCTCAGAGGAATTTGTAACACAATTCCCGCACCTCACTCTGACAACCGTATATGTTGATGTTAGCTACATGTTTCGCTTGGAGTGTGAAATAGGTCTGAAAGACTTTCCTTAGCTACAATCATCTTATACACTCGGTATCTAAACAGGGAAATCAAGAAGTTTTCGGCAAGGTCGTTGGAAGAGTATTGAATTCTAGTACAGCGTCCTGCTGCGACTCCAGTGAAAAGCCCTGCAGATCAAAGTCCTGAGCCTCTCATAAAATGTCCGGGATGCTGTGCAGCCCTGGACTTGACCCGGATCCCAAATTCCCACAACAAATGTACCAGAAATTTCAACCCCTACTTTGTCCGAGGTACTCTGTTACTAAGTCTAGAGACGTCCGAGGTACTCTCTTGTCCAGTGTATCTTATGATTACTACTTTCAGCAGTGTGATGAATGTGGGTTTCTTAGAGCCTACGCAAGCGAAGGCCTGGGACCAAGTTTTGTGTTGGAATCTGGTGGCCCTAGAACTTTTCCGTTGGAGCGCATGGGCGGTGAAAAAAACATCCAGAGATAAATCTAAACCTAAACAAGCTATGGGCACTACGTCGAGGCTTATTCAACTATTACTGATCTCTACGGTGTAATAATTTCTTTGCCACCAGCTGCGCGTACGCTCAAGATAATAAAAATGAACTCACAAACAAAATCGAAGCTACAAACACTGGCTAAAAGGCTTGGTGAAACAGTCGGAATACAGCCAAAATGGCTCGCTTTCTCTCATTAATCATATTATAGGTTCGCGTCTTCCCTCCCCCCATTCCCTTGATCCTCCTATTTCCCGTTCCCTTAATCAGTACTCTCACTTAGCCTCCTGACTATCCTTAGGCTCTTCATCATTCTCCAAGCCCTCAATAGTCCTCCTAGCCCTCCTACCCTTCTTGGCTGGTATCCACCTCGGTCCCCAACATAATCCTCTCATTAGTCCTTGTTCTCTCCCCAATCCCCTTACCAGGCGCTGGTGCTTTACTTAGTGTACGCATTTGAGCCAGGGGCCGGACTACAATAGTATCGTAGAACCCTTCTTCGTCTGGGCCATCATCATTCCCATCAACGTTGCCATTGCGTATTGGTGCTGTACTTAGTGTACGCATTTGGGCCAGGGGCCGGACTACAATGGTATCGTAGAACCCTTCTTCGTCTGGGCCACCATCATTCCCATCAACGTTGCCATTGCGTATTGGTGCTGTACTTAGTGTACGCATTTGGGCCAGGGGCCGGACTATAATAGTATCGTAGAACCCTTCTTCGTCTGGGCCACCATCATCATTGCCATTGCGTATACTCGGACCCACTTCGGCAGAGGTATTGGACTTTACGCGTTTTTGTGGCGTTGACGCCACAATTATTGGGTCTATCTGTCGGCGTGGAAGGGGGGGTTTGGGGGAGGGTTCAGCTGCTGGGTGTGCTGGTGGTGAGGCCGAATCAAGTCGACTGGAGGACACAGCACCTATACCAGCATTTTGCGAGTTCGCTGGTTTGGAAAGGTCCATTGCACCCCGAACTGGCCTGGATAAAGTTGGAAAGGGGTTCCGCGAGAGTATGGATGGCGGGTATCCCTGAAGGGAACCGTTTGAATGTGAAGTATTGTATCCTACCCTCCGCGGTTGCGGCCTCTGCTCAAATGTCAGAGTATTAGGCACAAAGCTGTGGTTGTTTGGGGGTACGTAGAAGCCGGGCAGAGAAGGGAATTCCGAGCCGGGATTATATGCTAGGGCGGCCGGATGCCCAGGACTAGTGGTCGTTAACTGCCTTGAATACGTCTCGGAAGGGCATATGGGACCAGGGTAGTGATCAGTCGCGTTAGCGAACCGGTCAGACAAGCTGGTGAGGGGGGCAGGTTGCTGAAGATATTGGCATGCGGGGTGGAGAAAATTCTGGTAGGTTTGCTGTGTATGGCGTACCCTGTCTAGTGAGGGAAGAAGTGGTACTGGTAGATCGGGGATGGATTGTGACTTCCAACCTGGCGAGGCAAGGAAATTTATATTGGAGTGCGGATTGCTATTTGCCCTTTGGGGCGCGGCAATCATAAACCTGCTGCTTCCCCCGTCAACAGACAGCATGCCGGTTCCGTATGTATGGCACGAGCCGGAATCCCGTAGATTCGGATCTGAGTCTTGGGATTGGTTCCAGTTACTTCTTCCTCTTGGGAACGCCATGATCAGCTCAGACACTGGAATGCTTATATTGAGCACTATTAAGTTAACTGAGGATAAATATGGGGCTGTGCCGGACTGAAGGGTGGGCTGCTTTGCTGATCAATTGGGCCGGAGTTAGGAAGTATACATTTGTACTATGATCCTTGGTAACTGGGGTTTCTTATAAGCTTTTAGGCATATGGCTCGAGACCAAGATTATTCCATTATGGAAAGTAGGTATTTTGATATCCGTGCGTGATCTCTCTGAGTGGCGTTTAAATTACATGTGAGGCATGTTGCACAAGGTGAGATCCTTACTTCATTCTTTGGGCTACAGAGCAAGTCTATGCTGTATAGTATCTCACCGTAGTAGGTTATCGTGCCTACCACACTCATTCAATTCTAGTCCAAGACAACATACCAGGATAGTAATACAGTTGGTCATATATTGCTGTTCCAATGCAGTCGGAGACCTAACTCCAGGCTCACTCCGTTTGGTATCCTGAGAGCAACTAGTACTATGTAGTGACTGAAAACATAACTACCCATTGAAAGATTGCCGCCACACCAACCCCTGGCCCAGCCCCAGTCGGGTCAGCCCCATGGCAACCCTCCTAAATCGTGATGCTTTAAAGCTCCACTGTTGGTGGTGCCAACAGTTCTGAAGCAGAGACTAAACCGTGATCAATTAACCCGGCGGCACACTCGTTGTGAAGGCTTAAGACCTCTAATCAGGTGGTGCAATGTGCTACATAATCACAGCCCAACGAGGATTTCATGTCTTTTCCAAGTTCTAAGCTCTACAGCTTCTACTCTCCTAACTCACACAATGATTGGTATTTCTTGGAATTGGTCTATAATAAATCTTGTTATTGCATGCTCTTAATTACAACCTGAAACTATCCACACGGATAGTACCATTGCAAGTGTATGTCAATTCCCAGATATTCCCAAGCATTCCTTGAATCCTTTACAAGATTAACTAACCACCATGCTGCTAGAGGACCCAGGACTGTAAAAAGCGCTTCATGGAATTCGATATTTTGAGCGACATCTGACATACTTGGGGTCTTGGCTGAGATCAAAAGTAAAGAAAAAGTGCGTTGCACAGATTCACGGTTACCCTGAACAGCTCCCTGAAACGCATTCAAAAAGAAATATACTTTCAAGCCTACCATAGGAATGATAATAGAAGCAAATTTGCAACATACGTTGGCCACCGCAAAATTAGGAATCTCATACCGTACCTCAACAGAATCAAATTCCTGTCTCCGCCACTCCATCAAAGTCATTGCAACATTAGCTTTAAGACGGTGGATATTCCAACACAATATTCGGGTCCAGCTGGTATCATATTTCATAAAGTTATGAAATCATCCGAGCACTGACATTCTAGTGCCACTGAGCAGACATTCATTTTTCTCTGTCAGAGGGGTCACCAATTGCGAGACAGTACACCCATCGATGTAATCCACCATCCAACAGCCCATCCCTGCCCCATCCCTTTTGTATTACACAATGTAGGTCCTAGAAAAGCCGGAAACCTTGCTTGAGAATTGAATTGTAGAAGGACTCAAATACATGCATGGTTTTTATGGGGGGCTTGGATTGGTGAGTAGCAGTTCCACCCTGGCTGGAACTACCATTTCCTAGGCGTTTCACGTATGACAAAAGCCTAACCAAGAGTCCGGCGAGTGGACCTGCCACCCACCAGACGGAGGTATCACCAGAAAAAATTGAGCTATAGTCTACAGAATACATGTCAATGTAGAAATGGCAGAAGGCTAAGGCACTGCCGGTTACCACTACCGGTTGAGACGGTATTGGTCGCAACCAAGTCAGACAAAGTTGCGGAGGAGGTAGGGAAGAAGTGGCAGTACAGAATGAGGCGGAGATTGAGAAGAGCGGGCAAGAGACGGTGAGGGTGTTGGGATGGCAGACAGGTCAGATATGTATGAAGACCAAATGGGTATGAGGATGAGGATGAGGCTCCGGTAGTGGCACCTCCAACTACAAAAAAACTGACTGCACAACGTTCGGCAGCAAAGGCCGGTAAGAAAACCCGACCAGCCAAAATGCCTCCACCGATTATATCACCCAACGACAATAGATCGAAGGCGACTGAAATCCATGCGGTCCCCTGCCAGAGACCCATGGTAGATATTATATAGGATACAGGAGTGAGAGGGTTATGGGAGCACGTTGGGTTTTGAGAGGTGAGCGGAGATTGGGAAAGCTACCAGCTCCGTAATTGTGTTTGTTGATAGGAAGTTGGACTATTGGGAGTCACCGGAAGATGGGAGGACGCTGGCTCTCAATCGAGGCTTATGACTTTAACAGAGGAAGGAAGAGGGTGGATGTGTGTAGTGACCGGTAATGGGTTTCTCTATGATGGCTTTTATCATGCGTTTCTTACCTCGTTTGGCATTTCGCACCCCTACACAGTACTTATAGAAGGCGGGTCTTTCACAGTACTCTTAGGGGAGTTGTTAGTTAGCTCGTTGTTGGTTGGCTCGTTGTTCCGCGAGCATACCCAGTCTTTTAAGATGAGGGAACAGGGCCGTATCATAGCCTAAGGATCCATAGACGTATAGACTTCAAAAAAAGAGAAAAAAAAAAAGAAAACATGTCACTAAGGTGGTGCGATATGATTTATTAACTTGCATCGAATCCAATAAGATAGCACGTTATGTAACTTTAGAGTCATGCCCATGGTGGTAGCTTCGGAGGTTACAAATGTGAGTTGAGTGAGTAGATTGCTCCTACCATTACTATTACGGAATTTAATTAGCTCGAAACGACTAATGCCTGGATCTGATAACACAGGAAAGGATTGTTTTGATGAGGAAGAGCACCTGGTAGCAGGGGTGAGTCAGTGTTTGCCTTTGTTTCATTCTCGGCTGTGAGGGGATTACGTGGTAGGAAAATTAACCGCATCCCATTGGCAATTAGTACTTCCACCTCCGGAACAATCCACAGGCGCCCCGCACCGTAAACCAGGTAGGAAATAATCCCGCGGAGCTTTGACCTTATGTAAAATGCTTCGCCGTTTTGAGGGGTACTGATTTTCTGAGGAGAGATAAACTAACTCCTTAATCGTTTTTTTGGTTGAAGACAACTCAGTACTCATGTGCACCACCCTTCGGGGCAGTATGGCGAGCCACCCGGAAGCCTCGGTGGATCCAAGGGTCAAGTAAGTTAAGCTGTTGCCCACGCGTGCTATGTAGGGTAAAGAACTTTAATGGAAAGGGAAAGGAAACTTGAATTGTACGTATTCCGTGTTCCTCTCTTCTCATATCCTATTCCGCCTACGAATCTCCTTAGAAGCTGCCTCGAGCGGTATTGGGAGGCCCAGTAGGCTCTTGGCTGGCCACGAGCTCGAGCCCCAAAATATATGGTAAAAGCTCGAGCTGGCTCGTGTCCATGCCTACTTCTGCTTTTACTTTGTTTGCTTTACCACATTGGCACTCGAGTTCACTGTGAGGTATATAGGTAGGCGCCGGGTCTGACGCCTGAATCCACCCAGATTTCCGGGTGGCTCATCACGGTCCCCTTACTCCGTACTGGGACTGTATATGAGTAGTTAATTTAGGGAAAAAAAAAAAAAAAAAACGACACGCAACGTCCCCCAATCCTATTCTAATCTAAATTATACCTCCTTTCTCAATATGTCAATTCCATACAGACAACACCGCATTATAATCCCCTCTCACCACCTCGGAGAATGTCCTTCCTGGGATGCTCTATACAGCTTTTGGTGAAAATTTCCAAATCCAGAGACCTAATTAGTTTGCTCCAATTATGCTCCACTTAGACTGAGAGTGATATTCTAATTTTGTTATATAATAAGCTTTTTCAATTGTCAATGCCCTGGCTTCCTTTGGTTGACTATGATTGAAAGCAGCCAGTCGGAGATGTGTCAGAGACCTATCGATATCTATTAACAATTTGATTACAGGCCCATTGATTTCTTCCTGTAAGAAAATGGGCAGGTATGATGTACCTGACTCCTTGATTGTTTTCAGACTGGGGAAACTGTAGCCCCCATATGTACATAACATGAGCCGGACATGAACCAAACAATATCAATACACTTTTCTTGCACTAACCAGTAAACTATGCTAACCCCTAGGGCCTTTATCTTATCCTTAAGTCGGTATATCAGCTGCCAGATTGCCAGTCCAACACTTCCCTACTGTAGATAGATATGATTATCCCCTTTGGACTGAGAATAAATACACTATCATGCGTCAATAGGTAAAGCCAGTGTAACATCCCCAGGCCACCAGGCGACTAGATGGCTGCTGGCTGATCACTAACAAACATTCGCATAAATCCAATATGATAGATATGTTTAACGCTGCGGAATTTAGGCTATACCGGAATAGCGTTGCAGGTCTGGAATTTCCAGGTATTTTAGGAATTTTGGGAAATTTAATAAATTTTATAAAGGAATAACTCACTGAATCCTCCGCAATTCTAAATACGTTGATCAAAATCCGTACCTCACCCCGATCAGTTGAATAATACTTCTCATTGGTTGTACATAGCAGAGGGAGAGTTCTTCCCTGCGTGTGTAGTAATGCATCTGGAATCTGTGCAATAACGTCACAATGTCTCAAACAATACTTCTTGCTGGAGAATGCAGTATTCCGTAGCATATGAATCTTGGACATCCAGCGCAAAGGAGGGCGCTAGACAGTCTCCACCCGTTAGCCTCGTTGAACTGGGTAAATTGAGGCGGCTGCTCTGCTTCAACTTGAAGAAGACAAGCTCGAAAGACACACAAAAATGTCTCCTATACTATATACAGCCCAAGAACAGCTTTTCTAACACTCCCTATGTCTTGTTCGCGGTCCCGAGCGAGAGGGGCTGGTATTAGGTTTTGATTTATGCGGTTCAATGTTTGTCCGATTTATTGTTAACGTTAAGGCCACCTAATAGCCACGCAGAATGCATCCTAGACACTTTCTACCGATATATATAAGCAGCAAGTCCCTCCCGCCGGCGGCTATCTGCGCGCTACTGGTCCTTGGCAACCAAATTCGTGCTACTGCCCATTTGGAAAATCTCAACTGATATGGTAGAAGGTCTGATGTATGATGATCTTGTTATTCGTGATGATCGCAGAGAAGCAGTCAGAAGAAGTCGTGGTGGATCTGAAGGTTTTAACCGCTAGTCTGGTCTCAACTATCTAAACTGTTTCAGTGTTCTCAACAGGCCAGGCCAGGCCGGCCGAAGCTAAGGCCGGGGCTGGCCTGGGCCACTCTAAGGCAGGCCGGGGCTGGGCCTTCTTATTCAGGCCGGCCTGATGGAAGGCCTGGGCCGGTCCAGGCGGCCTGAATAAGGCAGGCCGCTTGAATAGCCTGAATAGCCTAGACCATAGCCTGAATAGCCTTTTTTTTTTTTTTTTTAAAACTCAGTACTCCTATGCAGCCCCGTAAGGGGGACTATGAGGAGCCACGCGGAAGCCCGGTGGATTCAAGAGCGCACCCCATCCTCCACTACCAAGGCCCATTCGGGACTAGTCTCAGTATGAACTTCACTGACTAAGCACGGGGAAACCTCTTAGGACAAACCCGTGCTCCTTGGCTGTTAGGAAATCTTTTTGAGGGAGGCAGGATTCGAGCCTACGAACGCAATTGCATTCACCAGGATGGTTCCCAACTGCACCATCCACTCCCCCAGCCTGAATAGCCTGGACCACGGCCTGAATAGCCTGGACTACGGCCTGAATAGCCTGGACGGCCTGCTTACGGCCTGAATAGCCTGGGCCAGCCTGGGGCAGGTCCAGGCTATTCAGGCCTTCTGAAAGTCAGGCCGGGGCCGCCCCAGGCGGTTTCAGGCCCGCACAGACCTCGGCCCCCAGGCCAGGCTTCAGGCGGCCTGGTCGGCGGCCTGGCCGGTTGAGAACACTGATCCAAGTGTCCAACGAAGGAAGGTATGAATAGAGCGAGATGGTCACAGCAGAGAGATGAATATGGAGGAGACGTTCGAATATGGAATGAGTGCATGTATTGTATTGTAGTGAAGTGATGTAGTGATAGACTTGGTTATCTCGAACAAGTAGGAATATGAACGAGATATATATACATGTATGAACGTACATCTGAAGGAGAAGGAGAAGGAGAAGAACAAGCACATGTCCGTTGCAAGCCTATAGCTAGGCATGAAGCACACCATATGATGTGCAAGCCGCTGCGAGCCGTTGCAAGTGGTATAGCATGCCATGAAGCCACGATATGAGTGCGAGCAAGGTATCAAGCACGCCATATGAGTGTAAGCCGATGCAAGTGGTATAGCAAGGTATGGGCGGAATGGACGACGGAATGGACGGCATTCTAACACCGGACACCCTCCCAAACATGGCCGCCAATGCCATCAAGACCACCATTGCTGCAGAGTAAAGAGTTCATCGCCATCATGGTTGTAGTTGTCGTCTTTGCCATCATCTACTTTGTCAAAGACTACATGGGCCAGGCAAGCGACCGGGCCTGGTGTTAGAATGATTGTAGCACATTCCGTTCATTCCGCCCATGCCTTGCTACCTATACCATATGTAGCCGTCAGCGCCTTGCACATCATATGCGTGCTTCCTGCTAAGCTATACGGCTCGCAGTGGCTTCCACATCATATTGCGTACTTCACACCTTGCTCGCACTCATATCGTTGCTTCATGCCTAGCTATACGGCTTGCAACGGACATGTGCTTCTCCTTCTCATTCTTCTTCATGCTGTACGCTCATACATGTATATTTATCTCGTTCATGTTCCTACTTGTTCGAGATAACGAAGTCATCACTTCACTCAATACAATACATGCACTCACTATGTATACGGACATCTTCTTCTCTTCATATTCCTCTCTCCACATTCAGTTTCTGTTTAATTTAGTTCATCTCTTATAGTTCGTCAGTTTTGGTTGAGGCCCAGTCTGGGGCCTCGTCACGGTTTATGTAACTAGTCTTATCTTGCGTGGGTCTGGCAGATTAACTTGCCTCTCCCTTGAATCCACCGGGTTTCCGCGTGGCTCCTCATAGCCCCCTAACGGGGCTGCATAGGAGTACCAAGTATTTAAAAAAAAAAAAAAAAAAAAAAGATGTTCATCCATGTATATATAGATTGTGTACTTCCCACTTCACTGTGGATAATTAACCGTTCTATACAAAGCTATCTATTGCTTCGTCCCTTCTCTGTGCGCTCAGCTATTCCTTTATCACTCGTATCCTCCTTTATTGGAATCACGGCTCACGCTGCTCACCTATTCTTATACTGCAGATGTTGATCATCTTCAGAAACTTCTCTCCATTGGTAAATGGTATTGAACAGGGATCGAAACACAAGCCAGTGGGAAGAGCAGTTCCGACAGGAAAGAGATGAATCGAAGGGCTATATCTATGAAGGCGGAGGATCACAGAGTTCTTACCACGATCCTGAGTCCTATTTCTTGCCTTATTTTACCTGTGTGATCTTTTCTCGGTACAAGCTGCTGCAGTAGGCCTGGGCACGAGACGAGACATCTCGAGACTTTTTGTGAAAATTTTTCATTGGCTGCGAAAACTTTTCAGTGGCTGCGAAGATCTTTTCATGGATTGCGACAATCAGTTTAGCAGCCTACGATAGCCTTCGCTTGTATATATGTGTTAGTCGGTACTTAAAGGTAGAGATTCCTTCTTCTCTTTCTCCCTTCATTATACTCTTTCTCCGCTCATTATCCGCACTTCCTGTACTACATCTACAATCAGCACAATGAGCCAAATTTCTGTGTCGGCTGCTCATACTCCGGGTGATTTTAGAGCGAGGTTTAGCGGAAGAGGGTATAGAAGAGGAAATTGACGTCGAAGGCGAAGAAGATGATGATTGATAATAACTAGGTAGCTAGCTAGCAAGTTCGAATATAGTTATGATTGTGTTGGTTGGTGCTCGATATCCAAAAGTCTCGAAACTTACAAGACTTTCTCGAGACGTCTCGTGCCCAGGCCTATGTAACAGTAACAAGCATAAATTGGTTATAAGCATACCGTAAGAATTTGTGGACAAGACTGCAGTCTTATTTATAGGACGGTGGTTTTGATAATAGCTGTCTCAGCGTCTTATTCTGGGTTATTTCTTAATCACAGGTACCTTCTTAATCATAGTTACTTTCTTAACATACAGTTTGAATAAAAACCCAAATTCTTGCCACTACTCCACCTCGGACCACAGCGCCATGTTGTCAGACCAGGAGCATTTAGATTCTTCTTCCAATTCAATTGCCCAACTGTGTATCCATCCAGCCCATGAATATTAATGTTTTGATCCTCACTGCCATCGAATGCTATAGCAATACCACATTTCTAGAAGTAACGAATTATAAGATCCTTATGATCCTTGCAGATACCCTCTAAAGCCTCCACGACCCACTATGTAAGCAGTATTCTGCGTTCTGATGTCGTATGAAATCTGTTAGTAAGAACCCAACATGAGTAGAACCTAATGATATACCTTCTGTCCATTTGGTAAGATGTGTATGATAATGGTCAGCATGGTGTCTGTGTACCTAGGCGGTGGTAGTGGGGGTGGTGGTGGCGGTGGTGTTTGTGTATATATGTTCGTGGGCATCGACCGCCCGCGGGCGGCATACCCTTTGTGCCAATCGCGGGCAATTAATATAATTCCTCAATTTAGTAAATGTGAATGGAACAAAATATTCCGTTACACTCAAAAAAACACCCTACGAAGTCATTTTTGACACTCCATCCACATCACATACCCTTCCTGTTCCTTAGTGGGAGATGGCAGACATTGAACCAGGGGAGAATTCCAGAAATATTACCTCAAGCCATTTGAATGATGAAGTAAATGCTGTGTAGTTAACAACTCATTACCTTCATCTCTAATGATGAATGGAATGGAGGGGAGGATACTGAGTTTATTGCTACCATAGAAATTGCCATGTTTCCTATGCAATAGGTATTTGAAAATTAGTTTCTTATCTACAGGGGTTCTTATCCATAGGGTTTTTATAGATGGGGCCTTATGGTTCAGGCTATATAGACCATCTTGTGCTAAATATCGATGCGCTATGTGGAATCCAGTGAAGTTTAGAGTAATCAGAATTATAATATTCTACATCTTGTTCCAACGATTTCTTTTTACCGTAGAAAATCCTAGCTATTTCTTACTTATAAGATCCAGGTAAGGTGCAATATGGTTCTTTCTTAATTGCAGGTACTTATTTATATACAGATTGTTAAGGTACTTCAATTCCTCAATTTTAAACCAAAACAAAGCAGTTTCTACCTAGAATTATACAACAGGTAGATACTGTTTTACAGAGTTATGGGAGATCAGATGGCACGATTCTATAACAAAAATCATATTTTTGCAAGGTGATATGGCCAAACCTGAAATAAGTAGCTATTACAAAATCACAGCCTGAATCCTATCATTTGTGTTAAGTATGGCATATCTGATAACTTTTACCTAACTAAAGACCTCTAACCAGCTACCAACCTTACGGGCTCAAAGAATGAGATTTCAGATACTCTAATTGCTTGGTAAACCACAGTTCTATAACTACTGGTGTTATCATTTCAGGTGTCTGCAAAAACTTCTACTCTAATTATTGTTGCCAATGATTTAAGAATGATCTGGCATTCTTGATTTATTGACATATGAAAGTACTAACAGATCATGACTGTATTAACCTCTCAGCTCTAGCTGAACTAAATAGGAATATTAGAGGGGGGTCTAATCGACTGGGAAATACATGAATCTATTGGAGTCGCTGCGATAGCTCCAGTTAGGTATACCGTTATCAATTCTATCTCTTTTGGGGGTAAATCAGTATTCGTAAAACTTTATCAATACAAGTGCATTATACACCAAATTGAGTAATTATTTAAATTGCCCGTGAGTGGCACAGTGGGTATGCCGCCCGCAGGCAGCCGATGCTCGCGAGCGGCCCAGAACATATACACTGGAAGGTAGGATTACTCTACTAGCGCTAGCACTTTCTAGCTCTACTATAGAATTCCCTTCTTATTCGCGATCCATACCCATAGCAAATCTGGTCAGAGTATTGTGCCTGTCTTATTCGAGGTCACTTTCTTATACATTAATACTTTCTTGTCCCGAGTTCTTACGGTATTGCCTCTGGTCCCGACCGTATGCTTATAACAAGAGTTAACTGTACAATCTATTCTTCCGTATAGTAGTATATTATATAGTAGCTAGATATCTAGATAGCTTAAGAGAATATATACTCTTTTGAATTATATTGGAAAATACTACCCATAGTATTCAATACTATAGCTTACGGTTACTTAGTACCTCATATTGTTTATTCAATACGTAGCATAGTCATATGTATTCACTAGTGCAGTAGAATACTACATAGTGGCATGCCTGGATTGCACACATAATTTGAAAACTGTTTATTCAGTTTTTTTTCATATTTTTAAAGAAGTCATTACTCCTATTCGGTCCCAGCAGGTAGGGGGACCATGAGGAGCCAACCGAAAACTCGAGTGCATTCAGGACAAGCCAAGTCAATCTGCCAGGTCTGGCGCTTATATACTGTAAGATAACAAAAATTGAGACCCAAATGGCAACAGCAAATGTAAGATGCAACGATATAAACTTAACAACCAATTGACAAAGCAACATATGTGAGCGCGGAAGATAAACTCAAGGGCCCATTAGCAAGACAAAAATGTGAACCAAACAAAAAAACAGGACCAATAACACTCGGAGGGATCGAGGTCATAAAACGGCAATGCCGGATGAACCCGCGGAGCACTGAGGCCCGTTGAAAACCGAAAAAAATGTTCGAATAAACTCAGGTACCATACGGTAAGGAAATTAAGTGAAGTCGGAAATGAGAACTGTTTTTATTTAGTGGCTGTTTTATGAAATTACACACTCTACATATATTATATCTAGCTAAACCTACAGGCAGCGAGACTCAGCAGAGCAGATATCGATTAAGGTTAGCTTAGCTACAAATTCGAAAAAAAAAATGGGCTTTACATACACGAGCTGTCAACTCTCCGAGGGTGTATCCAAGCTGCATACCCTACATGAAAGACTATGATTTTTCCTCTCTGTCACTCTTTGTTGGTGAGCCCGGGCGGCAACACAGGGTATTAGGTTTTGATCAAGATTTATCCGATTTATGGTTAACATTGAGGCCACATAAACAATTAGAATCCATGCCAGCACCTACTGATTCATATTTGAAGCCGCTGGCAGCAACGCGCCGGCAACTGGTCCTTGGCAACCAAATACATACTGTATGTGCGACTGCCCATTTGGGAAATCTCGACTGATATGGCGTACCCCGCATCGCTCCCGTCACCGCCCCCCGCCCGTTCACCCTCGCTGTCCTCCTCTCCTTCAACAATGCCGTCCTCCTGTCCTCCACCAACGCCGTCCCCCTCTCCTTCAGCAACACCAGAATCATCTCCACGTACTCCACCAACTCACCCCTACGACACTGAATCTCTCTTATCACCAAGTACAGCTTCCCATCCAAAAATCTCAGCCTCGTCTGATCTACTACGCCCGTGGGTAGCACGGGAAGACTTACTTTTATACTCACTTTTATATTGTTCGTCACCGTCATTACGGGGATGATAGATATGGCAAACCCAGTCCCAATGTGAGTACCAAGCTTCAGATCGTGTGTAATTTCCCATTGTGCTAAGTGTCTATACACGTCTGCAGAATGAACAGCAGCAATTCCAGCAAACCGGGCACCCTCCCAAACATGGCCGCCGATGCCATCAAGACCACCATTCCTACAAACCCTGCCGCCACTGTCCGTAAGGAGTTCACCGCCACCATGGTGGTAGTTGTCGTCTTCGCCATCATCTACCTTGTCAAAGACTGCATGGACCAGGCAAGCGACGGGGCCTGGGAGCGGGAAAAGATGAAAGAGAAGGTGGAAGAGGAGAAAAGGAGAAAAGGAGAGTTGCAAGAGAAGACAAAAGGAAGCAGGTGGAGAGGATGTGGGCGAGGACGGATCAGAAGAGGAAGGAGGAAAGGAGGAAGAGGAAGGCGGATAGAGAGGATGAACGGAGGAAGGAGGAGAGGCAGTGGGAGAGGGAGACCAGGATGGCGAAAATCGCGGAGGGGAGGAGGAAGGAGGAGAGGAAGGAGAAAAGGCGGGCAGAGAAGGCAATGACGGGGCCCTTCCGAGCATTCGCCTTGTGATGGGCATAATGCAGCATTTTGTGTTTTCTGCTGTTAATACTCGGTTGGCTCTCAATTGCAGGTCTATATGAATACAA
This sequence comes from Terfezia claveryi, assembly GCA_015179025.1. Lineage (NCBI taxonomy): Eukaryota > Fungi > Ascomycota > Pezizomycetes > Pezizales > Pezizaceae > Terfezia > Terfezia claveryi. The sequence goes on from WHUX01000082.1 coordinate 211,547, forward strand.
TATATGGCTGTCAGGTTGGCTGCGCCGTAGGGTCATTATCCGAGCGTGCAGCTCGAATTTCATTCATCAAGCAGGGACTGACGCTACTTGAAGATTGATAAACTAGGAAATGAATGCCCCTTGGGCTTCACAGTGATATTCAACAATATTTTCTGGGCCGTACTACATAGCCGTGAACCCTGAAATCCGTTGCGCTGAAATTAAAACGGAGACGGTGGAAACTTACTTGGTCGATTTGTAATAAGAACCTTGGTGGGCTTCTCAATGGTGTCCACTGAGTCAGGGGGTTACCTGCGAAACGAGCCAGATGTTCCTTGGTTAGATCCATGAGATAAAGCCCAGAGGCGTTAATTCAGTGCCCTCAGAGAGCTCTGTTTTTGCTAATTCACTACTCGGATTTAAGTTATTCTAATCTAGGGTGGGAGCGGTCCAGCCTGATGGAATTCCAATCCGAGGACTGGCCCCTCCCTCTCCCCGTACTTTTGTACCAGACCAGATACACTTTTGGAATGTAAGTGGAAGACAAAGCCAAACACAACCCTAATTTCTCAACGCAAGCAATACCCATCTCCCGAGTGACATCACTCCCGCGAAGCCTGGTGGACAAACACAAAAACATTCGTTAGCAATTCGCCCACGACTCCAAATCCGGGTGACACTCAATATTGTGTTTCCGTCGTAGGTGTCTACCCCTCCTTCGCAATCTCAATTTACATATAGCTATTTCGTGTAGATGAAGAGGGAGGATGCCCTTGTTGACCCTTGGTTGACTCTTCTTTAATAACCACTAGATATCAATCCCCTTATTATAACAATAGGAATAGCAACAGGCGAGCGGAGAGATCCAAGTGTCCACTGAAGGAAGGTACGAACAGAGCGAGTTGGTCACTGGAGAGAGGAATATGAAGAGAAGAAGATGTTCGTATACACAGTGAGTGCATGTATTGTATTGTGTGAAGTGATGACTTAGTTATCTCGAACAAGTAGGAATATGAACGAGATATATATACATGTATGAACGTACATCTAAAGGAGAAGGAGAAGGAGAAGCACATGTCTGCTGCAAGCCGTTGCTATGAAGCACGCCATATGAGTGAAGCATGCCATGAAGCCACTATATGAGTGCGAGCAAGGTATCAAGCATGGCATATGAGTGTAAGCCGCTGCGAGCCGTATGGCTAAGCAGGAAGCATGCTATATGCATATAGTATAGCAAGGCATGGGCGGAATGAACGGAATGTACTGCATTCATTCTACCAATTATTATCTTCCTCCATCCACTTTCTTCTGATTTCCGGTTTGTAGTGAACCGGGGCAGTGTGCATCACTACCTGCATGGCTGGCGGTGGTGTGATTTTGGTGATGGTAGTGATGCTTGTCCCTATGATCGTCAATCCTTCTCTTTCCCTTCACCACTGTCAATGGGGAGTGGGAGTAGTACACTCGGTCGTGGAGGTTCGACTGGGACCAGCTTGAGAAATTCATTTACAAGCAAAACCCAGTTAGCATGTAGTATTAGATACATGATGGCAAGGACTCATAAAAGATATGACTGTTGCTAATCTCTACAAATCAGCACTCTTGGCATCATATTTTGAGTATCTCACAGTCCTCAAGCTATACCTGCATGCACGTCCCAAAGAGCCTTTGCAATACCTTCCGCCTTATTTTTAAAGATTGCCTCGGGTCTCTCTCTGGCTTCCTTTTGCCTTTGTTCTTTTGTCAGCCTCCATGCCTTCTCTTTTGTATCCGAGGGACCAATGCCTATGGAAATGTGAATGGGAATGTCTGTTGGAATGTGGAGTGGAGCAATGCAGAAACCTCCCTAGATCAAAATCGATACCAGCACGCGTAACAAGTAAATGCTTGGCACCGTCAATGACGTATGGCACTTGACACATGGCACTTTTTTTTTTTTTTTTTTAAAACTCAGTACTCGCATAAGGAGTGGTGTGTTTCAAGATACTTACTTCCAAGTTTTATATACTTATCCTCACCACTAAGGCGGCTGTGGCACCAGCTCAGCAGTACGGAACTCGAACTGCAATAAACCTAACACCTATATATTATATATATCCTGCAGTTCCTTCAACCCTTGATTTAAAGTTTCGGTACTTATATACTTATATAAGACTGTCTATAGCTACAGCCTTCTTTATGATGGTATTAATACTGACTATAACGCTGTATCTAGCTATTTGTGTATCTTGAATTCCTTTCTGGGTAGGGTTGATTTGCAGTTGACTTTGTAGTATGGAGGGGGGTTTGGCTGAATGATATAGAATTGGGTAGGCTTGGGTTATAGTACTATCAATGAGATTAGTGTTTTAGTTTTGTTTTGTGAATGTCGCTTCGTAGTATGTGTTATTTGATTTCATCATTGGAGTTTAACTTGTGTTGGTTATAAATATTTAGCTCTCATTTCCTCTTGGCTTCTCCTAGATCCCCTTCTAAGTCTAGCACGGGATAGTTATAAAGACTAGTTTGGTTATATAAAGATACGGATCGGCCGTGAAGACCACGGAGGTGCAATTAAAATTTGCAAGCCATGCACATATGAGTGGAGTTTGAGTTTAAGTTTTGCCATATTGTAGTGAGCAGTTCAGAGGGACATCCGGAACATGCAGTACATATGTGCACCAGGGAATTAAAAGCTCACTTAGAAGGAGGAGGGAGGTCATAAGATGAAATTCAAATGTAAGTTGACTGTGAATATGAATCAATGGAGTGGGTATTGGGATTCCTTGTTCTACCCAGTTCAACTCCCACTCCACCCCGATCGGTCCCAGAACATTCAAGGGCGGGGGGAAGGGGAAAGTAGGAATTGCGAGGAGTGGGGTACTTGTAATATTATAATGAGATTTCAGGTTTTACTTAGAAGAGAAAAAAGAAAAACGATATCAGCACATGCGTATTGGATGCGAAGCGGTATGGCACATAGAAAAAGTCAGATCCCTCGATCGAGACTACAGGTCCCCGAAGCTAAATTTGTTTGACGTACCTAATCCGGCAGTGACTTCTTCTTATGGCTTGGTGTATGTGACCAAGCAAAATTAAAAAAAAAATTAAAAAATATAACTTATTGTACTCAGGATATGCTAATTACCTCTGTCTGGTATGTCTGCTTATATCGGCCATGCTTGTTCCCTGTAATGAGAGTCATCTGTACTAGAAGACAAAATATTGCAAATGATAATAATTTTGAGATGCAATCCAATTACAACCCTACTACTGACTGCTACTGAATGGACTCATGCTATAAGGCTGTTATGAGCAGCACATATTTTATTCATCTGGTTCGCCGCAACCTGTCCATGTAATATACCTGCTCCCTGAAGGTGCAAACATATATATACTCGGAGCATGTCAAAAACCATGATCCTGACAAAGGTTCTGAAGATACCCGTGAAGTCAAGTAAATAAAGTCTCATATCTACTTGCTGAAGCTGCCTCTATCCGGATAAATTATTATTCAATTGGATTATGGTCCTACCAAATCATACTAGCTATGTCATCCAACCCAGTTCCGGACCCAGTTCCGGACATGGACTGAAAAGGAGCGAGAGAATATTCGCCCTACCAGATGCTTCACCCCGACCATGAATATAAAGACAATGTCCCGGATGTACCTGTTATGTCCTGTGGCACTGGAAGGCCTTGACCTTCTTCGTCTCTTTCGTCATAAAATTGCTCATGACAATTTACGGAAAGACGAGCAGCTGGAGGGTCTCATATATCGAGAAAAGCGAGATATTGAGGGTCTACAAGGTATGGCTCGCCGAACGCAGCATCAACAGCCATTACCGGATTTTTTCATCCCTCACTCGGACATTTCCTAATTTTTGTGTATATATCTCGTTATAAGAAACCTCGCGTTATAGGAAACCCAGTGGTGGTCCCGAGCAGTTTCTTATAACGTACGTGACAAGTATGGGGAGCCTTTCTTATGTGGAAATGCAGAATAACCTAAGTTAACCTTGCCCTGAACCCGGGCTTCTGGGTTGCTCATCGTGGCCCCCCTACTGGGATCGAGTATGGGTATTGAGTATAAATATAAAAAAAAGATTTATGTGGCGTATAGCGAGCTCAACGTTTGTCACAAGCATGCCTTGCATGGCGAGCTCACCAGATGTTGCCCGAGGCCTCTTGTGCCAGTCGACACTTGCATATTGACAATTTTAAACCCCCGGTGAGCAGATCATATCTCTAATTCAGGGTAATGAGCTCACCCGATAGCCATATTATCAATTATCAAGATACCGTAAACGTCATTTTTCTCATACTCGCGGTTTGGCCGGCCATTCCGTATTCCCCCCCGGGGCCCGAGCCTTCCGCGAGTATAATTTCCCCGCGGCTGGCCTGGGATAACAATATTCCGCACACAGGGAGGAGCCCCAGATGAAAGGTTTAAGGTGAAGTATCCAAAGAGGTACCTGAGAAAACAAATATCAATATCTGCAACAGAACTATATCTAAGTAATATTACCTTTACACTGTCTCTGAATACGTTCAGAGGTGCTGCGTACATCAGCATCCAGTCATAATCTTTGGCCATTCACTGCTGGTCGTTGCCGAGTCTCCTCTGCTACTGACCTTTGCTCCCCACCTTCCAACAGCCTCATATCGTGGCTCAATTCTCGGCGATGAAAGGACAGTACTTACTCATCGATCAGTACCGCAAGACTCAAATTGCGAGTCACAACAACACAAACTCCCAGCTTTCATAGGCTGAACACGAACACATCCACATAACTCGCCTCAATCCTCAGTTGATTGCCAACACATCCTCATCAGTCTACTCAATCCCCCATACAATCAAGCTGTAAGTTGATCCCATGCCTTCTGAGTGTCGGAGGCGAGGCGAGGGGGCCAGGCGTCTGATAGTGAGGATACTATAGCACAAAACACCGATACCTAGTCCTCACTAGGGCCATCTCAGAACTTCGGTCATTCAATTCACTAGGTGCTACGCATTTGGCGAATGTAAGTGTATCTTGTCTTCTAAGTAATGGGGTGAGGGAATATACTCTGGGGCAGGACTAAACCAGTTCTTTAGTGCCCACGGTTCCAGCACTCATGTCCACCGACGATACTTTCAGTGATACCCCCTCGGTTCAAGGAAGCATGTCAACCGACGACAATCGCTGTGATACCCAATCGGTTCAAGAAAGCATGTTCACCGACGACACTTTCTGCGATGCCCAATCGGTTCAAGGAAGCATTTTCACGGACGACACTTTCTGTGATGCCCAATCGGTTCAAGGAAGCATGTTCAGCGACGACACTTTCTGTGATGCCCAATCGGTTCAAGGAAGCATGTTCAGCGACAACACTTTCTGTGATGCCCAATCGGTTCAAGGAAGCATGTTCAGCGACGACACTTTCTGTGATGCCCAGTCGGTTCAAGGAAGCATGTTCAGCGACGACTCTTTCTGTGATGCCAAATCGATTCAAGGAAGCATGTTCACCGAAGACACTCTCAGTTATACCGAATCGCTTCTAGAAAGCATGTTCAGCGAAGACAGTACCCAATCGGTTGAAGCACTCATGAGCCCCGGAAGCGCTTTTTATAAACCATCTAGTGGCGAGACTCCCCCGCTCCCCTTAAACTTCAATCCCTACCGCGCGACTCGGGTCCTAGCCACCCGCCTGCTTCTTCTCGAGGACGACCTCACCACCCCTTTCCTCACGCCTGTACCCCAAAAATCCGATTACCGCGGACCCAAACAATACCAAAATAACTTCGTCGATATTAGGGCAATTAAGGAGGATTTCAGGATGGTGTTTGAGGACTCGCTTTCCATGCAATTTCAGATTCAGCAATACATCACCGAGAATGGGCCTACCGGGACTAACCAATTACGTGACGATGATGCCGAGGCCCTGGACGGCGATTTCAGGATGCACAAGCGGGACATGGAGAGATTGAGGCAGAAGATCGTGGAGTGTGCCAGGGAAGGTCGTTAAAGGTTTCATGTGAGCAAGAGGACAAGGAGGGGAACCAGGGATTAGCTATTAGCTGGGAAGCACGTGGGAGGAATGTTCAAGAGAAAAGACTCATTAAAATCAGCCATGAAGGATGAATGTGGAGGATGAAGATTACTTCTGAATGTGTTTGGTTCATATATTTTTCCTTTGGTTGTGGGTTTTCTTTGTCTGGTTGGCACCATTCATACGGGTTACACTGGGTTCGCTTCGCGGATGTTAGAGGGTTTGCCTCGTACTTAACCCGAATTGTGCACCCGTATATGTGCTTAAGTATCTTTAACCAGACTATCTATCCTTTACCGAGGTGCTGTGCCAAACACACCAACTATAGCTTATCTTACTTGTGATTATTACGCTGCCGCCTTGAGTTCCGAGCAGGCGCCTTGGCATCTTGGCCTCACCGCTCATTGATTACACCTGGTTACCTGGGATCCCCGCACTTGCACTTGCAGCTGAACAATTAGATATTCATAAATTGGGTCTTGATATTCTCACAGTACAGTACACTGTGTAGGGAGGGTTCAAGCAAGGAGCTCTGGTGGTCCTGCACGACTTTCCTTCGTGAGAGTATACAGTAAGGCTGCATACAGTATCGCCGATCTCCGAACCACCTACTTTATGAGGTATGGTACGGAACTATTCACCAATACATTCATGCAGCTCGTATTTTCTGAGTCTCCAATGCGATGTATACCTTCAGGTCCAGCCGTACATAAGTCGTTCGTCGCATACCTGGCATTTCTGCATCCAGGCTGATATTTGACAATATCGTGGGATGAGCCAACGGCATTGAATAGGTACCCTGTCTGATTCTAAGACATGCGGTGGAGAAGATGGCAGGTCACCCACCGTATGTGGTCATTTGGGATGGAAGGTATACGAGATATCAGCTCTGACCTGATCATGAACAGATATCGATATCGAGCCAATATATGTCATTAACTGAAGTTGTAACTAGAAGTACCTCTGATTTCCAACAGTCGCATTGTCCAAGCAGCGTTCGATACTCCATCTAGTATGCGCCCTCAATAATAATCATGCCGCTTCTGATTCTCTTAATTTTTCCCAAAATGCGTATCCCCCTTCCGCCCCTTCTCCCTCTCCCTTTCCCTCTTCGCTACCCCCACTCTCGCACAAAGGGTGACAGACACCAAAACAAACCCAAAGCAAAACCCTAAAACCTACAACACCACTGTCCTTATCCTCGCCGCCGGTATGACCGGTATCACCGCCGCCTGCTCCTTCGCAAATGAGCTCAACATCACTGACTTCCTCATCCTGGAAGCCCGCAATGAAATTGGCGGACGTATGCAAAACACCAAAATCGGGTCTACAACAATCGAATTCGGCGCAAATTGGATACAGTCCCTCAGCACGAACCCGATTTGGGCTTTAGCGCAGAAATATCATGTGAGAAATACGCCAAGTATATGGAGCGATATTGACTATTTCACTGGGGATGGCTGGGAGGGGCCTGGTGGAAGGCTACAGAGGCGATGGGTCGGTGGAGCAGGCGTTCCATAAAGACTCTATTGAGGCTGGGAGAAGAGAGTAGCTGGGTTTACCTTATTTGAGTATGCGTGCGGGCTACGCCTTGCCGGGTGGACACCATTGACCCCAGAGGAATACAGTGCGGAGTATTTTTACCATGATTCGGGGATGGGAGAGACACCTGTTGAGAGTGGATTTATTGGGACGATCCATAGTCATAATGAGACATTTATTGAGAGCGGGAGTGATGAAAATAATTTATGTGTAGACCCAAGGGGGTTTAAACAGATTATTGTTGGGCAGGCTGCGGAGATTGACGGCTTTGGTGGCAAGCTACACTTGAACGAGATGGTAGAATCCATGAGTACAATGGGCAAGGCGTCACCGTAATGACCAAAGATGGGACTATTGTCTACGCAAAATGTGCACTTTGCAAATTTTCGTGAGAATACCCTCGTTGCCCTCGACTTGATGATACTAACGAATGCTCTACGTCAGTTTGGGTGCTCCAACACGACAACGTCAAATTCGTTCCACCTCTATCCAGAATGGAAACAAGAAGCCTATGCTCAAGGACACATGTCCACTATACCAAGATCTTTGCCATATTCCCCCACAAATTTTGGAACAGTACACAGTTCACCGTATACGCAGACCTGGATGAACGTGGCTACTGGCCTCTATGGCAGTCCCTCGACGAAGAAGGCTTTACCCCAGGAAGCCACGTCTACTTTGCTACCCTTACCTCCGACCAAGCCTACCGTGCCGAGAAAAACAAACCAACGCTGAGGTCCAGGCTGAATTCATGTCTGTTCTCCTAGACATGTACGGTCCAGATATTCCCAGATCCTATCGAATTCAAATTTCCAAGATGGACGCTCGACCCGTTATTCCGTGGCTCATTCAGTGCTTGGGGATCTGGTGTAACTCAAAAGCAACAGGATGACATGCGAGAAGCGATTGGCGGGTCGAGTAACAGTGATTTAGAGAAGAGGCTATTCTTCGCGGGGGAGCATACAAGTAGGAATTGGTTTGGGTACTTGCAGGGGGTGTATTGCGAGGGGAGAATGGCAGCGCATAATTTGGCGGACTGTTTGCTGAGGAAGTGTGTGGGGCAACCTGCCACAGTGTTTGTCAAGTGGTGGGCAACGGAGTCACAGGAGAGCGAGGGGGGAAAACAGGGTCCTCAGCTGCCGAGCAGGAAGAGGAGGAGGATGTAGGCATAACTGGGCCATGGTTTGTTTTAGTTGTTTCCAAGGGAATTGAAACAAAGAACATACGGTCACGGTAAGTTTCAGCTATTGGGGCTTGGGTGATTAGGATTGTGCGATAATTATGGCTGGAGTGGAATGGATTACGCATTGAGGACTCTGAAACTGAGGTACGGCCATTAACTTGTTGATATTCTGTAAATAGTTTCATGGATACGAAATGGGATGTGGAATGACTCATAATAATATATATCATAGTCTCAAAGCAAGAATTTATTCATATCTCAAGCTATTACAAAAGTGATAAAAAACGTCGTGGCAAGGGTGCCAGCAAGATGGATTCAGGCGTTTCAAATTGCCTGCTCCTATATCCACCACAATGGGCCAAATGTGTTCAGCTCTCCTTTGTTCCCATAAATAGTTTCACCGGTCCCTTTATAAGGCAAGGTAAACAATTTTTATTGAATTCCTAAACTCAGAGCTCGGATATATATAGTTAACCGAAGTACTCACTCCTAGGTTCCCAAGGCAAATCAACTTCTTATCTATTGCAGTAAACACCCCTGTCTTGGTCAATAGTTGATACTGTCAATATGCCAATCAAACAACTCCACCTCAGAAGTCCATCGTGTACAAGTATAGGCTCAGATGCACCATTTGCTTGGAGGTCAGGAACTCAAGAACATGTTCATGCTCCAGTCGCCCCCGGGCTGGGTAGGCCCAGGCCTACAATCAAGCGCGAATCCGGGGAGACGACAACAAGTTTTATTCCGCAGCCCACATCTCAGAAACCTCAGACGATTCCAGTGACTGTTCACACCTCCACCGAACAACACATCAAGATTATGCCCATTCAGCTGCTGCCATCACTCCCGGGGGACGTTGATGGAACAGCCCAGTTCTGGAGGTTCTGGTCAGGCGGAGATCTCACTGGGGATGTTCTTGATGCATGCCTGAACTGGACCATGGGATCACCGATAACAATTGAAGCAAGAATATTATTGGTCCCTGGGCATGCTCCTCACTCAGCCTCGCAAATTGGTGGATATATCACACCAGGCTTTAGCTCAGAATCTACAATCGAATCCAGCACTCCTAGACCAAAAGTCCCACAGCCAATTGGGCCAGTAATTCACCCACTAGGAGTGGGTCATATTTCTGAGCCCATGGTTACACCCCAACAAAAGCGAAGAGTATTTGAACCTGTGTTTCGCAACACAAACTCCATCAAAACTGCCCCCCTCCTCCGGGCGTTTGCTTCTTCCCAACCTACTCGACCTTCACCTATTGATCCCAGCTGCATGGATATACACCGGGGAAGATCAATCAAGACGGCATATCCCCGCTTTTGCAACATATACGCCAACTACTCCGGGGGTAGGAGATTCTGGAATCTAGAGTAATTTTAGATTTATTTAAGAGACTCATTTGGTAACCGGTTCACCTCTAGAGTACCTGAATTAGGCATTTCAAACGTATTGATCACAGAATTAATTAACCACACAATCTGTAAAGCTTCTCAAGCGCCAGCAACCCATTTGTGCGCTTTATGGACCAAGTGAAATCCATGAGGCTCCTTAAAATGTCTCACCAATTCTTTTTATACGGTACCCACCGGGATGCAGCTTTATTATATGGGCAGTTTAATGGTTAATGACAATAGAATCGGCAGGGTCAATGAGGCGATGATATTACTCTAATGAGTCTAAATGCTTGTTGTGATTCCTATCAAAAACGTAATAACTTGCAGATAGAGCACTGCAGACAACGGCACAGCCCTCCAAATTCTAACCATGAAATTATTCTTGTGGGGGTTATGTACGTCAGGTATCCAAATTCGCCAATTGGTACGTCAGGTATCCAAATTCGCCAATTGGTACGTCAGGTATCCAAATTCGCCAATTGGTTTGTTTGATCCTATTGGTACGTGAAGGGCTAAGTAATTGCGGGAAACTCTAAAATGATATCAATGCAGTTGCAAACGTTTATGGTGCGGCACCAGCGTGAGCGATGTACTGTCCCATTTAGATCACACCAGGGAGACTAGCCCCTTCTCTACGAGGATGGGCTTTTGTGGAGCGTACAATATACTATCGGGCAAACCTAGCACCCAGTGATCACGTTTTGTCCTAGCGGTTACACTCTCCAAAAGGCTTGCCAACCAGACTACTAGGCCCTGGAGCGAGCTATCTATTTAGCTCTAGTTTGTACATAGACTGGGATACATCCTGCATACAAGTATCTATCTTACGATTTGGTAGCAACACCTCGTTGTCTCAACGAGGAACCCCGAAGGGTCACCGGCTATTCACGTTTCCCCCCCCTTTTTATTTTCTATTCTCCCCAACTGAGCCCCGCTCTGAGGATACTTGACTGAGCTGAGCTCTGGCAGCGAGAAGAGGGAAAGACTGAAAGGACAACGGTAGTGGAGTAGGTTCCAAGTGTATACTGAATAAGAGAGTGAGCCAAATATATATCCCTATCAATATCGAATCCTCCAAAGTAGGTTTCAAGTGTTTACTGAATAGGAGAGTGAATTAATTAAATATCCCAATTGGCGAGGAACGGCTGTAAGGATGCGGCATCCCCACATGCCACGGGAGATTGGCTCCCGTCAAGGAGACTAGCTCCTTTGGGTCATGTCGAGACTAGCTCTCCAGGCGGAACGTGTATTTAGTCTTTAGATTCTAGATAGACTCGAACACATCCTGCATACAAGTACCGACCTTACAATTTGGTAGCAACACCTCGTTCGAACGAGGTACCCCGATATATATATTTTTTCCTGAATCACAGGAACTGTTCCCCCTCCACTGAGCTATGCTCTGCGAATACTTGACTGAGCAAGGCTCTGGCAGCGATCGGAGGAGTCGAACCAAGATGTCTCGTGGTTCTGGTATACCCAGGACACCCCTAGGGAGTAACCTCGTGTACTTAGAGATGAGTGCTCTTCTCGAGCAAGACGATCAAGAGGAAGATATAGAAGAAATGATAGACAATAGAGAACCGATCAAGGGGAGGAACAAAAGGGATGAAGACTCCGAGGTGGAAGGACCACCACCCACAAGCTGGAAGAGGGAAGGAGACAAGGGGGATTCCGGAATAGTCGAGATAAAGAAGATGATGCATGAGATGGAGATGAAGAGAAACCAAATGCTAGAAAAGCTACAGCAATCCATGATAAAGAAGTTCGATGAAGTCAACCAAAGAGTCTCCTCTCTTGAACAAAAGAAGAGAGAACCCCACCGGGAAACTGAAAAACTCTACCAGATTCCCTACCAGAAGGAAAGATACCTAGGCTTAGCAATGCTGTCTTATTTACAAGCAAAGAACCCTCGACCCTTGACCCTCGATGCCACCCGAGCTACAAGACTTCAGATAAGAGGTGGCCAAAGCACAGAGCTACCCAACACAGATGACGAGGAACTAGAGTTAGACAATAATGAAGGGATCAATCTGAGGGAAGGGAACCAAAGGAGAAGAGAGAGGAATAGATTACGAGAAGGATAGGAGAGATAGCATAGCAGAAGAGAGAGAAACCATGATAGAAGAGATAAATCTCAAGGCCGGAGAGTGGATGACTGGTCCCAAGAATGAAGAAGGAATGACCTTGCAAGACAAGAAGACAGAGAAATATCCCTCAAGGTAGAAGACCTAGGCCTATTCGAAGGGAAAGACGTGGAGCATTATATCAAGTCCCTCAAAGTAATAGCCCAGATATATGGGGAAAAGAAAGTACTGATGGTCCTACCTAAATGCATAAAGGGGGTAGCAAAAGAATAGTTTATCGCGATCCCCTAAGAAGACTGGATGTACACCAGATCCCTGAAAGGCTAGTCATACTTGCTGTGGGATGGCTTCAGGAAAGATATGAGATGAAGCAAAGAAAGAGCAGATGCCCACATCTTTAGACCATAGAAGGAGATGGTCGAAGAATACTTTTATAAGAAAGCAGCAATGCATAGAAGAGCTGAACTATCTATATTAGAGGTTGAAGTGATAAGAGAAATATGGAAGAGCCTATCACCATATACTGCAAACCTAATAGTGGTGTTATAGAAATAATATAATCAGAAGGAATTCAGAGATGAACTGATACAAAGACAAGAAATAGCAGAGAAACTAAAATGAAGACCCTAAGACAGAGACTATAGATATGAAAGAAATGAACGGGGTGATAAAGGACTCAGGAATGGCTAAGACTGCAAACCAGGGATAGACAATAAGAATAGAGATAGAGGATATGGATCTAAATAGCTAAGGAGGGACAACAAGGATGAAGGAAACAAAGATATAAATAAGGAGAAGGAAATAAAAGGAAGAGAGGAAGGATTGAGCAAAAGAATGTATAATACGAGAGTGTTGATAGATGATAAAATGGATGATTCAGAAGAAGATGAGCAGGAGATGTCAGAATCCATGGTACAATACTCAAAAGTCTATACAGTTAGGGTAATTAACTCATTTCTCTCATTTATAAAATCCAGAACCCTCCCAAAAGTAGACAAGCTAGTGATAATCGAACTCCGTATACCACCTTCAATGGGGGATGGTCTATCTTTCCTCAATAGCTGCCCCCTCCCACTGGAAGTATAGCTCTTGCAACTAAAAGGAAATATACTAATAGTGATGGGGTATAGAGATACAGGCAGATAATGTTTGATTCAGCTGGATGTCCTGAAATCTAGAGCACCGAATATAAAGATAAACCACAATCCCAAACACCATCAGAAAGATTTTAGCTTGCGTTGTGTGCACGGCGTGCACACAACGCCAATTTGCAAAACTCCGCGTTACAACAAGATCTCTCTCACATAACGCACTTCCTACAACGCTGATACTTACAATTCAATCTCGTCTCGCACTCTCACAATATGCAATCGGACGTTGTGTGCCCCATTCCCAATGTCTTCCTCTTCACACATCCGCTTTCAACACTCTTTCACCCAACTCAACATTATGATTGCGAGCCTATTACTTGTGACCTTCAGAAGGCAGACTAGTCCTTCCTCACGTTGTGATTGCAAGGTCCATACCTGTAACCATCTGAAGGCACAATACCCCCTCCTCACTGTTGTCATTGACACTGCACTTTTTTACTCTCGCACCTGCATTTTATGCATTTCCAAAAATGTCTTGATTCTCATGATAATATCTAAATCTAGCTAAATAAACAACTATGATCGCACCCCTAAAATCACCGTGCAAATAGCCCATATATTCGACCGTGCAAATAGCCCTAGAAATCTGCGTGCAAATAGCCCATATACCCGCGTGCAAATAGCACTAGAAATCAGCGTACAAATAGCTCATATATCTGCGTGCAAATAGCCCTGGAAGTCAGCGTCCAAATAGCCTAGAAGTCAGCGTCCAAATAGCCCTAGAAATCAGCGTGCAAATAGCTCATGCATCCGACCGTGCAAATCAGCCTGGAATCCACCGTCCAAATCAGCCTGGAATCCACCGCCCAAATCAGCCTAGAATCGAGCGAGCAAATCAGCCTAGAATCGAGCAAGCAAATCAGCATATAATCGAGCGAGCAAATCAGCCTAGAATTGAGCGAGCAAATCAGCCTAGAATCCAGCGATCAAATCAGCCTAGAATCGAGCGAGCAAATCAGCCTAGAATTGAGCGAGCAAATCAGCCTGGAATTCAGCGCGCAAATGAGCAAGAAAATGAGCGAGCACACAACCTCCGTACAATGGTGCAAGTAAGAATAGAAATCAGTGTATACCGGTATTCTGAAGCAATGACAGGAAAAAAACTCTAAGTCCCAGGCGGCCACACTTTTGAAGTAGGGTACCCCCGCGCCCCCTATTCTCACGAGCCCCCTAATGTCCAATCCAGTTCCTGCGGTCTCAGAACCAGTTCCTGCTGTCTCAAAACCAGTTCCCACTGTCTGAGGACCAGCCTCCGCTGTCTAACAATCAGCTAATAGCTGGTGTTGGAATTATCCCTGTGGCGTCGGGTTGAGCTCGGTACCACCTAGTACGGTGGAGGAAATAGCTACATGTGGTAAACATGAATATCGACTGGATTGTGTCAGTAAATAGACTGGATCCGGTCGGTGATAGGCTGGATTCGGTCGGTAATAGACTGGATTCGGTCGGTAATAGACTGGATTGTAGTGGTCCGATAGGATTGTAGTGGTCCGATAGGATTGTAGTTGTCCGATAGAATTGTAGTTCTGGTAGAGAAAGTATTAGTAGTGTTTAGCTAAAGGGTCAGGAATACTTAAGATATAGACAATGGACATGATGTGTAGAGAGAGCTCGTTAGAAACAAATTGGAAGAAAATATGGCATTGGGAACGACGTTGAGCCAACTTATAAAGAAAAATAAGAATGTGCACACAATGTAGTTGGTAACGCACATAAGGAGGCAGCGCATTGGCAATGAAGACAACGGCAAAAAGACAAATTGCCGTTGTAATGCTTGCGGGCGCGCTGCAACGTAAGAAAATTTTTGCTGATGACGTACTAAGCTTTGGAGGAGTGGGAGGAGGCATATCCCCTACTCTGGGCTTTGTTATGATACTAGTCTATATTTCTGATGTGACGGCCTTGAGAGGAAATACCAAGTATAGGAAAGTAGTCAAAATAACTATAAAATTCCAAGTTATTAAAGACCTTGACTGCAACTTCTTGATTAGCAGGGATGCAACAAAAGCCTATAGGATAGACTTTATCTAAAGTAAGGGAGTAGTAAAGATAGGGAAGATGGAAATCCCTATAGCAAACTACTATATAAAAGACATATAGATAATACTAAAGAATATAGTACTCTTTCAGAAAGACACTGTAATCCCATCTTATTAAGATGTCCTAATTCTAGTAAGCATATCTGCAAATTTTCTGGAAAGACAAGAACCATTATTTGCACTACAATTATTCATAGATATCTCAAAAGAGTTATAAAGACAGATCCTCTTAATACTGATGTATAGAGATACTCTAGTTCTAATATTCTCAAACATATATAACTTTCTAATAAAATTAAAAAAAGAAGAAGTAATAGATACTATAAAAGTCTTGAAAATAAATACTAAGATAATTTACTTTACAACTCTTACAATTATACAAAACTTATATAATACCCATACCCCAACAAAAAGTCCAAACCTAACCCTCCACTCTATATCATTAAATGCACCATTGATACAAATCACCAAATAAAATAACAAACTAAGTCTCTTAGTATTGGACAACTTCTGACAGCAGAACATAGAACTAAAGTATAATGGAGAATGTTGTTTCATTGCTTATATAATTGATTATATATTTTTGTATTTCCTATATTACTATTATGTTATATAACTAAGTCTCTCGGTCGAAGGACTAGCCTTCCACTATTTCCTACTGCTTTATAAGCATCCATAGCATGCGGAATTTGCTATAGGAAATTCTATGGAACTTGCCATTTGAGCACACCCTTATTATAGCTGCATGACCTTTGTTTAAGGTTGTGTGACTCATTACTATAGCCACATGACTATTGTTATATCATATAACTCATTACTATAGCCACATAACCCCTTTTGTATAGTGCACTACCTTCTAGTATACTACCCTTTATTGTATTTTATTCCTTAGTCATTAAATCTTAGAGGAGTATAAATAGGCTACTGGATTCCTTCTGGAATCCACAAGCAATAAGAACCAAGTACACAGCAGTAAGCAAGCCTATATACCAATTAGATCAAAATCATATAGCTTAGATAGTATAAATCATATAAGATAGATTATACCAGTTAATTACTGTTTCCTCCAGGAACGTCCCATATAGTAATCTCCTTACCTTTCTAAGGTCTTACCTTAGTAGAACCGAAATACACAAATGTCTGTACCTATAGATATAGATTGTATAAATAGTATTGAATAAATACTATCTAGTACCATTCATTACATTTTTTTTAACTTACTTACCTAATCTTTACTCTTAAATCCAAAGCCTGATCAACTTTTGGATACCTTTATTACACTCACACAAGTATATACTATTTGACATACACACATAAGTGCACATATAAAATCAATATCATTATTCAACTACTGTACCAAAAAGGGGGATGTTATCGTATGAGCAGCGCTTATGTATTCCTATGTTATTATGGATACTTTAATGTTAGTTGGCAACTCCTATTTATTTCTATATACATAAGACAACTTTATTTTAGTGGCATCACGTAGCACATAGTACGCATTGTCTGGAATACTGTTGCTTTAGTAAGTATTGTAGAGACTAAAATGTTCGCCACCGTGTTGTCTAGAATACCGTTGCTTTAGTAAGTATTGTGGAGACTAAAAATGGTCACTATTATATTGTCAAGAATACCATTGCGATATAGTAGTGCTAAAATGCAGCTTATAACAATGCTAGAACAGTTATGCACAGGCTAACAGCTCTGGAATCTTGGCACTAGAGCAGATTTCAGAGCAGATTTCGGAGCAAATTTTGGAGCAGATTTCGGAGCAGATTCCGGAGTAGATTTCGGAGCAGACTTCAGATTGAGAATATGTACAGCGGAAATATTTATTTTATTCACTAATTATAATATTATACACAGTGTACTAATACTCGCTACAACACTCGCTCTAATACTCGCTCTAATACTCGCTACAATACTCACTCTAATACTCGCTCTAATAATCACTCTAATATTCGCTCTAATATTCACTCTAATACTTGCTCTAATATGCTTTGGAAATCATATAAGACATTGGATAAAGAGCAAAGGGAAAAGGTGTGAGGGGGGAAGGTATATATACAGGAAAACTATAGTTACCAAGCCCGATTGCCAAGGCCAACAATATAGACTTTCCAGAGATAATGAGATAATGGATAATAAGAGGGGTGGCATGACAGCCCCGCGAGTCAGCCCACTTGTAAAGTATTGTATGGGGGACTGGACAATCAGATTAGATTAGATAAGGATCCAATCTAATCAGATAATCTCAGGCTAGTAATGTATACTACAAAGTAGATGACTAATAGTATATTGTTTATTCTTACTATTAAAGTTATTACCAGTAGCATAGGATTACTATAATAGGTAAAGTAGTATAGGAGTGCTAAAGGCACTTAGAAATTAACCAGTGGAACTTCTATATTGATTGTACTCTAACTATGTTCTGAGTTCTAACTATCTGTTCAACTGAAGGGAAATTCAGGGGACTATATGTGTTTCCAACGGGGCAGTGCTGGGGCAGTGCTCAGGCAGTGCACCATCATCTGACCCTTACATGTGATAAAGATCTACATCATCTGATCCTCTAGATAGTACTTCCAAATACTATCTAGTACAAAATAGGTTAAGTCTTAACTTAGACTTATACATGTGAAAGCATGTGAAAGCATGTGAAAGCATGTGAAATATTAGTAAGGCAGACAGCACACAGAATGTTGTGTGTTTTGAGATGCTTGCTGAGTAAGAAAATACATAAGAAATACATTTGTGAGGGAGAGGGTTAGTCATAGGGTATGAGTAAGCCACTTCCTTACATGCCTCCCTGTTTAGATAAAAACTCCATCCTAAGAAATAAACAGGGGAGATGGGTTATGTACATTAGTAGTTAACATTCAACCCATAATACCTATTGTTCCTATCCTTGTAAGAACTACTACCACTTGCTCCTGAGTCATACCTGACATTATTATACCCCTCCTTGAAATCCTTGTTAACAGCAATGTCATCAAAATACTGACCAATCACCTCTTGTGGCTTTCTTTCCAAGAAGAAATGTCTAAACATCATTTGGGGTAAGTCCACCTCTTTTCCTTTGCCTTTGTCAATCTTGACTGCATTAGATGAAACAGGGGGAGCAAGGACTTTCTTTCTCTCATTATTAATCATTTCCAAGGTTTCTTTCCTTGTCTTATTTTTTCCAAGCTTATTCTCACCAACCTTTCTCTTTTTGTAAGTTGCTTGCTTACTACCAGTCAACCAGAATTGTTTTTTCAATGACTCATCAACACCATCAGCATATACCCACTCATCAAATTTATGAGGCCATCCCTTCCATTTCACCTTGTACTGCAGCTTCCCTGTTCTAGGTTGTGACCTAAATTCCAACACTCTTTCTACCTCATACCTGTCTTCCTTAACTGGTCCTGGTTGTTCCAGAGTTCTGGAGGGGAACAGTTGTATTGGATTAGGGAAGAAGGGCTTGAGAAGTGAGGTGTGGAAGGAATTGTTGATATTATTGAGGTCAGGGAAGTCAGTGAAGTCAAGTTGAGCATTTTGACTCCATGGTGAATATTTGGTAATGGTGAAGGGGCCTATCCATTTTGGGGATAGTTTGGAGGAGTGGTACCTTGCTGGGAGGTTTTTGTTGACAGCATCACCTGATCATTGATTTGGTAATCAGGGGAGGCTCTTCTGTGTTTGTTGGCTTGCTGAATTTGGTCCTTTTTTGCTTTGGTAAGGTTTTCAGCAACCTGGTAAAATCTGGTTGTAGGGTTTGAATAGGTAGGAATTGGGTGAGGCAGGATTGGTGGTGACAAATTAGGCTGGTATCCTAGCTTGGTAAAAAAGGGAGAAAGTCCTCTTGTAGTACTAACTCTTGCATTCACCTCTGTTTGAACAGAAGGTGTGGCTTGTACCCAATTCATTCCTTGCTCCAGCTTCTTGGCTGCAAACATAGGAATAATTGTCCTATTCTTTCTTTTACTTGTCCCATCAGTCTGGGGGTGATATGTGGAAGATGCTTTATGCATAATTCCATTTTTCTGCATCCAATCTTGAAAAATAGTAGACATAAACAAGGGGTCTTGGTCAGAAACAATTTCATAAGGGAATCCCACATTAGGCTTAATGAATCTTTCAAAGATATTAATAACCCCTAATGTGTCAACATTGTCTGCAACAGGTAATAAGAATGTAAAATCAGAATGCCTGTCAGTCATGACTAATAACTTATGAAATAACAACATATGAGGCTTATCATCTTTAGCAGTTCTGTAACCAAGAGTAAATTCAGTACATGAAATCATAACAGGTTCCATACTAAGAAAATCCATAGCCATACTACCCCATGGCCTAGTAGGTACATTAGAGGAGTAAGGAATCCAGGGGGTTTCTGTGTGGATCCTTTGGTGATTTGGCAGGTTTCACAACTCCTCACAAATTGTTCAACCTGCTTATAAAAATCCTGAAAGGTGTACTTATTAGTCAGCTCTTGTGCTGTCTTTGCAAGGCCTCCATGTCCAGTGGTGACATGTGCTTGTTATATAGGGCTTCAGAGGCAGGGTTACCTTTAACTTGTAATCCTTTGGGAATTACCATCTTTCAAGCAAAACTCTTCAAGAGGTACATAAACCCATCCTGTACCTTTACTGTAGGTACTTGCTCTCCTTTCTTAACCTCAAGTACAGTGGTCCAAACACTGTATCTTTTTCCAACTCTTCTCTGTAATGCCACTCCAACTCATGATCTCCTATCCACTCAGCAATTACCAAATCTGGTTCCATGCTCTTTTCAACTTCATCCTGGACCCCTATTGCCTTTTTCAGGTAGTCACTATTGTGGAAGGGCTTATTGAGGGCCTTCAAATTATTCTTTCTAGTATCACAGGAGCTGACAAAGTTTTTGTTCAGGTTATGGTAGCCAAGACAATACTTGCATCTTGTACCTCTTTTCCTCCTATGGTAGTGACTTTTGGGAGATTTGGGTATAGGTGGGACCAGTGACCATCTTGGTTGCATATGGTGCATTTTTTGATGGTTTCTGCTGGGAGTGGATGTTGCAGTGGGAAGAGTTTGTTGTCAAGGGGGCATTTGTTGCTGAGGTGAGTTGTTTCCATGCAGTTGGTACACCTGGGAGGAGGAAACTTAGTTCTTTTGGGGCAGTCCTCCTTAAGTGTCCAATTGCCTAACAGTTGTCATAAGATTAATTGTAGGATCTTTGTTGTTGCATTTGGTAGTTTTGTGGCCCACTTTACCACATAGAGAGCAGAACTTTTGTCATGAGTTCTGTCGAGGAAGATGGGAGGATTGGATCCTCAGGGAAGATGTCAGGAAGGGTGCTGACAGAGGATGCAGGTGAGGCTCCTGGAGGAGGAGGAGGCTGGAAGTGCACCTTCTTGTTGTCTGCCTCATCCTTGCACTTAGGTGAGACAGCCCTTCTCTTCAAGGTACCTTCAAGAGTAGGGTTCCACTCCTGAAGGTTTCCCACAACCACAGAACCCCTGTCAGCCCTTCTCAAGGACTGTTCCATTTGTTCTGTAGTCATGGGTTCCCTGGCTCTTTCCCATTCCTCAGGTTCATCTGAGTCAGAGGACTCATCCACAAGGGTCCATTCCTGTGGGTCCTCTGCCTCAGGGGCAGCAAGAGTAGAGGGAGAGGAGGTACTAGGCACTTTGTTAATAACCACTTGAAACTTGGGTTTTCTTGTAACTGACCTTCCTCTCTCTTCCTCTTCTTGTTGTTGTGTTGGGCCTGGGCCCTGGTAGTGGTGGCAGCAGTTTGGACTGCTGCTGGCTCCTGCTGGAGCCTTCTGAGCCTGAAATTTCTTTGTGGTGTGTTAGATTCATCAGGTTCAGGATCATCTTCAACTGTTGGTTGGTACCTTTCAGCCTCAAAGACTGCATTTAGGCCTTCTCTGTCATGCCAGACAGGCCTGGTAGGATCAGCCTCCTGCACCTGTCTTGGTGGGAGGTTGGTAGTGGTGATTTGGAGAGGAGGGAGCCTCCTTCTCCTGGTGATGGTGTTGGGAGAATTTCTCCCAAGAATGGGTGGAGACACTGGTCTCCCAGTGGCTCCTCTATTCTGAGTTGGTTTGGGGAAGGCATGGTGGCTGGTGGAGAATGTGGGGAGGAGTTTTCTTGAAAGTTTGTAGTGGGAACAGAGAGGTGGTTGTTACTACTGGATGTTGTAGTAAAGAGTTGTGTGGTGAGAAGACTGTCCAGTAGAGGGGGTTCCAGAGGGACTATATACTCCTCTGGACAGTACATCTGCTATGTGGTTGTCCTTGCCCTGAATGTATTCTAGGGTTAGGTCAAACTGACTCATAGTCTCTTGCCACCTTCTCTTCATCTGACTTTCAGGGATACTATCCATAAATGTGACTAAGGGTTTGTGATCTGTTTGGATGATCACTTTGTGACCCTGTAGTTCAGGCCTGAAATACCTTAGTGAGTCAACAATTGCTAATAATTCCTTATCAGTTGTTGTGTAATTCATTTGTCCATCATTTAATTTCCTAGAGTGAAATTCTGCTGGCCTGATAACACCATTCTCCATTTGGCCAATCCATCCTGAAATCCCTGTATTACTGGCATCAGTAATTAAATAGATTGGAAGGCCTGAGTCATGATTAATTGGCTTGAGCACCTTATTGCTCATTATTAGCTCTTTAACTCTCACAAATGACTCATTATGCAAGGGAGTCCACATGTGCTTCTTTGTTGACCCTTGCAATTCTGATAGTGGTTTGGCTACAGCTCCCAATTCTGGACAAAACCTTCTCAAGTAATTAACCATCCCCAGAAACTTTTGCAATTTCTTTTTTGAGTCAGGGATTGGGTAATTTGCTATTGAGTTGATTTTTTCTGGATCCATTTCTAACCCTTGTTTGGTGACAATGAATCCCAGTACCTTCAGCCTTGGAGCCAGGATTTGGCATTTCTTTTTGTTGAAGAAAAACTTTTCTCTAGCCAATATCCTGCAGATCCCTCTCAACACTCTTTATGTTCCTCCAGGGTATCTGTGCCAATTAGAATGTCATCTAAATAAACCATGACAGTCTTTCCAATATAATCCTTAATAACCAGTTCATAGCCCTCATCATGGTTGCAGGTGCATTGCAAT
>WHUX01000083.1:0-231758 GCA_015179025.1 Terfezia claveryi
TTCCATGTATATATGGGCGGCGAAGGTAGGCTACAAGCCTATTCCGCGTAACGAAAAGGCTTGGCGAGTACTCGTCGGCTACTCGGCGCTGGCCCCGAGTATTCCAGAGAATCGTGTAGCTGACTCGCCGAGTTTGAGGGTTGGACGAAACTCGGCCGTCGGCGCGAGTCTTGGCGAGTCGGCGTGGGGAAAACTCGACTCGGTGCGCACGCTATCGATCACTGGCATCAGTCATTCGGTCATCAAGCCATTACTGTCCTCAAGCATAAAGAACTCTACTCTGATGGTGATATTCTCCGAACACCCCCTGATAACTATCATTGCGAGCCATGCATACTCACCAAATCTACTCACTCTGTCCCTAAGTCTACAATATCTCATACCTCCAATATTCTCAAACTTATTCACTTAGATCTAAGTGGTAAACTCCCCACACCCTCTTTTGGTGGAGTAAGCTACTTCATCATACTTATTGATGACTACTCTCATACTTCTTGGGTCTACTTCCTTAAACAGAAATCCAACTCAACCAAATCAATTCAAGACTTTGTTACTTTGGTTGAAAAGCAAACATTACACCATGTTAAATGGTTTCGTACTAATAATGGTGGAGAGTATATTAACAAAGATCTTGAATAGTTCTTTAAGTCAAAAGGCATCGTGTATGAACTAACGCCCTCTTACTCTCATGAATCTAATAGTGTAGCTAAACACTTGAACTGAATAATATAGAATATGATGAGGGCTATGTTGACGAATATAGACAAAAGATTCTGGGCTGAAGCATACTCAACTTCAACCTACCTCTGAAATCGGTCACCTCATAGTATTGTCAAAGGGAAGACTTCTTATGAGGTCTTTCACGGCAATAAACCTACCATCTCTTACCTTCAACCCTTCGGTAAGGAATGTTATATACACATACCTGAGGAACAATGACCTGCAGGCAGTAAACTCCTACCATGGGCTGAGAAAGGTATATTCATTGGTTATATGAATAGCACAGCTATCTATAAGGTCCATATACCTTCTAGAAAGCATACTTATACAGTTCGAGCACAAGATGTTATTTTCGGACTGAGTACAACTCCAGAAGGGGTACCTCCACCTATATCTAACTCAACTAATCCATCACAATCACCAACTACGAATACTGCTCCTCTTCCTGCTTCTCCACTTGAAGTAATCCCATACACTAGCTCAGAATTCCCAAACGAATATCTCTGGCAACAATGGTGTATACGAAATCTAAAACAAGCAGAAGAATAGTATTTCAAGGGACACCCACTCGTTTATAAAGCATGGTTCCCTAGTATGACTCTTTCCTATCTGACTGAAACAACATCGGACACAACTACTTCCTCACCACCTATTCCTCCAATATTAACTGCAACGTTATCTTCTCCTCTACCAGCACCTGGACCAATATCCAAACCAACTCCACAAGTTCACTTACCTCCTCTACCTCAAAATCAAGATGAATATTCACCACTTACTTCACTTCCTCAAGACTTTCGACAATCTTTACCTGATGACTCTAACGATGGAAACTTCACTCGAATCGTTAGTGGAAAAATAGTTAGACCTACAACCATTACTAAGGCAGGTCGAGCTGTTTTTAAACCAATCAAATTTGGAACTGCATAAGCTCCTATCATCCCTATAATCGGTACAAAGATATAGTTTGATAGTCGTTCTAGATTAATCGAAGACCCACCTGAAGTCTTTGATGAGGATAACAAAGAAGATAAAGTGTTGATTGCTTTAGTCTTACAACATAGTAATAAATCTCTAACCTTTAAACAGGCTGTTAATTCACCTAATGAAGAAAAATGGAGAAAGGCTAAGAATGATGAGCTGGAAGCTATGAAGGATCAAGATATTTGGAAAGTGGTTCCAACACTACAAGATAGGAATATTATTGGAAGCAAGTGGGTATTTAAGATCAAGCGAGATACTAATGGGAATATTGATTAGTACAAGGCTCGTCTAGTTGCTCAAGGTTTCTCTCAACAACCTGGCATAGACTTTGATGAAATCTTTTCTCCTATTGTCCAATATGACTCTCTTCACCTCCTTATCGCTCTATCCGCCCACTTCCAATAGGAACCTTAACAAATAGATATCAAAGCAGCCTTTCTTTACAGCTCTTTGAATAAAATTATCTACATGCAACTTCCGAAAGGTACCCAGATTGACGGCATGTATGCTAAACTTAACTAATCTATTTATGGATTAAAGCAGTCTCTTCGTCAGTGGTATGGATAATTAACATCTTTCCTCCTGATAATAGGTTTCTTTGCTTGTGCCTTTGACCCCTGCGTCTTCATCCATAAGTCTGGCACAATTATACTTGCCCTTTATGTCAACAACATTACTTTATTTAAATATAAAGACTCAGCCATTATGAAGTCTACCAAACAGTCACTCAAACGAGAGTTTAAGTTAACTGATATAGGTAACTTACATTGGCTTCTAGGAATTCGAATTGAGTACTCTAAGCACAGTATCACACTATCCCAATCCGCCTATATCGACAAGATCCTCGAACATTTCGGTATGATGGACTGCAACCCTGTCACTCTTCCTCTTGACTTGAACCATACTCTTCGACAATGTACAGATGAAAATAAGGTTACCGACATCTTCCTTTATCAACAAATCATTGGATCACTCATGTATGCAGTTATTAGAACACATCCTGACCTGGCTTACTCTATAACTCTTCTCTCACAATTCTCTCACAAACCATTGAAGGATCACTTTGGAGCAGTTAAATGAGTCCTATGCTACCTTAAGGGTACTCACGACCTTACCTTGACCTATAAACTCGGACAACCTCTTTCACTTAAAAGATTCACTGATTCAGACTTTGCTGGATGTCGTGACACTCAATGGTCGACCTCAAGATATATCTTCAAGCTTGCCTCTTGTACTATCTGCTGGAGATCACAAAAACAAAAATGCGTGACCACCTCCACTACTAAAGCAGAATACATTGCTGGTTCTACTGCTGCTAAACAACAAATTTGGCTTCAGAATGCACTAAGTGAGCTTTCTATCAAAGATATTCCTTCTGCCCTTTCTTGTGACAATAACAGCTCTATTGACCTGTCTCATAATCCTCGAATCTCTGATAAGTCAAAGTATATTAATGTTGCTTACCACTTCGTCCGTAAACTCATTAACTCTGGCACTATCATGCTGTTGCACATTCCTGGTGAACACAACCTAGCAGACTTATGTATAAAGGCTTTTCCTGGTCCACGGTTCTCTTATTTCAAAGGATTAATCATAGGATAACAAGTGAGAAGGGGTGTTGAAAATAATCATTTCCTTTCGATATAGTTAAGTATTTCCATACATTACATCGTTCTATCTTAAGATTACTTCCACATCATACTGATACCCAATATGGATACTTGCTACCCGATTAAGGATCTCTGTATTATTTCTTTTACATATGTTCATATGTTGTTCATATGTTCTTATCATCTTTGCTTACTTTCCTAACTTAGTATCTATTATCATTGTATAATGCTCCTTTACTACTTAAGGTTACTGCTTACTTGTCTTAGTTGTTATGACTCAATGATCACTACTTCTATGACTTTCTGTTATATATTGTTTGACTCATATTACTGTCTCAGTCGCACACCTCTATGTATTTCTTCATTAACATGTACACAATATACTATTCATAAGTTATGTAACTTAGACTTTCTTACTAGATCTTTACCTTCAACTTGTACTATTATATATGAGTTTCCTACTCCTGTATCTAGTTCTACATACTTCCCGATTAGACTCAATAGACTGTCTACTCTCGACATAGTTCTACTATCTGTTCCTTTGCACTCCTGCTTACTCGCACCCTCTGCTTAATAGCACTACTGTCTACCGCTACTACCTCTGTAATTACTACCGCAATACCTCTGCTCATAGTAACCTTTCAATAGATCCTGATGAGGAAGAATCTACTTCTTATCAACTTCCTTCTTATCCTCTATCTGTTGCTTCTGATACTAAGGTTGACTATGGTAAGGGAGAGAGGAGGCTGAAGGGAAAAAGAGTTACTTTTATTGATGAGATTGTTGTAGGAGCAGGTTTTCCTATTAATGCTGGGAATAATATAGAGTGGAAGGATAGGAGTTAGACTGCTAGGTATTTGTGTTCTTTCTAGAGAGAGAAGTACAGAAACTTTCCTTGTTCTGCTTATAGGGAAAATTCCCAATTTTTCTTTAGGCTAGGTAGAGAGTGGGGTTGGAACACTCTCTAGAGTTTGGATGTTGATAGGACTAGTTTCTATAATCCTCACCCTTATTGGAATTCTGAGGCAGTTTCTAGGTCTCAGAGCTACCAGTTTAGGTAGTTTTGTCCTTCTCTTGATGTATTTGCCAGTTAAATACAGTTGTTCTATTGTTTGCCCTTATTGCTATTTTGTTGGATAGTCTTTTTGTTGCTATTTGTTGAATAGTCTTATTATTGCTATTTGGAGGATAGTCTTATTGCTGACTGTCAGACTTTAATGCTATTGCTTTGTACTATAGGCTTATACTGGCTTTGGTTTCTACTTTGTTAGTAGAAACTTTGTTGATTAGGTAAGGTTGATCAGGCCTTTCTAGTTAGGTAAGAATCAAGTTCTTAGGTTAAAAAAATGTAATGTGTTATATAGGGGGATTGGAAGATCAGATTAGATTAGATAAGGATCCAATCTAATCAGATAATCTCAAGCTAGTAATGTATACTATAAAGTAGATTACTAATAGTATATTGTTCAATCTCACTATTAAAGTTATTACCAGTAGCATAAGATTATTGTAATAGGTAAAGTAGTATAGAAGTACCAAAGGCACTTAGAAGATTAACCAGTAGAACTTCTATATTAATTGTACTCTAACTATGTTTTGAGTTCTAACTATCTATCCAACTGAAGGGAAATTCAGGGGACTATATGTGTTTCCAACTAGGTAGTACTAGAGCAGTGCTGAGGCAGTGCACCATTATTTAACCCTTACATGATTTGAAATCAACATAATAGAAACTTCTAGATAGTACTTCCAAATACTATCTAGTACAAAATAGGTTAAGTCTTAACTTTGACTTATACATGTAAAAGCATGTGATAACATGTAAAAGCATGTGATAACATATGAAAGTATGTGATAACATATGAAATATTAGCAAGGCAGACAGCACACAGAATGTTGTGTGTTTTGAAATGCTTGCTGAGTAAGAAAATACATAAGAAATACATTTGTGAGGGAGAGAGTTAGTATTATGGCTGAGATTATGCAGACCGGGCTGACAACCACCCGATGGTAGGTGGCCTGAAGTCAACCCCGCTTTCCTATATATATACCCACTTCTTGTATCTAGTTATTGCTCTCTAAGACTCGAGTGAAGTTTTGTATCACTGGGTTACTTTAAATAAAGCTATTATTCTTCACACCTTGTACACCCAGTTAGGCCCGAGCAAGTGATTATGTCTTCGTGCACTCTATATATCGATATTCGACAGATATCACCATGATCGCTAGTTCGCCCCTAACATTACTTCGCTTTGATCAAAGGGACCAGTGATTCTGGGTCTAATCACCTCTCCCTCACTACCTACACTGTCGGACAGCTCGAAAATGGCTATAGTCATGTCGCTCTATTATTTGGCTATATTAGTGACGTCAGAAATAATTATTTCCCCCTCCTATATGCTTATTAGCTTCTAAATAACCTACTAATCCTATATTGAGATCTCCGAATCTGCTAAGTCTTAGATCTCAAGCTACATGCTCCTAGCCAGGCTTCTAAGGCCCCAAACGACCCTATAAGGCCCCACCGAGCAAGCTTATAAGCCTCCGAGTGAGCTTACACGCTCCCGAACGAGCTCAAAGCTCAAAAGCCCCGTTCGAGCTCATAAGCTCAAAGACCCCCCACCTTGGGTGAAGACTCAAGCTAGCACTGCGAGTGCTAAAGACCCAAATGAGCACTGCGAGCGCAGAAGATCCGAACGAGCACCACGAGCATGCAAATGACCACGACCCCCCCCCCTTGCACTGGCAAGTCGGGTTGGATAGCTGGGAAAGCATGCATTGAACCTTTTCCTGTGACGTTGGCTTTTTCCCACAGGGTTTTGCCACGCAGAGGTTTTTAATGGCAATGGCATGTGGGAATACCCCCCCCCCTATGAGATGTTCCGGATCTATGATCCATATATATGTTGCACCTCATGTTGAGATACCCGGTCTGATGTTTATGTTCTGGTATGACGCAACTGAGTTTGAGAGAATATCCCCTTCCTTCTGAACTACCCTACCCTATAGGTGGCTATGCCACCAGAGTCGCAATATCGTTGAGGGGCCCATGTCCAAAGATGCTTAAAAGCGGACATAGAATTAAGACCAACAATACGTGAGCACCAGAGTCGCAATATCATTGAGGGGCCCATGTCCAAAGATGCTTAAGAGCAGACATAGGGTTAAGACCAACAATACGTGAGCACCAGATACGCAATACAGTTGGGGCGCCTATGTTCTGGTTAGGCCGAAAGACCAACATACTTGAGCAAAGAGATATACAATACCGTTGGGGTTCCTACCTCCGCATGGAGTAGGGTGAAATAAGGGTTGGTAAAGTTAGTCGGTCGAGACGCCCTCTAGCAGAGGAAGAGTACTGTTACAGCTGAGATTATGTAGACCAGGCTGACAACTACCCGATGGTGGGTGGCCTGAAGTCAACCCCGCTTTCCTATATATATGCCCACTTCTTGTATCTAGTTATTGCTCTCTAAGACTCGAGCGAAGTTTTGTATCGCTGGGTTACTTTAAATGAAGCTATTATTCTTCACACCTTGTGCACCCAGTTAGGCCCGAGCAAGTGATTATGCCTTCGTGCACTCTATATATCGATATTCCGACAGATATCACCGTGATCGCTAGTTCGCCCCTAACAGTTAGTCATAGGGTATGAATAAGCTACTTCCTTACAGAGAGAGCAGATGGTAAAACTATGTCGAGAGTAGACAGTCTATTGAGTCTAATTGAGAAGTGTATAGAACTAGATATAAGAGTAGGAAACTCATATATAATGGTATGAGCTGAAGGTAAAGATCTAGTAAGAAAGTCTAAGTTACATAACCTAAGAATAGTATATTATGCACATATGAATGAAGAAATATATAGAAGTGTGCGACTGAGACAGTAATATGAGTCAAATAATATAACAGAAAGTCATAGAAGATATGATCATTGAGTCATGACAACTGAGACAAGTAAGCAGTAACCTTAAGTAGTAAAGCAACATTATACAATAATAATAGATACTAAGTTAGGAAAGTAAGCAAAAATAATAAGAACATGTAAATGATATATGAATATATATAAAAGAAATAATACAGAAGTCCTTAATCAGGTAGCAAGTGTCCATATTGGATATCAGCATGATATGGAAATAATCGTAAGAGTAAATAATATATTGTATAGAAATACTTAACTATATCGAAAGAAAATGATTATTTTTAATAATTTCTACTTTAGGGATGTATATACTCTATAAGTACATATAGAGATATGGTGCCAACTAGACTAAGATATATAATACCTATCTCTTTTTTGTATTTTAGTTGTATTTCCTACTTCTGTACTGCTGTTATAGTACTCAGTCTGTTAGATTTAGTCTAGTTTTAGCTACTTATGGTTTATTATAACTTGCAGTTTAAAAAACTTTGACAATATTATAATAAAGCCCTATAATTTTATGGCTGAAGGAAGAAGTGGAGCCCCTTAGTAGAGTACATAAATAGAAGAGAATTCAGAGGAGTTGAGAGGCAAGTAAGCATTATAAAATAAGCATGTTAAGGACGAGGTACTCATAAATAAAAAGTATATTACAGTTGTAACGATGGCTCTAGGGACAAGGCGACCAAGGGGTACGCCGGGGCAAGGGCAAGGCTAGGATAACACACACGTAGGAATGCTACGTGTGTGACCAGGGGGAGGCTGAGACAGGAGGCAAGGGCAAGAGGCAAGAGGGGCAGAGGGCAGAGGACACGAGACACGTGGAAGCAGTTGCCGCGTATGTCAAGGGAGGCAGCTGGGCTGCAAACACAAGGCGAGGCACGGCAAGGACAGGAGGTTCGTGGGGAGGGCAGCAGGGCTGCAGAGTCGAGGCGAGACAAGGAGGTGCACAAGGGAGATGCACCAACGTGGAGAGAAGCAAGGCCCTGTATTGGATATACAAGACGTTGGATGGGGATCCAACGAGAGGGCGGGGAGAGCAAGCTATATATACAGGCTTCCTTCCTGGCCAAGGCCACCGGAAGGAATAAGGTTCCCGAGACCCCTTATCTCGGGAACAGAGATAACAACGATATTAATCAACAATAACGAGAGTCGGACGGAATTTCGTCTGACTCTCAAACCCGGCTAGGCAAGGACGGTTGTGACACTATCCCCCCTTTAGGCTCGGAGCCCCAGCGACGAAAAGCAAGGCGAAAAAGGCAAGGCAAAAACAAACAAACAAATAAGGCGGATGAGTAACCAATAACCCATAACACTACCCCAACGCCGGGAGTATGTACCAACAATAACTACAACAATAACAACCCTAATAACCAATTCCAGGACGACAAGAATATCATGGGGCGGGGCGGGGCTTCCGGAGGTAATGCTGGTGGAACAGGGCGACCAAGTCCTGTGCATTTTCCAGATCTTCGGCGGGTTGCCAGGTCGCCTCCTCATCCCCTAGCCACTTAACCTTGTTGTTAGGGGCGAGCTAGTGATCACGGTGATATCTGTCGGTATATCGGTATATAGAGTGCACGAAGGCATAATCACTAGGCTCGAGCCTAACTGGGCTAACATAGAGCGAAGAATATAGACTGATTCATTCGATAAAGTAAAGTAACCCAGCGATACAAGACTTCGCTCGAGTCTTAGAGAACAAGAACTAGATACAAGAAGTGGGCCAATATATAAGAAAGCGGGGCTGCCTTCAGGCCACCCACCATCGGGTGCCGCCGGTCATGCCTGCATAATCTCAGCCGTAACATTACTCCCCCTCTGCTAGAGGGCGTCCCGACCGACCAACTTCGCTCACCCTACCCCCTACACGTGCGCATGCATATTGGCAAGCAATTAGGGCACGGGGTCCCCACTCAGGATACAACATCATCCTGAGCCCACTAACCCACTCAGACATCACTGAGGACCTCGGGTTATACATCTGTGGAACAGAGCCTCAACATCTGGCAGCAAGGGCTTGTAAGGTAGCTCGGAAGGACGGGGTATTCTCTCAAACATCGTGGCGTCATGCCAGAACATAAACATCTGTGGATCAACTGATCCGAGTATCTCAACATGAGGTGCAACATATATATGGATCGTAGATCCGGAACATCAGAAGGATCATAGATCCGGGGTAATCTCATTGGGGGGGTATTCCCACATGCCATTGCCGTTAAAAACCTCTGCGCGGCAAAACCCAGTGGGAAAAAGCCAACGTCACAGGAAAAGGTTCAATGCATGCTTTCCCAGCTATCCAACCCGACTTGCCTGTGCAAGGGGGGGGTCTTGTTCATTTGCACGCTCGGGGTGCTCGTTCGGGTCTTTAGCGCTCGCAGCGCTCGTTTGGGTCTTTAGCACTCAGAGTGCTAGCTTGTGTCTTCGCCCAAGGCGGGGGTCTTTGAGCTTTCGAGCTCGAACGTGCTTTTTGAGCTTTGAGCTCGATCGGTGTTTTTGAGCTTTGAGCTCGGACGGGGCTTTTGAGCTTTGAGCTCGTTCGGGGCCTTATAGGCTCGTTCGGGGCCTTATAAGCCTGGCGAGGGGGTGTTTGAGCATGTCGCTCGACATCTGAGACTTAGTAGATCCGGAGATCACAATATAGGATTAGTATGTCGGTTAAAACAAGCTAATAAACAAATAGGAGGGGAAAATAATTATTTCCGACGTCGCTCATATTAGCAAATAATCCAGCGACATCCCTTTAGCCATATTCCGGCTGTCCGACAGTGTAGGTAGCGAGGGAGGGGTGATTTGACCCAGAATCACCGGTCCCTTTTGTCAAAGCGAAGTAATGTTAGGGGCGAGCTAGTGATCACGGTGATATCTGTCGGTATATCGGTATATAGAGTGCACGAAGGCATAATCACTAGGCTCGAGCCTAACTGGGCTAACATAGAGCGAAGAATATAGACTGATTCATTCGATAAAGTAAAGTAACCCAGCGATACAAGACTTCGCTCGAGTCTTAGAGAACAAGAACTAGATACAAGAAGTGGGCCAATATATAAGAAAGCGGGGCTGCCTTCAGGCCACCCACCATCGGGTGCCGCCGGTCATGCCTGCATAATCTCAGCCGTAACACTTGTACTGCAGATGCCCGTACCTCTTCCGCGAGTCCAGCACTTCCTCTACCTCCCATTCCTCTTCCCCTTCAATAACCACTGGAGGGGGTGGGGGGTGTTTCTGTCCTGGGAGGGGGTCATCCGCAGCGGGCTCGATCTCGGAGACATGAACAACCGGGTGCTGTTTGATATCTTTGGGAAACCTCAATCGATAGGCGTGAGTTCCCACAGCTGCCAATACCTCAAAGGGTCCCAGGAATTTATGATCCAGCTTGCGGGAGGGACGTTCTGTTCAGAAGTGCCGGCTGGAAAGCCACACCTTGTCTCCTAGCTGATATCTGGGGGCTGGCAACCGTGAACCATTGGCATACTCAGCTTGCCGGGCTTGCGCATATCCCAGCTCGGCTTTCAGGGTATGGTGGAGTTCAGCGATTCCAACTGTGAACTCCTTACCTGGGGGGTGGGCTTTTTGTAGGGGCGCCAGGGCATCCACGAACCGGGGGTGCCAACCGTAATTAGCCAGGAAAGGGGAGGTTTTGGAGGATTCCGAGAACTGGTTGTTCACGGCGAATTCGCAGGTGGCCAGCAACGAAACCCAGTTATCCTGCTAGTAATTGACAAAGGCCCGCAGATATTGCTCTATAGGGGCATTCATCCTCTCCGATTGGCTGTCCGTCTGGGGGTGATATGCCGTTGACAGGCATACTTTGATCCCCAGAAGTTCGCAGAAGGCTTGCCAGAATTCTGAGGTAAACTGAGGGCCACGGTCGGATACGATCGACTCAAGAAGGCCATGGTATCGGAATACATTGTTGAGGTAGAGGTTGGCTAACTCTGGGGCGGAGCAGGTGTCCCGGCAAGGTATAATATGCCTCATTTTCGTCAACCGATCTACCACCATCAAGATGGCATTAAACCCCGAATCTTCTGGCAACCCTGTCACGAAGTCCATAGTCAGGTGCAGCCATGGCCGATCAGGGATATCTAGAGGTTACAGGGTCCCATACAGGGCATGGCGGATAGGCTTAGCACGCTTGCAAACGTGGCAGTTCTGTACGTACCGCTCCACGTCCTTCTGTTGGTCAATCCATGTGTATTCCCTAGCCAGAAGCTCTAACATTTTGGCCACTCCAGGGTGACCTGCAACCAGGCTGTCATGATGTTCCTTGATCAATCAAAGGCACATCTCTCCTTCCGGCACATACAGCCGTTCGAGGTGGTAGAGGAGGCCTTCCTGGACGGTACACTCGGCTAGGGAGATCTTGGGGTGGTGGCGCTGGCCAGAATCCACTATGGTGATAATTTCCTTGGCCAGGGGGTCGTCCTCATATGCCTGTCTCACTAGTTGTCGGAGGTCAGCCTCAGCTTCCACATCAGCCTCAGCCTCAGCTTCAGCTTCTGCAAGGGTATTGGCCGCCAGGTCAAGATTTTCAGGTTTCAGTACCACCTGATTCTGGTACTTCAGCCTTTCATCCCCCCCTTTAGGGAGATCTCCTGATCTCCTGGTCAGTGCATCCGGCTTACCCCCAGCCTTTCCCGGCCGATACCTTATCTTGAAGTTAAACCGAGAGAGGAATTCTGACCAACTAGCCTGTCGGCGATTTAGCAATTTGGTAGTTGTGAAGTACTCTAGGTTCTTATGGTCAGAGAGGACCTCGATAACCCCCTTTGCCGATTCCAGGTGTGGTCTCCATTCCTCGAATGCTCGCACAATGGCCATTAACTCCTTATCATAGATTTCGTAATTACACTCCGCCGGGGAGTGCTTTTGGGAGAAATAGGCCACTGGGTGGAGGACTCCATCGACATACTGGGACAGGATTCCGGCGGAGACGTAGTCGGAGGCGTCTGTTTCCACGATGCACTCGCTATCAGGGTCAAAATGGGCCAGGATTGGGGCTGAGCAGAAGGCTTCTTTGAGGTTCTGGAAGGCGGATTGGGCTTTTGGATTCCAGTGGAAGGCCCTTTTTGTCAGGTGTGAGCCAGCTTCTACCTTTATTTTCGTCAAGGCCGTCAGGGGTGCCGTGATTCTTGAGTATCCTAGGATAAATCGGCGGTAGAAGTTGGCAAATCCTAGGAAGGCCTGCACATCCTTCAAATTGGCTGGGGTTTCCCACTCTTGGATTGCAGCAACTTTGGCAGGGTCCATTCTAATACCTTCCGTGGTTATGATCAAGCCCAGGTACTTCACCTCTTGGACGTGGAATTCGCATTTTTCAGGCTTAAGGTACAGCCCAGCTTGCTCCAGCTTCTCCAAGACTTGCCTGATATGGATTTTGTGCTCTGCCAGAGTATCTGAATAGATCAAGATATCGTCGAGGTAAGCTGTGCAGAACACGTTCAGGAAGTCTCGCAGAGTGTCGTTAATAAAGTGTTGGAAAGAGGCCGAGGTATTGGTCAAGCCGAAGGGCATGACGTTGTACTCGAAGTGGCCGTAACGTGTTCGAAAGGCAGTTTTCCACTCCTCCCCCTCAGTGATCCGTACCAGGTTGTACGCCCCTCTCAAGTCCAATTTGGTGAACTATTTTGCCTTGGAAAGCCTGGCTAATGTCTCCTAGATTAGGGGTAGGGGGTACCTGTTTTTGACCGTTATCTCGTTTAGGCCCCGGTAATCGACACATAACCGGAGAGAGCCATCCGATTTCTTCACGAAAAGCACTGGGGTACCCGCTGGTGAGGAGCTGTGGCGAATGAAGCTCTTGTTGAGGTTTTCCTCCAAGTATTTCTTCAAAGCTTCCAGCTCCAACTGGGACATTCCGTAGAGGGGCGCATAGGGAGGGGTTTTACCCTCTATCAGCAGAATCGTGTGGTCATATGGCCGGTGGGGTGCGAGTTTTTCTGCGGCCTTTTCCGAGAACAGGTCGATGAATTCGTGGTATTCATCTGGGACCATGGATTTCCACTCCTCCTTCGACTGGGTCTTACCAATCTCCAGATTTACCTCATGTATGGACAGAGCATGAGCCTTCAGCTTGTGCCTCCTGATGAGGTAAGCGAAAGCCCCTGCCCCGATAAAGCTAATGTTGAGGGACTTTGGGGGACCAGGAGAGCCAGGAGACGCGGGAGGGATAGGGGGTATGGGGGGGACAGGGGGAACAGGAGAATTGGCATTGATGTGCGCGGACGGGTGTACCACCTGGATCGGGTGCATTATCGGGGGTGGCAAGGCACACAGCCCAGTAGTGGTAGCCCTCGGATTCCCGCAGTGCTTTTTGCAATACTGGCTGTTGAACTGCAGGGTATAAGAGCCGAAGCTGACTGATACATCATGCATTCTCAGCCACGGGATTCTGAGTACAATCGGGTATTTGAGCTTTGTCACGAACATTGGGAGGTCCTCCGAATGGTCTCCAATGGCACTGGGCAGACATGCGAGGTCGGTAATAGTCCCAGAAGAGATGGGGCGGCCATCAATAACGTCGAGAAGACGGGGGGTCTTTAACTTGGAGGTTGGTATGGAATTTTTACTGACGAAGATCTGATCAATGAATGCAATTCCCAAAGCACCATAATCTATGAGAGCTGATGTTACCACTGTTTTACCATTGAATTTAACAGTTATTGGTACTACAAAATGCTCGCCAAACAAGCGAGATTCATCAACAGACATAGGTGTGGGCAAAGAAAACGCAGACAAAGATAAATGACCCTGGGCAGGTCCCTTGCTAGTGTCAGTAACTAGGCAAGGGACTCCCCTTTTCCCGACTCTTCAACTTCCTCGATCTGTGACTCGGAGATGGCATGAGCGCCAGGGGGTGGTTTTTTCGAAGGGGACATGCCGCAATAAAGTGGTCCCCTTTTCCACATGCAATGCACAACCCATTAGTGCGGCGGTGGTCCCTTTCCTCCTGGGTTAGTCGAGGCCTTCCCGATGATAGGTCCATAGGGGTGGCTCCTCCGGCCACAAACGAAGGGTAGGCCGGCTTATTGGCAGGGGCAGGGGCCGCTATTTTGGTGGCATGGTGTTGCTGAAGCTGAGGCTGAGGCTGTGGGAGACGGGGTGCTGGCCTGTACGTGGGGCGGTTGCGGAGCCGGGACATCCGCTGTTCTACCCGGGAAGCCTAGTCAATGAATTCGTCAAGGGTTTTGGCTTCCGGGAGGCTGACCATGGCCTGCTGGATTTCGTCATTTAGCCCTTCCTGGAATTGCTCCAGTTTGGACTGGTCATTCCATCGGACCTCCGCCGCCAATCTCGAGAATTCTGCCACATAAGTGGACAGATCGGTGTTTTTCTGCCTGAGGGCTCGGAGGGCTCTACTGGCAGTGCCAATAGCATCGGGGTCCCCGAACGCCCTATCTAGGACTGTGAAAAGGGTCGAGATATCGTCAAGCTTGATCCCGGTTTCGAGGACATATGGCTGGATCTGGTCACAAGCTTTCCCCTCCAGCAAGGCGAAAACGTATGCCAGTCGATGTTGTTCTGACGGGAATCTGGCAGAATCCTCGTTCAGCTTGAGATTGACAGCATTTTTCCAGGCTCGTAGGCGAACCCGGTCTCCATTGAACTTAGGGGGTGTTGGAATGCTTTCGGTCTTGTTGCTACTGGCTGCTGTTGGTATTGCAAAGTTCCCTAGGGCGCGGCTGAGGTTTTGGACCATAGTCCATTCGCTGGCCAGGGCAAGGTTCAGATGGTCGAGATCGGTCTGGAGGACCGTGATCTCTTCGTCGACGGATCTCAATTTTTGTTCAGCTACGACCAGGCTGTTTTCAGCCACGGCCAGGCTGTTGCCGAGTTCGGCCCCGATGGCATCCATGGCCTCGAAGATGTCGATGATTTCTCGACGGTAGGTATTCAACTCGTTCAAGCCTGAGGGTATGGGGGAGCTCCTCCAGGTTTGAAACCTGATAGTGGGTGGAGGGATTCCGGACATGACAGTGTACCAGTTGGTCAATAAGATCCAACGTAGTGTAACGACGGCTCTGGGGGCAAGGCGACTAAGGGGTATGCCGGGGCAAGGGCAAGGCTAGGATAACATATACGTAGGAATGCTACATGTGTGACCAGGGGGAGGCTGAGACGGGAGGCAAGGGCAAGAGGCAAGAGGGGCAGAGGGCAGGGGACACGAGACACGCGGAAGCAGTTGCCGCATGTGTCAAGGGAGGCAGCTGGGCTGCAAACACAAGGCGAGGCACGGCAAGGACAGGAGGTTCGTAGGGTGGGCAGCAGAGCTACAGAGTCGAGGCGAGACAAGGAGGTGCACAAGGGAGATGCACCAACGTGGAGAGAAGCAAGGCCCTGTATTGGATATACAAGACGTTAGATGGGGATCCAACGAGAGGGCGGAGAGAGCAAGCTATATATACAGGCTTCCTTCCTGGCCAAGGCCACCGGAAGGAATAAGGTTCCCGAGACCCCTTATCTCGGGAACAGAGATAACAACGATATCAATCAACAATAACGAGAGTCGGACGGAATTTCGTCTGACTCTTAAACCCAGCTAGGCAAGAACGGTTGTGACAACAGTAAAGAAGATTAGATATAAAGCTATAAATAGAAAGAGGCAGTAGAAGGATATAAAAGAAATATGGAAGAGGTCTCTATGGACTAGAAGTTACTGAGGCTGAGAATGATTGAAGTGCTTGAGAGGAATTACTTATTCTTCTGAGAGCTTAAAATGCATGTTGTTCTGTATCTTTATTGACACGTGATCAACCGTTTAAGTAGGTAGATCATAGCCCAGTTATTACCAGCAGAACCTTCAGTTGCCCCGACAAGTCGGTATTTTCCTTTGTAGGAGTTACATGTATTCGAGTTGCGAAACAGTGTGATTACCGCAACTCATCGAATTCTCTACGAGAGGTTGTATCAACCTTCCGTTTATCCAAAGTAGTTCTGGTTGCGATTTATTATCAAATCCTTTAATATGCAGTACGCCAAGGCCGGTACTATCCGATTGTTATGTCCGCATGGACTTGAAGTTAGAGGCCTAGGGCTGAACTGTGGAATATATATAGATGCAGCTTTTCAAGATGTTCCTGAGCAACACTTCTCGTTTACAGACGCAGCTGGGCTGGACCTCGAGGATTTTAGACATTACATCACCTTTAGTGCCCTTCTTCGGAAGATCAACACCTTTTGCCACAGTTAGCCGCAGACATAGTACTACGCCTACTTCTCCTCCATCTCCAGTTCAATACCCACGCTCAGCTCGAATTAGATTTTCACCGTATATCACCTCAGGAAGAAGAACGATGGCACATCTAGCTACTTTCAGGCTCCCAGCTCTGGAGAACGAGCCCAATGTAAGTGTATACCGTTAATCGAGGCTTCGTGCTGTTTCTATTCGAACCATTTGCTAAATGTATTTGCTAAGAGGCACTATCCAAAAGGTTCAGTGGATAGGCAAGGTATCGAAAGTGCCCTTGCTGCTATCAAGAAGGGGATGCCACATAAGTTGCCCCTCGTCATTGACGGCAAGCCAGTGAGTATGCCCACTCCCCATCCATTAGAGTCTTCTAACAATTTACACGACAGGTGACGACCGCCTCTACAGTCCCCCATAGTATCCCCTCCAACCACTCCACAGTCCTTGCAGAAGCCTCACAGGCCACTCCCAAGCATGTGAAGCAAGCAATTGACTCCGCTTTGAAGGCCAAAGTGGAATGGGAACGTCTACCATTTGCAGACCGTGCTGCCGTCTTCTTGAAGGCAGCAGACCTCATTTCTGGAAAATACAGATATCAGGTGATGGCAGCAACTATGCTAGGTCAAGGCAAGAACATTTGGCAGGCAGAGATTGATGCTGCTGCGGAGCTTGCGGACTTTTTGAGGTTCAACTGCTCCTATGCTCAGGAGATGTATGCTTCGCAACCTGTGAAGAACTCACCAGGCGTATGGAAGTAAGATTACCCCAACCACTCCCCACAAACAAAAAAGTACTTCATTACTCACGCAGTCCCGTTTACAGCCGCGTAGAGTACCGTCCCCTTGAAGGTTTTGTCTATGCCATCTCCCCATTCAACTTCACCGCCATCGGAGGTAACCTTGCGGCCGCACCTGCTCTTCTCGGGAACGTTGTCATCTGGAAACCATCCCCATCTGCAGTGTATTCCAACTACCTTATCCATAAGATCTTCCTTGAAGCTGGTCTACCCTCCAGCGTCATCCAATTCCTGCCTGGTGACGCTGGGGAAGTCACATCCACCGTCCTCTCCCACCCAGAGTTCGCTTCCCTCCATTACACTGGATCTACCCAGATCTTCCGTTACTTATATGGTAAAATTTCGGAGGGTGTTGTTTCAGGTTTATATCGGTCATACCCTCGTATTGTTGGTGAGACCGGAGGAAAGAACTTCCACCTTATCCACAACTCGGCGGACATCCCGAATGCAGTAGCGCAAACTGTTCGTGGGGCTTTCGAGTATCAAGGACAAAAGTGCTCTGCTACCTCAAGGGTATATGTGCCCAAGTCTATCTGGCCCGAATTTTCTAATCGTATCCAAGCGGAGACGGAAGCCCTTAGGATCGGTGCACCAGATGAGGGTGTGCAGCATTTCATTGGCCCTGTCATTCACCGTGGCAGCTTCGACAAGTTGAAGAAGGTCATTGACGAAGCGAAGGGCGACAAAGAGTTGTCACTTCTTACCGGAGGGAAATATGACGACTCCAAGGGTTACTACATACACCCAACAATTTATGTCACTAGCAACCCTGACCACAAGGTCTTTAGCACCGAGTTTTTTGGACCCATATTAGCAGTCTATGTATACCCTGATGAGTCATTCGACGATGTCCTGAAGATGGTGGATCACAGCGGAGGTGGATATGCTCTCACTGGGTCAGTGTTTGCCACTGATCGGAGCGTGTTGAGGAAGGCCGAGGAGGGGCTAAGATATGCGAGTGGTAACTTCTACTTGAACTGCAAGAGCACTGGGGCAGTTGTCGGACAACAGCCGTTCGGCGGTGGAAGGGCAAGTGGAACCAACGACAAAGCAGGAAGTGCAGGCTTATTGAGCAGGTTCGTGAGTGTGAGGAGTTTGAAGGAGGAGTTTGTCGGAATTGATAAGGTTGAATATCCCAGCAACGAAGTCTAATTTAGTGGGACTTGGATTCAACTTTTTTCCATCAAGGGTATATGGGATATCATGAGTAAAAATTGAAATCGTAGCACTTGTTACTGCGTGAGTAATAATTATCATTATTTTATACCTTATATATTGTACAAAACTTGAAGGTGGCGTTTCAAAGGATTAGATAATTGTAGATCCAGTCACTACATATCATTAAGCAGTTCGGCAACTACCTTCCTGAGCTCCCTGACTTCCACGATTTTACTCTTGCCCGTCCCTTGGAAGCCTTTCGCTCTGCATTGCACTTCTACTTGACCATCCTGCTTCCATGCCCTTCCCATAACTAACACGACTGGGTACCCAATTAAATCTGCATCATTCATCTTCCACACAATCGACTTTTGCCTGTCATCCAATACCACATCCAACATTCCCAACCCATTTTCGACCTCTACAGCCTCCCCAGCGACATCTTCCGACGTTAAAATATCATAAATATCCTCCATACCCTCTCCCCTTGTTCCTATAATACAAACTTCATATGGAGCAATTACGCGTGGCCACATCAAACCCTTATTGTCCCGAAAGTTTTCTGCAATCGCTGCAATCATACGAGAGACGCCAATTCCATGAGAGCCCATAGACACAGGAACCATCTTTCCCATGTCCTCTTCCGCAGGGGAGGATGCTCTAGCATTGAGTGGGACAGTGTATCTCGTTCCAAGGTGGAAAGTATGCCCCAACTCAATTGCGTTAGTAATTGTGAGC
Organism: Terfezia claveryi; assembly: GCA_015179025.1. NCBI lineage: Eukaryota > Fungi > Ascomycota > Pezizomycetes > Pezizales > Pezizaceae > Terfezia > Terfezia claveryi. The sequence continues at coordinate 19,118 of WHUX01000083.1, forward strand.
GATCCGTTTGAACATCTAGGACAAAGATCTCCATCAAAGATCTTCAGGACATTGATAGGCTCTGCGACCGGGTCAGCAGAAGTATCGATATTGGTTGTAGGGATATCCTTTGACGCAGAGAAGTGTGTTGCAATTTGACTATGATTAGCGAATGAGTTGTTGAGATCTGGGAAGAAAGAGAGGCGGTAGTCATAGATGTTTATGATTTGGCTATATTTCTCTGGGTCTGATTTGGCGGGGTCTTCATGGTGGGCGAAATGTAATGCCACTGGGTCATATTCGACGAAATGCTGCTTGAAAAGCTCGAGCGGGGATTGTACGCTAGGGTCATAATCCGGAACGAGGTCTTTGATTCTGTGTGGGTTGACTTCGTTCAAGTGGATGGTTCCTTCTGGTTCCCGGGGGTCGAGGTGCCTCTCTGCATCTTGAATTCTTTTCCTCTTGGGGTCGGCAGCGGGTTCTCGAAGTTTGGGGTAGAAGGCGTTGATGAGTGTCTTGCGGTCTTTGGTGATGCCGTGGAAGACTGCTAATTGAGGGTCCAATTCGAACGTCTCATATGGGCGAGGAGGTGCAGATTTAGCGCAGACTTCGTTAGCTGCGTAACTGCAGGAGGTACAAGTGATTACCACGTCTTCACCAGATGGGGAAGGAATGTGGTATTCATGGGAGAGGTTGCCCCCCATTGTGCCGGAGTCGGCTTCAGCCTATTCAGGGTAATTAGTACAGGAAAACTATTCATTTTTTGGATAGTGAATGCATCTGAAATTATAAATCATACCACTATGTACGGGATCTTGAGCTCTTCAAACAGAGCACAATACTTATCGCAAATATCATTGTATGTCTTAATTGCGGTAGCGTCATCACAATCGAATGTGTACAAGTCCTTCATAGTGAACTCCTTACTACGAAGTAATCCAGCTCGAGGACGCCTCTCATCACGATACTTGCGACCTAAAGACGACAGGTTAGAAGTAGAACTCATAATATAGTGGAAGCAACGAACCGTGATGACATACTGATCTGATATAGACGTAGCGGAAGCTGTCGATAGGAATTCACCATAGAAGAGACCAAGTTGGTGATTTCCTCCTCATGCGTGGGTGAGAGCAAGTATTTTGTGTCCTTTCGGTCTCTGAAGCGAATGAGCTGTCCTCGCATTAGTAAACCTCCAGATGCCTCAATAAACCGGCATCCCTCCTCTCTCTGACCCTCCTACTCTCATTGCATACCTCTTGTCCACCCTTCTCGAGACGCCCAGACTTTGTCCATAAAGCTTCCGAAGAGATCGTCGAAAGTGCAAGCTTAGAGGCACCTCTCTCAAAGTCAGTACATGCGCAATATCCACCCATAGAGCCAGAGCAGACCAATTGCCTTCATATGCTTGTCAATGAGCTTTTCGATTTTCTCATGGACTCTCAACCCAAGAGGTAGGAGATGAAATATTCCAGAGTAGGCCTTAGGAGTGTCAGCTTGGGTTGCCAAAAACTGGAGCTCTGTCCGGCTCATACTTGTCGTAGAAAACCAGCTCGAGTAAGCAATGCATGAACATCCTCTATAAGCTCATATTAGCAACACCCTTACAAGGTCGGTTGGAGGGTACAGCTTACCTTCCTCTGCATGAGCTGTTATCCCACCAGTAGGTATAAAAAAGTTGCTCATACGATCCCGGTGGTCAATCGTAGGGGGTAGCTTTGGATCATAGGGAGGTTCAGCGGCCTTGGATTTTTTTATATTCTGTTGAGTATTGGAATTAGAGAGAGCAGTGGCAAGCGTCCGTCGAACTGTCAATGGCGATATTGGTAGAAGCCTCCGGGGAAGGGGTCTACATGAATGGTATAAGGAGGAATTCGCATTCCTGAGAAATGACGCAGGTCGCAGAGGCGAAGGAAGTGGACGAGCCATGGTCATCCTATCCTCCCAATTGTTCCGTAGCAGAATGAGATAGCTCGCGGAGATAAATCAGGGTAATGAGGTTGAGGCAGGTCTATGTGAATTTCCATGCAGCGGGGGCGTGTAGTCATAGTTCATTCAATTCCGATCGTAACCAAACTGCAAAATCACTAGTCCACATTTGTTAGTGCTAATTACGCCGCGCTACCTGAGGCTCAATCCCTGAACATCACTCTAGCACCAAAATTTTCAGACCTTCAGCAGCAAGCCAAATAAATCGTGAAATAGTCGCAACATAACCCAATTTTGTAGGGAAGAGGACCAACGAATAGGTTCTATCCAATTTGGCAATTATATCCAGTCACCTCAACTTTACATTCAGCTTGAAATGGCTCGAAAAGGAAAATCGAAGAAAGCTGATGCTGTTGCGAATGGAGGGACCGCAACCAACGTTGACTCTTCTGCTGCAGGGAATGCGGAGCCAATATTCAATGGGGATGTCTTGAAGAAACTTCAGCAAAAAATACAGGATGGAATGCGAAAAGTCACAATTGGGGGAAAGAACGACCAGAAGGGCCAGCAAGTGCAGAAGGGAAAAGAACTGGCGGATTCTAGACGGAAAGGCAAGAGAGAACAAGAGTCTGTAACGGCGTGCAAAAAGAACCCGGCCGTGCAGCCGAATGCATCGAGAGGGACAAAGCGCCGTCGTGATGGACAGGAGGGACCCAATTCACCGCGGTCTGCTGTGAAACCTAGAAGTTCGAATGGAAATTCCAAAGGAGTGACAAAGAAAAATGGTTCCATCAAGAAGTCGATCTCTAATAGAGACCTACTCAAGGAAATTATGGAATTGGGTGGAACCAAGGACGACCTTGAACTGGTGAAAGATGTTTATTCCGTTGATGATAATGAGGTTATTGAAGGGGGGAGTGCCGCTAAGGGTAGGAAGGATCTCCGAAGGGACCTTGAGAAGCTCATGGCTGAAGTGGGACATGATTTAAAGACATCTGCCTCACAACAAGAAGTACCTGACGACAAGTTGTCGGAGGATGAAGTGGATAGTGTAGAGGAAGAGGAGGGTGATAGTGATGAGGAAGATGGGAAGGAAAGTGAGGAGGCGGTTGGACAAAAGCGCAACGGAACCAAGTTGCTAGAGACTCCTTCTGTCTCGGCAAAGCACACAAGCGGAAAACTCGTATGTTATAGTTCACTTTTCTAGTGTGATCAATTCGTATGCTAACTGAGCCTTTGTAGCTCTTCCCTCCCCGTCCAGACTGGCATGCCTACGAACTACCCATACTTAAGCCCGCTGGCGAACATCCTTCACTATCCTTAATACAATCCCTCCATACTCGCGGAAAAGAACTTCTTGAGGCAGAAAACAAACTTTACTCAGCTACCCACCTTGTCAAGACCTCAGATAGGCAGTTCTTGTCAACTATCATGACATCCGGTACTTTGTCCGACAAGGTCTCCGCACTCACTCTGATATGTCAAGAATCTCCGCTGCATGCAACGAAGACACTCGAGACTCTTCTCGTCTTGTCCAAGAAAAAATCGAGATCACAGGCAGTGGCCGCTTTAGGTGCAATTAAGGATCTGTTAGCCTCTGGTGTTGTGTTGCCGTCGGACAGGAAGCTGAAGGCTTTTTCAAAGCAGGCTGGACTAGGGTTTGGCGCAGTCACCGATTTGCATTTATTGGTCTGGACTTACGAGGATTGGCTGAAGTCATTTTATTTTGAGGTTTTGAAAGTTCTCGAGGGGTTATGTACCGATCAGCTTGAATTCGCCCGCAGCCATGCAGTTGGATATGTCTGGGAATTACTCAAAGAGAAGCCAGAGCAGGAGGCGAACTTACTCAGGATGCTGGTGAACAAATTGGGAGATAGCGACAGAAAGGTTTCGTCTAAGGTCTCCTTTTTGCTCCTGCAGCTGCAACAGACGCACCCTGCGATGAAGTCGATTATCATAAATGCCATTGAATCAGAGGTATTGTTTCGGCCGGGGAATTCTGCACACGCCAAGTACTATGCCATCATTACCCTGAACCAGACGGTAATATCATCGCGAGATTTAGAAGTTGCCAACAAGCTACTTGACTTGTATTTCGCGGTATTTACAGGGTTATTGTTGAAAACTCGCCAATCAGACAAGCCCATAAAAACACCGACGCCGAAAGAGATCTCACCAACTAATAATGGGAATGCAAACGGCAAACTCTCGAAAAAGGCAAAGAGAAGGTTGGAAGAGGCCGAAAGGCAAACTCAAAACAGCGAAGAAGTCAACGCGAAACTTATTTCAGCTGTCCTCGCTGGAGTAAACAGAGCATACCCATTCTCGAAAATCAATGATGAGTTATTCGAAAAACATGTTGACACTCTTTTTCGAATCACACACTCTGGAAACTTTAATACGAGTATTCAGGCACTTATACTAATTCACCAAGTTTCTACGTCAAAGCAAGTGGTGTCTGACCGGTTCTACCGGACACTCTATGAATCGTTATTCGACCAACGGCTCATAACGTCATCTAAGCAGGCCATGTATCTCAATCTCCTCTTCAAGGCACTGAAGGTTGACACTAACCTTAAACGAGTGAAAGCCTTTGTGAAGAGATTGGTGCAAGTTTCTACTATGCACCAACCAGCGTTCATATGTGGTGTCTTCTACTTACTTAGCGAGTTGGTATCTACCTTCCCCAGCTTACGGACAATGCTTGATACTCCTGAAGCTAGAGAGGACGATGAAGAGGAAGCGTTTAGAGATGTGCCGGATGAAGATGATGATGTAGATAAGGCCAAGCGTGTAGCTCTCGAGAAGGCAATGAAAGAGGCTGAAGACTGCGCAAAAAATTTACGCAATCTATATGATGGCAGGAAGAGAGACCCTGAATTCTCAAATGCTGATAAGTCTTGCTTATGGGAGATTGTGAGTACCTTTCTATCATCCGATTCTTGACTTTCCAGCTGACTGCATTGCAGATTCCTTTCACCTACCACTTTCATCCCTCTGTGTCTCTCTATGCGTCACGATTCCTCTATAAGCAGGCCATGCCCAATAAGCCTGATCTATCTCTACATACACTTACACATTTTCTTGACCGCTTTGTGTTCAGAAACCCCACAACCCGGAACACCAGCCGAGGGCATTCGATCATGCAGCCTCTTCTTAATGCCGGAACTGAGGCGAAAGGGATGGTCTTGTCGATTAGGGGTACAGGAAAGACTCAGCAATCCATTAACTCAGAGCAGTTTCGGGCGAAGAATCTTGAAGATGTTGCTCCAGATGAGGTATTTTTCCATAAGTATTTCAACCAACGCGCCACTGCAACGAAAGATCAGAAGAAGAAGGACAAGAAGAAGGACAGCGAGGATGAGGAAGAAGAGATCTGGAGTGCAATGGTGGGAAGTCGCCCGGAGCTCGAAGCTGATGGTGAAGATGTGGATATGGACGATCTGGGTCTTGGCAACATGAGCGAAGGCGAGGAGGAAAGCGATATTGGGGGGTCAGGTGATGAATGTGGGGAAGGCGAGGGTGAAGGTGAGGAGTCAGAGGCTATATCCCTTGATGCTGCCATTGCTGCATCTAAACGCAAACCTAAGAGCGCCGCTGCATCTGAGGATGACGATGACGATGGTGATGCTTCTCTTGGTCTTGGTGAGGAAGGTAGTGATATATGGGCATCAGGTGATGATGTCGAGGTACCATCTGATATTGATATGGACCTCGATTCTGTGTTTGCTGCGGAACTGGAAACGAACAACTTGGCTGCTGAGATGCCTGCGCCAAAGAAGCCAAACAAGAAGCAAGGAAAGAAGACATCCGGGCCCGATGAGAAGGTCGTGGACGAACAAAACGAAGCTGATGATGGCGTGAAGAAAAAGAAGCAGAAGCTCAAGCATCTGCCTACCTTTGCATCGGCTGATGACTACGCACATCTCTTGTCCGATTAGTTTGGGTGCTTTGATATCCTTCACCTATATGTATTTGTATAAAGCATCGTGTCGGAATGTATACCTGGAGACTCAACCTCCGTAATGTCACTTGTAATTGACGTATATTAGAGCTTTCCTGTGAAAACTATCATGGCTTTCCGCAAAAATATTTCTACAATTTCCAAGGTATATTTGAACGAGCCGATTAGATACGCCACCAGGTTTCGGTTCAGAAAGGTTTCAAGTATAACTCAACCATTTTTAGGCCAAATAGGCAGGTGCAAAAATACATGTAAGGTATTTCCTCAGGCCGGAAGTAGGCCGGGGCGTATGTTGATTGCTATAGAAGTTATATTAGGAAAATATATAGTTGGATTACAATGATCGGAGGCTAACCGGTTGGTATTGGAAGCTCGATAGACATTATGTTTACTGCTGTCTATGGAAAGGTTTGGGGGAGGTGTAGGAACAAGGTTCCTCTAGGGGCAACACTAGGGAGTGATACTACCCTACTCGATCTGGTCAGTAGATAGTTGCTTGGATCCGTAACTTCGGATCCACCACGACTTCTTCTCTTTCTCTTCTATACGAATATATCGATAGGATCATCACACTTCAGACTTCCTAGTACACTTCAGACCTTCTAGAGGGGGTATTTGTTAATTATCTTAAAGATCCCAACACGTGTCCGGTAGCTTCAAGGTAAAACTGAAGAAAGTCATTCTACATTCTACTAGGTCCACATCTAAACCCCAAAACCACCATCCCTAGTAGAATTGGAATCAAGCATTCAAACCTATCCACAAATGCGAATGTTTTGAGTCAATGGTCATGCTATTCTAAGAAAAATTGAGCTATTACCATACGCTATCTGATTGATAGGAAAGCGACATATCTCTAGTAAGAACTGTCCCACCTGCTTCCCAAGGAGAAAAGGCTCTACATGTAATCAAACTTTCAAGCCATTGAGGGGCCGTGTTTGATAGAGATAACTTAGTAAATCATGATAGACGCACCTCCCATAGGCAGTAGTACATCTCCACAACGATATTGCCTACCTAGGATTACAATACCAAGGAATCTGAGCCACTCAGAGCCAGCCACTCACAGTCTTCCCAACATTGCTCTCTGAAGATATTTCCCAAAATTCCCCTCCTGAATCCAACTAGATATTTTCCAAACATAACACATCTTCGATGTCTATTAACAGCCTACTTGGCCTGAGGACATACCTGTATTGTTGAACTCCCGAATTTTGTGTGAGTGGAGTAATATATTCTTATTCTTCTAGCTAGTCCCTCTCGTCATCAAGCTCTCATGCCCTGTCTTCTCTCTAGCTATGGCTAATCTACTAGTCTTCTGCCTTCTAGCCCGATACAGCACTGTTTTATTTTTATTTTGAGCCTATTCGGTGGTTGAGTTATGTTCGAAAACTAGTCTCGTGCCCAGACCCTCTGTCTATCGAAAACCTACCTGAGCCAAAACCTAGTGGTGAGCAGAAACCCGGTAGCGTACTATGAAAAGCAGCAGTATAATAAGAGTGGCACAATGTTGAAGGACACTTAAGATATCAAGAGGAGATGATTCAAGCGGCCGATACAAGCTATGAAGAACAATATTCATATTGCGTGTTGTAAGAGAAAATGTACAATTTTAGGCTTTGCTCCTTACAGTCTCCGTCGACTACGTGATAGCTAGCCTAGTAGAGATCGTCCAGTGGTGAACAAGGGGTTAACTTCCTCCAGAATGTAGCTGTGTCAGTTCACATCTCTTTCCGTGTTCTCCGTACTAAAGATCAATTGCAATATCATCTCTGTTTACAGAGTAGTAATATGCAGCAAGGGCTTATCACACGGGCAAATCCCTTTTCCCACATGGCAGCTGCAGGGTTCCGGCGCGGTTTAGAAAGGAACCAGAGACACCTCAGCTTTACTAGAAATGTCTGACGGAGCTCCAGCTTGACGATTGATGAACATCACTACACAGGCCCTGGCAAAAAAGCTGTAGAAACTCCAATCATCAGTCCCTGAGAATCGTCAAAGTTTCATAATGCCTGTCATGAGGAAAAAATATGCTGCCATCTTGTTTGATATGGATGGTATGTCCCAATTCATTTAATAAGGCTATATTGCAGCAAATATACTGACTTACAAAGGGACCCTAATCGATTCTACGAATGCTATTATCGCTCATTGGACTCGTTTTGGTCAGGATCATGGATTAGACCCTTTGCTTATCCTGGCAACGTCCCATGGGCGGAGATCCATTGATGTGATGAAGATATACACACCAGAAAAGGCCACCTGGGAAAATGTCATTGCACTGGAGGCTGAGATACCCAAGAGGAATGCGGAAGATGCGAGAGAATTGCCCGGTAAGTCTAAGAATGAATAATCCCACAGCGGACGATGGATATACCAATGGCAGGGTTGTTGACCTCCAGTGAAGGTGCTAGGAGATTAGTAGAAGCGATACAGAAGGTTAAGGGGAAGTGGGCAATTGTCACTTCAGGCACTAAAGTCCTGGCTCAAAGTTGGGTCAAGGTGGGCAAAGGCTCCGTCTCCGACTTACGATATCTAATCTTTTCTCAGGTTATGGATCTCCCTGTCCCAGGGATCTTCGTTACAGCGGATCAAGTTGAGAACGGCAAGCCGGACCCACAAGGTAAGGATCATTTATCGATAATTTAATATCATGTCCTGAAAACTGACACTTACCATAGGCTACCGCATGGCGCGTCAACTCTTAGGCATTCCCGCTGATGCGCCAGTATTAGTAGTTGAGGATGCACCTGCTGGTGTCCAGGCGGGGATAGCTGCTGGTTGTGATGTGCTCGGGCTTCTGACAACTCATACAAGGGACCAAATTGCTAAAGCTGGAGCAACCTTCATCGTTGGCGACTTGGCCAGTGTAGAATTTGAAAATGGAGATGAAAGCGGGCTTGAAATAAATATTACCGCAAAATCGGTGGAGGAGTTATTGAATTAAGAACGGTGGCCCCAGTGGATCTTATATCTTTTTGGACTGGACCGGTATATAAATTTTTGATTGGAATACATAGATCACGCGAAAAAACAATTTGGTGCGTAGTTCAAGGGCTATTGCAAGGAAAACCAATAATTCTTCACTCGGGAGCCCTAAGCTTGGTCCATGCCACGGATCTTGCACTTTTCCACCTTGCTATTTAAAACTGATTGGCTTGCCGCTTGCAGGCCCTAGCGATGGTAATGAAAGGCACGGCATCGGCTTAAATATTTGCTCCTACGAGAGTACGTGAGGGGAATCGTGATCTGGTGAGCAGCAAGTCCGAGCGCACAGCAATGGGCTGGGTTCTACGTACGCAGCTACCGTAATTGTGAGGAAGAGGGGAGCTCTGTATGCGTCATAACAACAAATTGCCGAGGCATGGTAGTTTGGCTGGTGGTATCCTAGGGGCTTTACAAATTAAGCCCAATAAGCCATCCCCTCCATTCCAAGGACACTCATCCGAGGAGTGGGTGCCACTGTTTCTCACCCAAACCCATAAAGTAAAGCTGTGGCCGCGTTGGGCGGGCTCCATGGCCGAGGAAGGTGTTTATTGGTCATACTTTAGGAATTCACGAGGATTCGATAGTCATTTATTTGCCCAAGGGTTGGCATTCACGTATTTGGTCTTCTTCACCCACCGTTACGGTACCCATCATGCTGGATGCCCTGGGTGTCTGGGAATGTATATACGGTTCAATCTCGGTGATTCATTATGTCTGACATGGTCGATACACCCTCCAGTGTTATTAGTGTGTAAGGAGTTTTCTGTCGAACTCCAACTGTCTTGGTCGCCCACCCAGGTTAATGGTCAGCCCACCCGAGTTCCCAGATTCCCCGGTCTTAAAGATCGACTTTACTTGCAGACAGAAGGGCAGAGCCCTGCGCTGCTTCTTGCTTTTTCCGTAGTGGGCATATGGAAGGGGATTAAAATGATGGCACGATTCGTGGGGGCGAGCGAAGTTTGAGTCTTGCACATCGTTTGGGGTTCTAGTTTCTTATAACTCAAGCTTCATCACCACTGTATTTACGGCTATTCGACATTCGTACACCTCCAGTTCATCAGAATCTTTGAACGAGGAAGCCCAAAAGCCATTCGGGCAAGTTGTGCCTAACAGTTAGTTCATCAACGCTAACTCAGGTACAGCACACGGAGACGAACAATACTATCCTACTCTAAGTGTTGCTTTACTGCTACTCCACCACTTATGGCCATCCCTGCCACGCAAAATATATTCACGGATAATCTCCATGCTCCTCCATTGTTCACAGCCCATCATATAATAATCGCAAGCAGGCCATGCTCTGTAGACGGGTTTAGCTGTGCAAATGACGCTGAGGAAGTAGATTCACCCTGGCCACGGCTGACCAGCGAGCAAGTCTTCGTGTTGGAAAAACAATTCATGGAGAATAATAAGCCAACAACTGCCTTGCGCTCCTCTATTGTGCAAACGACAGGGCTGTCCATGCAACGAGTAGGGGTAAGTTTTTTTTTTTTTTGCTTTACTTGATAAGAACCCAGCTGCTATCTCCGCTGGGTGGCTTCCAGGAGCTCATCCTGACTATGTTTCTTTATATTGCACAGAATTGGTTTCAGAACCGCCGGGTCAAAGCAAAAGTACAGAATAGACAGCAAAAACTGGAAGTCATGCAGGTACTTGAATCAGCCTGTCGACGGAGGATAACAGAACCTTCTTCTCCCACTCATCATCGATCACAGGGGACTGCTCCACAAAAAGCACCTAAAGTCACGGGAAGACGGCGGGCTAAATCTGATTCTGCGACCTCACGCCTCAGTACCACCGTCACAGTTCATCCAGTTGAGATACCAAATTTTTCGCGTTATTCCCCACCATCCGAAGCGAGTTATGCATCTCTCGCCCGCTCCTTGGATCAGGCCGCTGCAGCTGTGCGACAAATGAGTCTTATAGGAGAGATCAACGAATATAGCCTTGTAATACCACAACCAGCTCTCGGCGGAATTCCAATATACACAGAACATGATAAAAATTATCTGGTTCAAAATGTCGAAACTCTGTGGCAACAGCCAGCTTCAGCATTCTCGGACTGGGGTAGTAGCAGAAACTCTATTGCAGTGTATACGCCTACACCCGCTGGCCAGTTGGAAGATCCCTTCGAATTTGATAATCCTCCAAATAGTCAAACGGCGCAGTTGCCATTTGATACCCACGCGCCTGTTCAAGATGATTTCAACATGTTCGCGGCGGCCATTGAGATGAACCAATACAATAGGCCTTTTGTTATGCCTGCATTTCCGACAAGTGGGCTGATGAAGAGAAGGCAAATGTCTCCCCTGTGCTCTGAACCCCAGAACTCATCATCGCTCCCACCAATAGCCCCATCAGTGCTTAATGGCCGTGATTCATGTCCCTCTGAGTTTGGCGATGCATTCAACACTTTCAACACAAGGTTGTCAATTGATTCAGATCCAATAGTTCAGCACTCGGAAGTACAATCCTCGTTAGCAACACGCAGGAAACAGGCATGCCCCACTCTACTCAGCAGCGGCCCGCCATCAAGTCGCAGCAAGTCCTTCAACGGCGCCCTGCCTGTCATGGAGGTGGAGGAGGCAGCTGCTGAAATCAAGTCAATGAGATGGCCCATTTTAACCGAAGACGACTTTGACAAGTGCGCAAATTGCTATGGTCTTGCCACCGAGTCAAGCACTTTCAATCTAAACATCTTTAATACGTCCATAGACAATGAAAATGCATCTCCACAGCTACCTCCACTTTCCTCACCTAGGGATCTCCAGCCTCTGCAAGATGACGAAGAGTCATGTTGCTCACACACACCCCGCCTGAAGCAAGAACATATCCCCGAACTAGACTTCAGCGATACCAGCGTTACCCCAGAGTCTGCCACATTCGATAACCACATGCCATCTGTCACCTTATCGTCAGACACGTATCAAATTCATCTCCCAGAGCACCGGCTGTACAAACATATGGGGCTCCCAAATTACTACGACTTCCCGTCAGATGGAAGCAGTGCTAGTAGCGGAATTCTTCTGAGCAAGGAGGCTAACGCTTTTCCTTTTGAAGAGTTTTTGAGTGCAAGGCTGAATACCAATTTGGATGGTGCTGTCGACTCACAGCAGTCACTTGTTTATCCCCAGTTTCGATAGCCTGAATTATTTTGTTCTAACGTATACATAACTTATCGTGTCCGGATCTGTCTATCCTAACACGATTTTACATTATTCCTTGATTATATTTTATATCCTTCTTTGTTTCCCAGGTTATTGTTCATTTTCTTATGTAAGGGGGCTGCTTATATTTTTCTTCTGCCTTCCCTAGGTTATGGGCATGAAGGCCAGTTGGCCATTAGTAATAACTGCCACTTGCTATTATGCGGCTGGGACTTGTGTATTCACGGGTGGTGCAGGCACTGGTCAGAGAATAGTATTGTCAAGGAAACTCCTACCATGTATGGTAAATATTATTACCACCACCTTATAGTCTGTTTGGCACACCACCTTACCTTTTCCAAACCAACCTTACCTGAAACAAACTATGATATCACTCCTAATTGGATTGCAACTATCGATAAGTTCGCGTAGCAGCGCAATTAATTGACCTGGTTGACAATCAACTGAAAATAACATGAGCTCAATGTGCAGTGCAATAGCCGACAGCCAATCACAAGTCAAAAGTTAGCGAAAGGCTAGCTAGAAACAAATTTCCCCATACCATGCCGCTCGGGGCGCCATTATTCAGGTACTGGTCGCCAATTTCCAGCCCATTGGTATCCAGTTACAATTCATGTCTGGTTGAGTGGTATCCACTCAGCGAGCACAACAAGTGGTGTTTCAACCGAATTTTACATCTTTGCGGGGTGTTTCTTTTTTTGTTAATCATCCTTCCCTTGCAGTGTGTGGGGTGGTAGGTACAGTACAGATTTTTTAGGGTGCGTGTGTCCGTGCTTCTCATTATTACATATATTAACCACTATCAATTATCCCCACCCAACCCTCAAGCACAGTGTCAACCACCAAAGTCTCCAACCACACCCTCTCCCGCGTGGCCCTGTCCTGAAGTACCCCTGTGTGCACCACGCTTTAACTTTTACAACTGGCTCGCTTACCAGCGGACGGTACGCTTGAAGCTGGGCAGGGGTACATGCAATCCTGCGTTGCAATTGGGTTCCGGGTGTGATCCACTACTTGGCTTTCTTGCCTGGGTGCTCTGGGGCTGAGGGGGTGCAGTGCTGGAATTTGGGTGGTTGTTTCATCTCATTTTTGTGTTCTGGTGTCCAATTCGGGCAGTCGCGGTTTGAGCCTTTCCTATTTTGGAGTATGCAATGCCCTGCATACCGAAATTGCTAGTGGAGATTTGGGAGCCATGTCTCAACAACCCAACATATTGACGTAGACTGTGCTGCATGTACCACACTGAATTCCAAGTCAACATGTACATTTTGGGTGTTGCTTTGTCCTAAGCTAATGTTACTCGGAAAGAATTTTCCTTCAACTATACTGAAACGCTGCCGTGTCTCACGTGATTGAAATATCATGCGGACATGTTCCAGGCCCTGTCACAAACATTTTAGCTGACGGCGGACCGGGTTAGGTATGTTGACTGGCTAGTAATGCGGTCGCGGGACAGTACCGCATCCACTGGTGAGCAAGAGACCTGGTCAGTTTAGAGACATAGGTCGAGCTTATGCAGTAAGTGACACTACAACGGTCCCAAAAAAGGTCTCTTGTAGCTCAGATTGTACGGTATCACCCTATTTTTGCGCTCGGATACCTTGTGCACTTTTTCCCAAAAAATGGACCGTTGTAGTGTCACTTACTGCATAAGCTCGACCTATGTCTCTAAACTGACCAGGTCTCTTGCTCACCAGTGGATGCGGTAGTATGTGGCCGCTCAGTCTCACTCAGCAAAGCTGAAAAGAGATCCCCTATCAAAACAGTTTATGTCTTCGTTCCGGGCCCCACTCGCCCTAGACATTACTTTATCGTGTTGGCTGGGTAGGGGAAGCGAAAATCTAGGTGAGTGTTCCCCGTGTCAGTCTCTGTGGGAGACTAGTGGTCATCACAAAACCTGCATTGTTGTCGTGACTAGTTGTCGTCGATCAGCTGCTCTTTTCGTGTGTATGCGGGACCGACTTCTAGGCCTATGTAGATCCCTCAAAGCCACTAATAACTAGCTCGATCGGCAGAGCGGAGAAGGGCTAGAATATTGCACTTATCTCATATCAATATGACTAGTCACGATGAATGTGGTTGAGATTGTGAACTTCGTTTAGGAAGCAAGATGTTTCTAGATACGTATAGAGATCGGCAATAGTGGAAGGTAATGGGTAATCAGAGAGTGCCAACCAGACTAAATCAGAGGTGCGATTATATCATGGTTATGTTTAGAAATTCTCTGGAAACCTGTAGGCCAAAAGATTGGCAAACAATTGATTTATTATATATCAAAAAGCTAGAAAAATAAAAATATTACTCCCAGTCCAAGAAGGGTACTTACTAATGGCTCATTCATCTACATGTGAACTAACTACTATGATCAGGACCATGATTTCTGAAGAAAAAAAACACCATATAGTTGGGGAAATATGCCACGTAATTTGGGGATCCGAGAACCATTTATTTTTTTAAGTTTCTCTATTAAGAAAAAAAAAAAAAAAAAAAGCTCACTTTTTGCCAATCGTCGCTTGTGATTTTTTGCGTAGTGTCCGTACCCTAATAGAACATGTGTTTGATTATGATATTGATCTAAGCTTTTGTTGCAGGTGATCAGCCCTCTCGCCTAGGCTACCTAAAGAGGTAGTTCTAACAACCAAGGTTACAATTGACGTTACCTAGGTGCTATATAGAATTCATCATTCCCATGACCAGACCGAGGTATTTATCCAACCAGAATCCCCATTAAAATTCCCACACCCACCATATCCAAAATGTTAGTGCACCTCCTTTAGAACTACTCTGTGCAGGGTGTTGTGCCAACCAGACTAAGAACTACTGCTCATCTGCATATACGAATCCAGGTTAGTCTGGTACTCGCGCAAGATAGCATCTACGCCGCCAAGGTTACCGATTGTGATCGGAATAGAGGATTGAAAAGCTGACGAATTGACCTGTTTCAAGTATAATTGGAACGGTTAAGCCGGAGCAGAACACGGGTAGCTCGGCGTAGGAAGACATTTCAGGCTGGGGCTTGTGAAGTGAGGTACATTACCCTCAACACTGTGTGCGTGCGCAGCAGAAATCTTAACTCACCAATGGCTGACTGCTTCCTCTACTTCCTTAGTAATCTTAGGCATGAGACACGCATATCGTCTGCCTTATCCCAGCACCCAATAAACCTTGAGAGATTCGGATGGATGTAATTGTAGCATTCGATATTTAGAAAATAAGATATAAATAGAACCCTTCCAGCCCACCAATCCATATTTTGCTATCACCTTCCTTCCAATTCGAACCAACTATCCAGCTTCATCTATTGCAGCCGTGTACACATTTGCAATACCCCGTTGCCCACATATTCCCTGAAGCCAAAGCAAAAAGAAAGCAAAGACAACGAAGTACAAGCACGATAAACTAACAGCAAAACAATCCAACTCGACCAAGAATAAGGGAATAAAAGCAAGAACGAGTAAAAAACCAATAAATCAACCTACCAACAAACCCAGGATAATAGCGTAAAAGCCAGATGTAACTTGAGTTCAGAACAAAGAGGGTGCAGGGATGTTAGAAGACTACAAAAGCCAACAAAATAGAATAGAATCACGAAAGTCCAACTTAGCAAAGCAACGATGACCGAACACAAGCACCAGTTGCAAAAAAATGTAAATATATTAAGGAAAAAGGAAAACCCTAAAACAGCGTACAGACCGAAAGAAAGATGGTAGTAATTAGAAATTGATATGTTTCACCATTTCCAGAGAAAACATGAGGAGCCTTCAAGGATGAATAAAAAAGGTATGATAATACCCGCAGCCAATTCGGAAGTATCATCCAGATGCTATAATCCGAACCATGAGACACATCAAAAAGCCGTAAAACAATGTTACTAATCCGAGATGGCCTAACTGAAAGAAGAATGTATCCAAAAGCCTCCACTGCATTGGAAAACCTGATTGGAACCCTATCCCTAATAGATATAAAGAGGAGAGCCAAACCTCATTGAAGTTGACTAAATATCCCATATGAAATACGATTGATAAGGGCCAAATAGTCCACAAGTGCCCAAAAGAGCGCACAACCACCATCAGTAGTAGTTTGAAGTAATGGGAGAGTAATTGTGTGAAGATGTGCTTCAATAAGGGGAAGATAATAACAATGGGACCAAGAAATCGTGACCTATGTTGTGAATCATTGTTGGTGACCCCACCACCCCGGCTGCTGCTGTGCAGGCTTCCAGCTGTGAGTGGGAGCTGGCTGTTGAAGGTAGTGTTGCTGAGCAGAGTACATTGGTTGTCCACCTTGGTGTTGAGGGTGCATCAATGAAGGGTGAGGCTGAGACAAGGGCTGCGAATGGGGCTGTTGCTGGGGATGCTGGGGATGAGAGGGCTGGGGTGCAGCCGAATGGAAGTAAGGTTGCTGATTCATGTATCCCTGATTGTGCAATTGTTCTGGCTTGATGTTCTGAGGGATCCTTACTGGGGACTGCTGCGGCATATTTGGATGCTGTTGCTGCTGCTGATGTTGTTGTTGTTGATGATGTTGCTGCTGCTGCTGTTGGTGCTGGAGTGAAGAGAGCTGTTGAGGGCTCATGTGTGCTGGTGGGTGAGGTGGTGCTAGCTGCGCATGCTGTTGAGGGTGTGGGTTATGTTGAGGTGGTGGATGTGACATAGCAGGAGTCACAACCTGAGGTTGTGGGTTTGGCAATTGCTGCCCACCAACTTGAGACTGAACTGGCTTTGGAGGGGATGTGGGCTTGTAGTAGTTATTATTATAGACATCACGCCGTATCCCACGCTGTTGGACAAGATTCTTGTTATAATCGTTTGCTTGTTGAACCTGCTCGGCCATAGCCTGAGTAGGCGTTGGTTGGACTCGGTCGTGATATGGGGGGCCTGTGACTTCTTGCCTCGGCCGAGGAACTGCAAGTAACTCTTTGTATCTATTGCTATCTTCTGGGTTATGTTGTGTCTGTGATAGATGGATCATTGGAAGAGGTGCCATGTTGCCGGGGGCAGGACCGCCAAGCCCAGGTTGGACCATTTGCGGTTGAGGCGCTTCGATGACCGATTCATGGGGGTACGTGGGTTCATGATGTGGCTGTGGAGGTGCTTGTGCTTGCTGGGTTTGTTGTGCCTGCTGTGCTTGCTGTTGCTGTGCTTGCTCGGCTTGCTGCTGGCGTTGCTTAGCTGCCCCAGGTCTTTTTTCTCCAGCAAGATCATCCTCCGTGAATCCTTGCTTCTTAGCTTTCGTTTCCCAGTAATCATCTCTCACTCTCCTGCCACCGACAATGACTCTGCTACCAAATTGTCTGAACATGCTCCTGGCTGTGACAATTGCGATCTGCCTGGAACGGTAAGAATAGGGCAACAATTCTTGAGCAATGAGGTCATCTTTTTCAGCTTGCGTGGCAATGATCTTATACAGACTCCGATTCTTGTTAAAAAGAAGGTAAGAGTCACGATATCCTAAGACTCGAGCACATTCCGTTGCAAGCATGAACAGTTTGTCGCCTCTGTTAGGTACATGAAATGTTCGGCATCTGTATTCGCGTCCGTTGGCTAGATGCCCTGTGGGCAGCACTTTCTTGTCCCCTTCCTCATCAAATTCTCTTGGGATGTACTCGTCTCCTTCCGGAGTCAGCTGGTCGGTGGTGTGATCACGCACTGTTGGAAGAGCCTTCACAACTGGCTTGGGTTGTGCTGGCTTTGGCGGTGTTGCGGTGACAGGGGCTTGTTGTGGGGTAGCATCAGCTTGCTGTATCTGGTGGGGTGGTGGGGGTGGCAGTTGTTGTTGATGGGTTTGTTGTGAAGGTTGGGGTTGTGGTGTTTGCTGTTGCTGTTGTTGTTGCTGCGGTTGCGGTTGCTGTTGCTGTTGCTGATGTGGCTGTAGCTGTTGTTGCTGCTGCTGAGGTTGAGGTTGCTGGGGAGCAGAGTTCAAGTTCGGGCTCGGTGGCACCGGAGCGACGCCAGACTTGTTCTTTGGTGGCCGACCGCGCTTTCTTCTAACCGGCTCTTCTGCGGTGCCTATATGCCCATGAGTAAAGGAGCCAAATAATTGACGGAGTTGCTGAGTTCAGAAAAGGCAAGGAAATGTTAGGCGTACCTTGGCTAATGTCATCGTTCACTACTTGTCCCTCCCGATAAACCTCGGGTGACCGACTTCGTTTGACTCCCCTCGGACTCTGATCAATGACTGGGACGCGAGGTTTCGAGTCGGGGCTGTAGTCGTGGGTTGTCGTTGTCGGGCCGTAGAAGCTCTGTGGTAGTCTGCTGATAGGACCCTGGGGAGCGGAGAAAGCACCCGCTGGGTTGAGGGTTGCTGGATTGATGGTCCCCGAGCCATCCAGCTCCCCGCCGTTGTTCATCATAGTCGATTGCGACGTTGAGAACATGTGGGGAAAACGTGCGGATGATGGAGTCATGCACGGCTATAGTTTTCTGGGGTTTTGGGGGGGGGGGGGGGGGGAAGGAAGAGGGGGAGGTGTCCAAGCGAAACTCTGTCTTGGTAGTGGTTGGTGGAGAACGGGTTTGACGTGAACGTTGGTCGACAATAGCAATAGTAGTAGCAGCAGACTGCGAGACGAGAAAGGTGGGGTGCGTAGACAAAGAAATTCGGCCCTACGGTTTTCTTTTTGGTGTCGTGTCGAGGAAGCGCAAGGTCGGGAGCGAGGGTGTGGAAGTGGTGTGTGTGTGTGTAGTGCGGGTGGGGGGATGGGTGGTGGGGACACAGTAGTAAGGGAGAGATGGGGAGGGGCGGAGAATGGGCTGTGGCGGTTGGCTGTCTCGACGTTGGATCTGGAAAAGGACGACTGATCGCTCAAGAGCGGATGTGGAGGGCGACGGGGGGTGTGTGGGGGAGGGGGGAGGTGGGCAGGCGAGTAAGTATGCTAGTCGAGAAGGAAGAGCAGCGAGGGTGAGAGCCTTGCGTAGTGCATGAATCAACGGTCAAAAGAGCAGCAGCGGTGGGCCTCGCGCGTGATTGGTTTGGTGCACAATTATTTTTCGCTTGGGATGATCAAGGGGCGTCGTCGCTCATTGTCATTGGACAGCGAGTGTTCCTTCCTTTCACTTGTCTCGGGGAGGGGACTGTGACCAAAAGAAGAGGCCACCAAATAGACAAAAAAAATAAAAGGTTATTTGCAAGCGCCTGTAGTGGCAAATAATAATTGTGATATTGAGTGGTATGGCGTTGTGTGTGCGTGCGTGGAGTGTGGAGGAGATGGGTGGACGGGTGGTGGTGGGCGGAGCTGGTCGCAGTGTGGTGGTGGTGTAAGTCTGTCGGGGTGTGGTGGGCGGGGAAATGAAGGGCGGAAGGACCTAGGGTGGTGAATAGGGTGGTGAGTAGGGTAGGTGTGAGTAGGGTTGGTAGTAGGGTGGTTGGTTAGCAGGCTCGCTCGCTCGCTGTTATTTCTTTTTCCTTCTTTTCCATGGGGCCTGCTAGCCGGTTCAGACGACTCGCGGGCTACGCTCCAGGCAACGCCCTGTGCAGCAGGTGGGGTTGGCTGTGCTGATGGCAGCTGCTGCCCTGCTCCGGGTCTGGATGCGTATATGGCCTCCCTGGAGGATGGGAGCAGGAACCCTGATAATATGTAATAATATGATGCGCGAGGGAGTCCGGCCGTGTGGGCTCGAGCAAGGCCAGAAGGCAGCGAAACCAGCCAAGAGGGCTGGCGGACGTGGGAGACTGGAAAAAGACGGGGAATAAGTGTCTCGACCTGGAGGGGGTGGGCAAAGTGCAACTGTGGGCGAGGGAAACAAGGGCGAGGATGGTGGCCAGAAATCTACAGCAGGAGAGAAGGACGACAACTCGGAAACCACTGCCCTGACTGACTACTAGGTACTGCACATCTGGATTTCGTCTTGGGGTTTAGCCGCACGCGTAACCTGTACCCCTCCCCCAGAGTTCCCTCCTAGACCACTTTGGTGCTGTGCTTATGATCAGCTGCACCCGACAAGAAAAGCAGGAAAAACAGCAGTGCATGAATGGCTGCACCGCAATAGCATCATCATCATCATCATCATCATCATCATCATCATCATCATCATCATCACAACCACCACCACCATTATCATAATGGCTAGTGTATAACACTATTCGCGAATATGGGAGGTCAGAGTAAACAAAGGTCCAAAGGAAACTTGAAGGGAATGTGATGCCGCAACGATTTGCTAGGTGCCGTACAGCTGCTCTAGAGTAGTCTCTCTGTTGGAACTTGACTTGCGTCGTTCACATGGTGCTAGTTTACTTATAAGTTCCCTCCGGCAATCCAATGGAGTGATGGAACTGGGTTATCCAGTAGCATATCAATTCCCTTTTAGGCCGTGCATTCTCGCCAGGGGCTACTTGCGTGAAGTCGGTTCTCTACGAAATGCACTGTATATCTTAACGTTTGTTCAGCCGTAGGCTATAAGATAGAGAGAGAGTGGGGCAACATTGCCTGCCGTCACAGATTCCATCAAAGTCTCGGTGGACCCGAGATGTAACTTGGCCTGAGCTCCCATCATATGTATCAGGGCTGTGTGAAACGCCGATGCGATAATCACAAAAACGTTAATCACTTCTTTTGAAATCGCTGTTTCCTCAACTCCAGCCCATACCTATAATATGCAGCGCGCTTTTGCTTTAGGTCCGTCTTATCAGAAAGTTCGTCCCACTCATTAGTTGGGTCGGGCAACAACTTCATGCATGTTTGCTTTTCTCCGCTTGGTTAGTTGTGCTGATGGACTTGAAGAACGCATCGAAAGCTTAGGCCTATCGACGGCTAAGTATAGCACTGTTTGCTTGGTACGATCATAGAATATTGCCTCTCGGGGACGACGGGGAAATATTGAATCGGTAATCAACACCTCCAATTGAGACATACATGTATTTTTCTGGTAGATAAACCCTCTCCATGACTGGTCACAGCAGCCCAGTAGCGGCAACTTTGGGGGTGGTGTTCCGCAAGAGCGGGAACTGCTTGGCAGGTGCCATGCACGTACTGTACAATGTTTTGCTGCCTGCTCAACCAGAGGCGTTTGGACAAGGATATTACAGACCAAGGATCATGTGTCCTGCGATGCAACTAACTGGGGATGCTGCACTGCACCAAGTACTGTATGTAATAGTGACATGTGTGTGGCCTAGAACCAGGATCTTTTCCAAGTAAATAGCCCTTCTCCACAGGTCAAGCACTCGAGAGCATTTTAGCCGTTTGGGGGAGTTTGCTCTGGTTCCGTAATAGACCAGGCCACAAGGTATGCTGGATATGCCTATCTTTCAGTTGTGCAGCCGTAACATTGAGTAAGGGGCACCTTGAAACTGTCTCCTGCCATGCATAAATGGTGTTCTTCCTTAGCCCTTGGGCTGCAGCGATAGCGATCCGCCGTGTCGGGTTCCAATAGTGCACCCAAAGGTTTGTCTCTCGCCTGATTTGCACAGAGTCAAAAGAGTTGGTGTGGAGAAGTGGAGGGTGGGGGTGGGGTGGATATGGTGGGACTTGCCTGGCAAAACAACTGGGGTCTGATTAGTCGGGTGTGATGCCATAAAAAGCTTGTCAAAAACGAAACGTGGGTGAATATCTACAAACCACGAGGAACACGTTCCATCGACTCTAAAGTACTGACGGTGCAATCCTGCAGTCCCGCCTCTGATATTCCCCAGTACCAAATATCCGCAGAAAGAGGTGGCTGGGCAATGTAGTAAGGTTTAGAAATGTTTTTGAGAGTTGCCCTGGACCTTTCCGATAGTTTACAACCACACGACAACCTACATAATATACTCTCATGACGAGCCCCAAAAGGCCATCGTTTAATGGATCAACCTCTACAACCACGAACATTTCGTCCAAAGTATTCTTACAGTCTGGAAAAGGAAAATGTCGGAAAATAGTGCGTGAGCTTTAACTTCAGCAAGATATCCCATGCTCCTCAAAGCTATGCTCCCCATGTACTCTCAATGCTCCAACAGACGCGAGTGGGAAAGGTATTTCATATATCTCCCATGCTACAGATCCATATTCTCTAGACAATACATCCCTATGTTCTCCTATAGCATGCTGATTCCTCCCAAATAGTGCCAAACTTTGTCCTATCTGAAAGGCCAGCTGGTGCTTCGACATACCCCAATGGACATTACTTGGTCAGACTCAAATATTTTCTTATATTGCATGGATGTTATCGAACATGAATTAGCGTTCCACGACGTTATTCAGATAATCAGGGTAATCTGGAGAAAGCGAAATCTGAGGGAATTACCTGCTGCAATAATATGTTGATATCCTTTTCTTTTATACCCAGCACTTTTACATTTGCACAAAAGTGGTTGTTGGTTTTCCGTTGGGTGGCTTTTATAGCACCACCTATTCTAGGATTGGTCTCTAGTGTTTGAGTATTTACAGTCTTGTTCTCACAGTTCGAGAATATGTTTAAGGCCTGAAAAATGCCGATGAGCTACTAGATATGATTAGTGCTACTGTTGAAGGCTAAGAATCGAAGGTAATGAATGGCGACTGAGGTATATCCTGTGACTACATTCTTGTCTTCGTATGCGAATTGAGGCTAATGCTTTTGCTCACTCAGTATTACTCCATATCGAAGATGATGACGGATGTAAAGGCTAGTACCCTACATCAGGGTACATTTAACCTCAGCCCGTATGATTTCCTCGAGGTACGTCCGAGCTGTATTTGAGCGAATGATTAGCAAGAATAATATCTATTTAGTCGTTGTGATCATCTTTTATCATCTGCTTCTGGCGTAAGTTGCATTAGCTAAATTCTAATTTTAATAGGGATCTGTTGCCACTGCAGCGTTTGACAGAGCCTTGCTTGTGTTAGGCCGCGAGAATATCAATCGTGCCGTGCAAGGTTATTAGGTGGTGGTTTCGATTCTTCCGAAAGGCCAATGGAAGCATCCATCCACGAAAATAGTAGACGAAGAAACTCTCACAACGAACGACAATCCGGATTTGGACGAACCGGAGGCTTTTAAACCAGAGCAGGAGCGGAAAGCCCTCATTGAAGAGGCTAAGAAAAGTCAAGTATTATCTTTTGAGACCCGACGCACGAATAGTCGGAATCGTCAAACGCAACTGGAGATAGTAACTCAACTCCGACTTGCTTTTGTTCCTTTGCCAGTACTGTTTCTACCATAGGACATGCTTATAGCTACCAATGCATGTAAGCATGTGCTCGTGGGCGACATGGGCTAACCAATGAAAAAGCTATGTTGGCCATGTTGATCCAAGCTCAGTGTCGTCAGGTCGTGGAAGCGGGCAGCAAACAGTTTTATTATTGCCCATGGATAAGCGCATTCCGAAAATTCGCATACGCACTCGCCAAGCCGCTGCGCTTCTAGGTAAGCGAGTTGTCGTCAGCATTGATACTTGGGATCGGGCTTCGAGGAATCCGGTCGGGCATTTTGTTCGCTTTTTGGGGGAGGTGGAGACGAAGGAGGCAGAAACAGAGGCATTTGTTGGAGTGGGATGTCCAATACCGACCCTTTCCCAAGGCTGTCCTTAATTGCCTACCCAACGAGGGCCCTGACTGGAAAGTGCCAGAGAATAAGTAGGATCCTTTGTGGAAGGGGAGGAAAGTTCACAGGGACTTGTAGATATGCAGTATTGACCCACCTGGTATGTGCCCACGTCTACCATTTCCTCGTCTTCGTCGCCTAACACTCCTACAGGATGCCAGGACATTGACGATGCACGTTTTACCCAATGGGAAATATGAAATTGGTGTCCACATTGCCGATGTGACTCACTTCGTGAAGCCTGATAATCCTATGGACGATGAAGCAATAGCAAGAGGAACACAGTATACTTAGTGGACAGGCGTATTGACATGCTGTTGTTGGGAACTGACCTGTGCCTGTGCCATACGTTTACAGGTTTGCCTTCTCATGCATATGAGTGAGCCTGCACTACGGTTCAATGATTGTCTACTACATCTAACGCTCTAACAGGAACTAGATCAAGATGTGAACATTTTTTCCAAATCGGCTATTCGCTCTCGAGAGGCCTTCAGTTATGAGCAGGCTCAGATCCATCGACAATAAGTGAGTATCTTCACACACTAACATCGTGCAGTTCCTTCTAGGATGAGCTAACGAAAGGAATGCGATGCTTCTTATGCTGTCCAAGAAGCTTGAACAAAAAGAACGGATGCTGGTGCACTCAACCTCGCCAGTCCAGAAGTCAAAGTTCGGACTGAATCCGAGATCTCAGACCCTGTCGATATAGAAACAAAGCAGCTTCGGGAAACGAACTCACTAATAGAAGAATTCATGTTACTTGCCAACATTAGTGTCGCACGAAAAATTTATGAAGCTTTTCCTCAGACCGCAATGCTTCGTCAGCGGCAATTTTGAGGAGCTTCAAAATCGACTTGAAGTACGTAAGGGAATGAATTTACGTGTCGAGTCGTCGAGAAATTGGCCGATTCTCTGTATACATGGTGGATCCTAACGAGCCTTTTTAAATACCCTTGTGCGTATTGTGGCTATGGGATGCATGCTTGCCGCAGAATATTTTTGGTGTGGGACACAGGCATACCCGGAATTTAGGCATTACAGACTTGCGTCGGAGATTTATACGCATTTTACGTCTTCTATTCGACGGTATGCGGATGTAGTTGCACATAGACAGTTTTCTGCGGCTATTGATTATGAACAGTTTGATTTTATTTCACTTTCTTTTTTAGGGAAAAAAAGTCTTAGTTACATTCCAAGGGTAAGTTGGAGGCTATTTGCAAGAATATCAATATCCGTCACAGGAATGCACAGTTTGTAGGGAGGGCGAGCGTTGAGTACTATGTGGGGCTAGCACTTAAAAGCCGCGAGGCGGAGGAAGAGGGCTTCGTGATGAGGATGTAAATGTGTTGGGTAAGGGAATACTCTGTATGACAATCTGATAAGATTTGACTGGGTCTTATCTTAGATAGCCTCTTTTTTTTTTTTTTTTTTTTTTGGTGAAGTCTATACGTCTGTGAAGCCTAAGGCGATGAGCGGTCCCGTTCTCTCATCTCAGAAGACTCGGTACACCCATGGAACAACGAGCTGCATAAACACCCTTCCTCCCGAGCCCAAGAAAAGCAGAAATACCCCTCTCTCCTCCGCCACGCCCACTATCCGGCCTCTAACCCCGTCGTAGAAAAGGTCTTCCGCCACCACGCCCCTTCCGGCCCCCCCGGAAGACAAAAAGGAAAAGAAACCCCTGCAACTCCACCTCCGCTCATACCAGGCCTAGATTGGAGAAGAACGTCTCCACCAGATTCACGACGTATTCCTCTCCCCCATCCTTCACCTTCTTCGCCCACCTCCCCCTCTGGTCCATATCCTCCCAATTACTCCACCTCCTGCCAATTTCTTCCCGGCGTGGACTCACCAGGGCTACGTGCCTGCCTGTCTCCACCTCTCGGCCACAAGAGTATTACTTTAAATGACATAAGTAGTTAGTAATAAGATGGATATAATTAGTGAAATTCTTATATTAGAAATGATTTGGATTTGCCTCTTAGGCATCTAATGTCACCAGTGGCAGTAAAGACAACTGTCAGTTAAGCAGTCGTCTATAGCTCGGTGGTGGGTTGATATCTATTTCTAGTAACGGTCTTATTACGAGACTATTAGAGTTGTTATGATATAACAAAAGAAATCAAAAGGGACAAGAAAGGAATGACTACAGCCTTGGATTGATGCCAAAATGATTTATCATTATCACAACCATGCATGAGATCCAGTTTGACACTCGTGCCGGGACCGGCACTTCAGAATATTGTCTGGGTAGAGACCTAGCACTAGCGGCCACCACTGAGCACTAGGGCCTTATGTATATAAATCGTTCTCTGGCTTTCTTCCTTCCTTTCTTTCTTTATCTAACGTCCTGTATATACAATACAGCCCTTGGTTCTACCACTCACGTCCAAGTCCTTAGTCCTTGCCCCTTCGTCCGTGGCCCCTTTGCCCCCTCGCTCTCTATCCCTCTCTTCACCGCTGACCCCATTACACATGTAGGTGTGATACCCACCCTTGCCCCCCTGCCCCCCTGCCTGCCTCGTTACACTACGTTGGATCGATTTGATTAGCCGGTATGGCACCTCATGGGCTCCCAGCCCCCAGCAATTACCCAACCTCCAGGGGCCAGGTTCGATGCCTGCCGTGCCCTCCCGACCCTAACAGACCTCACGGCCTTGCAGATATACCGCCGCGAAATAATTGACATCTTCCTAGCAACTGATGCCCTAGGTACAAGGCTCGGGGGCAACCTCGCCCTGACACGCCCTGCCCTGGTGGAGGCCCAAAGACACCTTAGGACAGCAAACACCGAACTAGCTGAGCTCAGGCTACCATTGCCAGAATGACTGACTGTCCAGAACCTAAACCGAGCTCTTGCCGCTCAGGCCCCAGCGTGCACCCCAGCCCCACAGAAAACAAGACTTGCCGGCCCCTCCAAAGTCCAATGGAGATCGGGCCTTGGGAAAACTCGGTCAATATAAAACTCAATGGGAACGCAGCCAAGTTCCCCTCCATCCAGCACCAATTGTCATACATCTATGGCCTGCTTGAGGGCAAGGCCATGGACCAGTTTCAACCCTACGTTCAAAATATTGGCAACAACCTGACCGTCATCCCGGCCTTGCTGGCTATCCTCGACCGAGCCTTTGGTGACCCAGATCCCATGGGGACTGCCACCCGCACTTTGCAAACTCTCAAACAGAGAAACAACGAACTTTCAACCTACGTCGCCGAGTTGTACCTTGGGATGAAGAGCCAAACTCGGCCAGTTCAAGGAAGGCCTTGCCTATGAATTCAAACAGGCCTCGGTCTACTTTTCTGAGGTCACCACCTTGGAAGCTCTTATTGGCCAAGCTAGCAAGGTGGAACAGAAGATGGCCTGGTTTCGAGTGAACCCCGGGCTCCTCCAGCTACGAATACCAATAGATCACGCCCACTAATTACCATGATGGGTCACCAGTTCAATCTGCACCCCATAACATCCGGCACACCCCGCCCCGGCCAACAAACCATCCCACCCCTCGTTTGCAGCTAGTGGAGCCACACCCATGGACTTGTCATCAGGACGACCCGCCTCACCAGACGAACGAGACCGCTGTCGTGCTAATGGCTTGTGCATCGCTACTTCATCGCCCAATGTCCTATCTGTAAACCACGCCCCCTCGCAATCCATGCCACCGCCTCAGAGTCTGTTGCAATTGAAGAATCGGGAACAGCGGCGCTCCTTGCCTAATTGTTGATACTAGCAAGGGACCTGCCCTGGTTCATTTGTCTCTCCTTCCTATTCCTTCTGGAAGAGGAGGTTATACAGTGGTAGTAAGAGAAGAGAGAGGAGAAGGAGAGTTTGCATACTAGCATACTAGTTATTTGGATAAATCTGTATACAAGTATAGTAATATGTAAAGGTATAGGTAGTAAAGTTAGTATAGTTAGTATATGAAAGTATTAATAGTAAAATAGCTAGGTACTACTATAGTTTGTAGTATTGGAGTGCTGTGGGAATGGAGATTCTGGAGCCTGGTAATTGACGTTCAGATTCGCAGTCATGCCCACCTTATTTGGTAAAGCAGTGAAGGTGCATCTCTCCAGCCCTCATCCAACAGCGTAGATAATAATCCACCATGCACAAACCCAAGATACCTACAGACAAGATCCCCCAAGTAACACACCGTGACCATAGTTCGTCAAGAAAGATTATCGGTGGTGCCACATCCTCCCAGAACCAGAGAACTCCAGCAGTCAAACTAGTAGTTTGGTTGGTATCACTAAATCGGAAATGGGTCTAGACTCGGAGAAGGCTGGGTTGACTTTACTAGGGGTGGTTGGTAATGTATTCTTCAACTTCAATTTGATGCTCATGTAGCTTTGCAAGGAGGGTGTTGCCGATTGTGGACATGACTGCATACCGGTATGCTCCAGCCCCGAAGAAAAGTGTGGTGATGAGAGAGTCTGAACCCGGTTTTCTTTGTTTGATATTATGCTGACGAGGGTATTGTTGTTAAGTATGACGGCTAGGTATAAAAATTCGAAACTCGGATGTGCCTACTAGAATCGTATTTGCCTGAAGAACTTATGTAAAAGATGGGCATGCGATTCGCTTAGTCCTGGTGGAGGATGATTGGAGTATTCTTTTGGTAGAAAATGGCTGCCGCGACACCTGCCTAATGCAGAATATGCCTAGGTAACGAAAAATTCATATGGGCTCCACGGCACCTAAGACTGTTAACGCAGTTGCACTCTGGTATGGAGCGCAGAGCGGCGCTAGTTATAATGCTAGTCGTACCGGCCGGCTAGGGAGATTCAACGTAGTGTAACGGGGCAGGACCGGAGGGAGGGCAACCAGGGGGTACGACAGACTAGGTAAGGAGGAAGTGGGAAGGTCTCTGGATGGGGAAGACGGGCAAGGTTGGTAGCATAGTAGGACCTCTACGTGTGTGATGGGTTTAGCTGTAGCGGACAAGAGAGCGGGGGAGGCAAGGGCAGTGGAGGTGGATCCTGATTGTAAACGATGGGATCAAAAAAGAAGGAAAGAAGATGGCGCAGGCAAACAAGGGAATTATATGAGGCCCTAGTGGCCGCTCGTAGTACAAGAACAAATACCAGCAAACATGAAGGCACTGGTTTTGACACTTAACATTTATGGAAAATATCCCTAGAAGTCAGATAAAGAGAAGGTGGCAGGAAACTATAAGTCAGTTTGACTTACAATTAGATTATATTAAGGGAAAAGTTAAATTATATAGCAAATTTATTGAGCAGAAGGATATATATACCTTACACTCTCTTTAAGCTATTGTATTTGCAATATTCGTATTGTTCTTATGCATGTAAAAGTTAACATGAGGGAGGTGCAAACATAAGGAAAATACTGCTTGATTTCATACATTCCTTTTATATTTGTAGAAAATTCTATTTAGAGGATATAGCGACAGAAAGGGAGTCTCCTCAACAGTAGTTAACATATACAAACTAAAAGAACCAAAGACGCCTTGCTCTGACCTCAGCTCTAATCGCATCTAGCCTAGCTCCGATCTCAGTATATCTAAGCTCAGCTCTGGCCTCAGCTCTGGCCTCAGCAGCTCTGAGCTCAGTAAACTTTCCATCAAGCTTCGTTTGAAATTGTTCCTGCAGTTGCCATATTCCTACCAACTATGAAGTATCAATTAGTAACTTCAGAGTGTATATACAAACCTGAGGCATTACTAACGCCAGAAATACCATATACCACCATGAACCCTTGGTGCGTCCGGACGTATGAGTGCATTTCCCCTTGCTGCATCCGGACGTATGAGTGAAGTTCCCCCTTATCGGATAGCCAATGATTATACGAATGGGCGTTCTATGCCTACATATATCTTAGGATGTCACCTGTAAATCACTCTCCATTGTATTGCACTTACCTGCGTATTCACTCGCCTTCGCAACAATTTCCCGAGGAGTCCAACATACCGATGGCCTTTGATAGACTGGTTGAGCATTGCTGACGAAGCGGACAGAAACGAGACTGGAGAGAGTACGTAGACAGGATCGCTGGGATGGGGGGAGAATGTATGTAGACAGGATCCCTGGGGAGAGAATGAAAAGCAGTAAAAAAAGGGAGGATGGAGGGTTTATATAGGCGTTTGCATCGGCTGGCAGCACTAAGCCAAGGCGGGACAGTACATGTTATGAAGGCTCAGGTGTCGAAGGTTGAAGGTAGGAAAGCTTAGGTAGACGGTCATCTTGAGACGCTGCCAAGAGCTGAGGGGGAGGAACCAGTTGTTTTGGTTGAGCTGTTTTGGAACAAGACAAGTGAAGGAAAGCATTGTGGCTGACTCATAGTCATAGCTTGTAAGCCTAGATACGGCCTATTACCTCTTTCGAGGGGCTTGTGCCAACCAGACTAGTCCTATTACAGCGTAGCGAAACGCAGAGTACCACTAGTCTGGTTGAGTACCACAGCTATTTGACATATTTTTGCATTTAAGTTTTGCGGCCAAAAAAAGTCTCTTTGTTGATACCATTTCTATACATAGACATCATACATAGTCGTGGCCACGTGCATATATAGGTATGTACCCACATTACTCCCATATAGCAAGATTGTACATCGAATAAATTTGGCATATTTATAGTCAGACGAACTATTTCTTTCAATTGGACATTCCATGTTTTCATTTTCATGGTTGGGTTTTTAATGTTCCAAACGTTCAATATTCCATTTCTTCTGAGTAATCACCGTGCAGACATCGGATTTCGAATCTCACAGATGTGCACCACGATGGTTGAAAAGTACATCTCAAAATGCCTTCTGTATGCAGCATTTGAGCATTGTGAATACTTGCTTTTGCAATTGCAACATGTGCGAATGGATCCGATAGCGCTCAAGGAAAACATCACGTCCTCACTCTCTAATTCCTGACTAAGCGTATGGTTGGCCAGATGAAGACTAGATCCTCCATTCTCTATAGCATTTCAATTGTAGGCCTTGGTACATATCCGATCTCGCTCTTCGCTGAGATCCAGATTCTTTAGATATCTAAGGCCTCTTGTTTTTGCACCCAGCCTCAAAGTTCTGCTTTTCTTGCCAGAATTTTCCAATATTGAAATATCATTTTCGCTTGGTTTTCCAAACCGTTACCATTTTCGCAGTAAGACACGGGAAAGACTGCTCACGGGCGGACGGCAAAGCAACATCGGTAAACGAAAAACGTTACGTATGCCGGATTAGAAATCTCGCACTCCATGGCGGACGACCAAGGTGGTGCCAGAAGATTTGGCTGCAACTCGACATCCCTAGAAAAATTTTAGCACCAAGAGAAACAAATGACCAGAGCACAGAGTAGGGCACTCGGGATTAATCCTTTGAAGGTAAACAAATGGAAGAGTTAAGCTTAGTCCTCTCCGTTTTTTTTTTTTCTAACGTTGCGAATACTGCTTGCAGGAGCTAAAACTAGGAAAGTAGCCTATTATTCTGATCATAAAGGTTCTAAAGTTTTTTGGCTTGGCATGCCTTTACCCAGGCAGCAATAATTCGTTTCAAAATCAGTCTCATTCAGGCTGTTTATATCGAACCATAGGTCCTGCAGGGCCCACTATATTTGATTCGAATTGAATGTCCCTTTAGTTTAGTGCATGCAGTGCCCTTATACACCTGCAACTAAAATCATGCCCAATAATATAGGTGGAATTGAGATTAATATAAGCTGCTTAGTACCTACCTCTCAGCCCATCACAAAGAGCGTAGGAGCTCTCAAGAATCGGTCAATTTAGAGCACCTCTTCTGGATTTGCCCGGTACAGCAAAGTTATTTCGGTTATTTCTGTATGCCAGGAAGGTTGGCGAGACCGCCATCCAGAATAATTACGCAATTCTCCATCTTCATTTTCGGGTTCTTATTAAGAATTCCTCCAAACGCCCGCCGATTTCCGAGAATAGAGTAGAAGTATATGCAATATATTGAGTACATGTAAACATGCATGAATCGAAACACATATGAATATCCTACTTCTTTGTGCAGAAGAGTCGGTACCTAAGTGTCATTGTTTCCACGAATAAAGACGCAGGGAGCGGTGAATTGAGAAGGACATTGCATTTTTTTGGAGTTGGAGTACTCATTTGCTTCAGTAGGCTACGGTATGCAAAAGGTATATTTACATTTAGGTTATAGGTTGCAATTTGTGAGCTTGGCTAATAAAGGCAGAATAAGTAGCACGAAAAAGAAAATAGAGTAGGTGCCCCGAGGCTGAGATGCACCGTTGTGACTGATAAAGGGTAGTCTGGTTGGTTTGGTTGGATAAAGAGCGAAGGTACATAGTCTCTATGAACCAGACTAGTCTCTACATATGTGGACTAGGACAAAATACAACTAACAAAGGAAGGCTTTAGAAGCTCCCGGCTTCTCCGGTGGCTAAGTTTGTTTCCTAGTCCCCTGGAAGCTTTACCTAGTAGATAACAGGACATTAACAAATAGTGGTATATCCCGGAATAAAGAAAAGGCGATGCCCGGTGTCAGAGGATCTCTCTGAGTGTGTACCTGTGAGGTGTGAAGTCAGATTCAGCCGCCTCTGCTAGATATTTCGAGGCCAAGGAGAATAATCCCCTATGAATAGCCGTATCTTCGTCCCAATGCTTGGGCCCATTGGGCCAATGATAGATAGTTGTCAGGAGGATCGTGCAGGATCCCCATGTCCAGGTTATGCGAGTAATACTGAAAAGCACCACCTACGTTGTGCGACTGAATTGAATTGCGCACGGGCAATTGTAAAGTAATTGACACCCTGGTGATTTTGTGGGGCTTCACCTTCTCAGGCCAAGCTTGCATGAAATATGTTTCTCACACGCCTCGCCTATGTCTCTACCACTTTTCCATCGAAAATCATCCTGCAGCCCGGTGATAATGAGCTATCAACACCAAAAGAGAACATGGGGGGCGTCAACATCCCCTCTGTCAGTGTCGGTGTAATTTCCCCTGATTCTCTTTATTAGATCGCCTATACTAACCGCGATGGATACATTGGAACCGGGACTTGTCCTAGTAGAGGAATTTTGTCGTTGTCTGGATGGAGTGCAAGCTAGGGCCATGTCTTCCTAGCTCTCGTCCCCGTTGAATCCACTCTCGTGCAAGTACGTTGCAGCAGAGCCGACATCATCATACTTCGCCTGCCCCTACTAGTACTCTTGTACCGTTGACCCTTCACGATATGCAATGTTGCACATCCCTGTCCGGCACATGTGGAGACCAAAGGGTCCTGCCACGCACATTTGGATCGAGGGCCGTCATCGCTGCATTATCGGGTGGTCACAAGTCGTTGTTGCTACGAAGGTGAACTATGCAAGCTTCAAGCGCTGATCTGGCCCTATAGAGTTCGGTAGTAGATACCGGATCTATAGAGAAAGGAGGCTTCCGGATGTGCCAGAGCAGCAAAAGGGCGGCAGAACGTTCAAGGGAAGCAGGCAGACAGACAAACGAGAAAAGGGGGGTATTGGCGAGGGAGAAAAGTAGAAGGGCCGGTGGGGAAAACCAATATCTCGGGAAACCAGGGTTGCTAGGACAATATGCAGGTTACAATTGGGTTTAGGCATGCGTTATTGTGATAATTCATTGAACTTAAAAGCCATCCTGGGTTTTTTTTTTTCTCTCGTTTTAGGCTGGGTCATCGGGAGATTTAACTAACTAACAGCCGGGCGAAATAAACTGCAACTTGGATGGTTTTTGCGATCTAGAGACAGCCAATTGCAACCACACCACCACACCACCCGAGGAGTCTATTCTACATATGTTTTGGGTAGTGCCTCAGGGGGGTCAAGTTGGTGTCGTGGAGCGGAGCGGAGCGGAGGAGGGGTCGAGGTCGTGTGCGTGTGAAGTTATATATCTTGACATGCCGTCTCCACAACCTAGCACGACGTACAGCTCTTATTTGCGTCTTCGAAAGTTCCATCTCCAATCAATTACGTCTATTTACGGGCCCATTCATATAACATTCATATAATCAGATGTATACCCAGTGAACTTCTACGAGGCGTGATCAGAATAGCGGTCAATTGCCTTTTGTCTTACTCCCGAATTGTGGAACCACCTCCCAACCTGAACCCTATCAGCTCGAACTCTGTTGGCATCGCTGCTATTCATTGAGTTCTGTGCCCGTGGCCCAACTGTGTTTCCATCTCTGAACGATTCCATATAAACCAATCCGCCCACGCCCATACTGGTTTCATCGGCACCATACGGTCTCTGAATCGCCTATATATTACACATCCTAGACCCTCCCACTCCATTACTCCTCGAGTCACTCCTACAACAAAACAATATGTGCATCTTCTACGTTACTCGCTTCTCTTGCGGCCACTACCGCCCTGGTTACCGCCTCTGCAACCTCATCACGGCCGAGGAGGTTCAGTGGATCAAAGAGAACAACGACTTCTTGACAATCATCAACAACTGTCAAGATTTCAACGGCAAGCAGAACATCAAGCCGAATCCCAGACTTTGCGGCGATCGTTGCGAGGTAGCTTATACAAAGGCTATGAGTAATGGCTGGAGATGCTGCGATTGCACTCTCCGCCGTACTGCTCAGGACCAAATGTGTGGCTGTGGGCACCACTTCTGTGGAATCGCATGCTATGCTCTGGGGCCGGACGAGAAGGCAATAATGTCCGACCGCTACGAACAAAGCGTTACTCTACCAATGGAGATCCGACCTGTGAAACGATGGGGTTCCTTTACTGGGCAATCGACTGGATTCAGGTGGTCGATGAATTCCAGTGGCAGCGACAAATCTTCTCGTTAGACTCGGCTTCGTCTTCTCGCGACTAAGTTTCTACGATTGGCGGCCTTTCTCATAACTCTTTGGTAAACGGCGTTTGTTCTAGCGGTAATACCACATCTGATTTACATGATTTTTACCCTCTACAATACCACCACAATAACGATAATTCGAGTTGAAGTTGCTCATCACCAACTCATCAACAACTACATCATATGCGTTAGACAAAAATCGTGCTCTTTTTTTTTCCATATCATCGGTGTTGCAGTGTTTGTGCACATTTTTTCCCATGTTACTATCTTCAGCAAGGCGTACTACTCTTTTTACCGGGGTCAGGTGGTTACATTCTGGTGCGACGAAAGAGGGGGCGTACAATGGTTATTTGCTTAAGAATTTCTTTTTAGTACATTTCCTCTCTTGTCTTGCTACATTTGATAGTCGATTTGCATACCTGCATCTCGTTTATATTACTCCCGAAGCCAACATTTCGTGCAGGGTGATAGAATGCTTTCGTTTGCTTTTTCGCCTACCACTCTTCATATTGTGGAGGACTTGCACTACAGGTGTCAAGCAAGGATGACTGGGTATGAGAGGGGAAATGCACTTCTCCCGTCTTGCCAGTATCTTTGCTTTTTCCTCTGGCAGTTTCCCTCGCATGGGGAGACACTATGCAGGGCCTCAGTGATGGATGTTTGCTAGGATATCGAGGGAAGATTACTCAATGTATCTTTTATATGTGAGATGGAGAGGAGGATATGTATCGCTGAATATACTGAAGTGGAAGGCGAAACATTGGATGGTAGACGAAGTAGGGCTGATGTTTGGATGATTACACACGACAGTAGGATACTTGGGTTTGATCAGGGGGGCTTTTTCAAATAGTTGCATGCATATACACGGGTTTTCTTCTTTCCTGTTCACAAACACCTATAGCCGCGTACATTGTGATGTGCATTCGGATATTACGCTGTAGATACCTATCAGTGGCTTAGATAGCTCCTTCTGCGGAGGCTTCCTGCCGTTGCGTTCGCGTTCATGCAATGGGACTCGGCTTGGCTCAATGCTCATACCCGTTTTAGTTTGGTTTGCGGGTGTTATCAGCGATGCGGGCTGAGGAATGGGGTGAAGAGTGGAGCTCAAACTTGCTTTGCTTGACTCCTGCATGTTAAGGTTACCCATTTGGACTACGCAAGCAGCGCCGTTTGATTCATTTCGTGGGGATGTCTGTCTCGGTAGCGGCATGGGGATTGAAGAAGATGAGGTAGATTACGGGGTGGGAATACTTGTGTGGTAATTGGTGATGCATAAGTGGATTTGTAATTTCAAGTACCTACATACTTCATATACCTATTCATACATAGTGATCTACAGCTAAGTATGGGGGGATACACACTCAATATGGGGTTGTTGTACGGTATCGTGTGCAGTTGCACAGACGGGGTGCTGTGCATACATGTGCATGTGCGAATGTGACGTTCAATTCTTCCGTTTTGAAACGTGAAATGTCTTGAACTTTTTGACTGGTTGAGGGCTCAGGTCAAGTGAGCAGCAGACTATTTTGAGTGTGACCGAGCCTATCTTAAAAATATATTATGCCAAACCACACAGAGCACAGAGTACCATACCATACAATTAGTAATGAGCATTGGCTTTTAGACGCCTAATTTATGTCGTGCTGAAGCTAGAGGCCAGTACCTAACTGCGTAAAACAAAGCCTTACTTTGCAATATAGGCCTTGCTTCCAAACACTTTGGTATGTACTCATTATACAGGGCTATCAGATCTAGCTGAATTTTGCTAGAGTATTTTGGTATCTTTATCCCCTCAAATGCCGAATATTTTTTTATGCAATTTTTTTACGTAGCTGTCTCGCCACCCTGGTGCCTGGTGCCTTTATAACTTTAGTGGCCTGGCTAAAAGAAAATATAAAAATAAATTGGGGGTTTGCAGGACCCGTCCACATCCCACGCTGCACAATAAAGCTCAATTACCTAATCGAACCCGTACCACGAGGGGTTGTGCTACCATTTTTTTTTGGTCTGGCTAGGTGCAACTTGTGCTCCAAGAACTTGTGTACGGGTAGTCTGGAGATCAGGCACTGGTTGTTTATGCCAGAGGGAGTTACTTCTGTACTCCGTACTTAAATATGATTGGCTAAAAGTACGAGTGGAATTAGTGTTATCCAGTGGATCAGATCAACGGACATCTAGTCTGGTTGGTCGATATGTAAGTGGAATGAGGCCATAGTACGAAGTAGATGCTGCTGCCGTTGGCCGCTGCTTGTTTGATTTAGAGTTGCAGATACTGCATGTAGTTACGGAGTACTGCAAAAACTCGGAAGTAAGACCCCCGGTTCAAACTAATCTATATGCACAAGTCAGCCTCGTACTATGTAATCAGACTGTTGTCTATGGGGGGAATTTGCGAGGTCACTAGTCTGGCTTGAACAACTACAAAAATATTAGCACAGGTTACTAATACTAATTCTGCATAAACAATGCAACAGAATGTGGGTCTAGGTAGAATCAGTATGTGTATGAGGTATATAGCAACCACCACTACGAGATCGGTTTTGCAGTACATGAAGTTACATATGCATGTGCATGAAGCTACATCGTATGCATGCATATCGCATTAATTATCTCCAAATTCAGTCCCGTGACCTACAGTCGAGCTTACCCCATTCCGGGTATGCAAATACGCGAGCTACACTACAGCTCCAAGCACCGATTCGACAGCAGTGAAAAATACCACCTTAACTATTGAACCCCAGCGAGGGAGCAGGTGGGGGCAAGATGAATTTCCTCGCAAAGACAATTACCAACCTTGAGTCGAGGCTGGATAGTGTCCTCCTCGGCGAGGAGGAGCAGGTAGCCCAAAAGAAAGCCACAAGGCCGGCGGCTGAAAGGAAGAGCACCGATCGAGCCAGCGGCAGCAAAGGTACCCCACCCCCATCTCCTTCAGGCAGCCGGGGACTGACAGTGGAGCTATAGTTTCAGCTGAAGTCGCAGTTGCATCTACGGCTACTCCCAATCGAACTGGCTCACCTGCGCCATCAATATCCCGGGCAGCAACTCCCAGTGGTGGAGGGGGGAAATTGACACTTGCTGAGAGGCTGGCTGCGGCGGCGACTAGAAGTGCCAGTCCGGGCTTGAGATCAGGAAGTCCGGCTCCAGCGGTAGAGAGTGCAAGATCTAGTATAGATCGGACTAGAGGGGGTTTGGAAGCCATACCCGTGACGCAGATAGCTATTGATAGAGCTAAGAATAGAGATAAGGATAAAGGTAAGGATAAAGAAGCACCGGTAAACGTGGATGCGGAAAGCAAATTGGAGGCTGAGGTCGTCTCAATACTGGAACCTGTGTCCACGGAGCCAATACAATTGCCTCCGGCAGTGGCGTCAACCGATGGGGTGGAAGCACCTCTATCAGTACCTCCACCAGCACCAATAATTGCCATAACCACCCCGCCCGAACTCCCCACATCAATACCCAGCTCCCCTCAAGCTTGTATCTCCACTTTGGCACCCGTCACCAGCTCCACTGACTATGAAGCTGTCATCTCTCAGCTGAGGTCAGACCTAGCCATCTGTGAAATTCGACGGCAAGAGGAATCTTACACTGCATCAGAACGTATTGATGCCCTCGAATCCAAGCTCAAGATCCTAGCCTGGGAATCCGCTGATGAATCAAAACGTCGTGCAACCGTATCTCCTGCCGGTGGGCTTGAGAAGAAACTTGCAGAGAAGGAGGAGAAAATAGCCCTCCTACTGGAAGAAGGAGAAAGATTAAGCAAACTGGAGCTTAAAAACCTTACAATAATCAAGAAATTAAGGGCTAAAATCGCAGAGGATGAAAAAGCGGGGGCTAGTGTGAAAACAAAGTTAGAGAAGGCAGAGAAGGAAGTAGCTGAAGGAAAGGAGAAGCTGAAGAAGGCACAAGAGACGGAAAGGAGGTTGAATGAGCAGGTAAAAGCA
Organism: Terfezia claveryi; assembly: GCA_015179025.1. Classification (NCBI taxonomy): domain Eukaryota; kingdom Fungi; phylum Ascomycota; class Pezizomycetes; order Pezizales; family Pezizaceae; genus Terfezia; species Terfezia claveryi. The sequence continues at coordinate 57,343 of WHUX01000083.1, forward strand.
AGCAGTAAACTGGAAGGTGAAGTGGAAAGGCTGAGAAAGGAGAAAAATGATAGAGATGCATTTGTAGCGGATCTGAAGTTACAGCTGGCTGCGGCTAGTGCTAGGGCCGATGGTGCCGAAAGTCGGGTTCAGACTGAAGCCCTTGAAGCAGAAAGAAAAACTACAAGGAATTTGAAGGAGCAAGTAGACAAGATTCAATCAGAGGCTACACTAATGGGAGAAAACCTTCGTCTTGAGATCGTTGACCTCAAAGCAAAAATCGAACGAGATTCAGAGAGAGCCAAGATGACAGAGGCAGAGCTTCGATCAGAAGTAGCTGTCATGGAGACGAAAGTAGAGGTTCTCCGAGCGAGAGCGGAGGAGGTGTCAAGTGGTGCGTCTGGCGATGCCCACTCGAAGCTGCTGAGGCAGGTGGAGACACTGCAGACGCAATATGCCATTGCTAGAGAGAATTGGCAAGGGATTGAAGGAAGTTTGCTGAGTAGGGTTGCAGTGGTAGAGAGGGAAAGGGACGAATTGGCAAAGACGGAGGCCGAGGTTAGGCGGAAGGCGAGGGAGTTTGTAAGCATGCCCCTCACAAGACCCAGTGGTGTAAGCTACGCGGTGCTCACTGATTGTGCAGAATAATAAAGTCCGCCAGCTTGCGGTGGGTCTGGAGTCTGCGAACTCCCGAGTCAAAGACTTGGAAGAGGATATCGAGTCCTACCAGAAGCAAGAAGAAGCTCTCCAAAAGAAAATTACAGAACTGAATGCCTCATCAACAGAAACTCGGTCTACATTAGAGCGCCTCAGGGAGGAGTTTTCACGTGAACTAACTCAGAAGCTAGAGGATCAGAGGATGAAATGGGAGGAGCAATTAGCTTCTTCCTCGTTAATGCGTTCCCCCTCTCCCTCTCAACAGAGGTTCCCATCACGATCAATTGGTCGATCACCAGGGATCAGTGAGAGGGATGTATATATCCAGCCTTTCTCTCCGCTGCAGCGGAGGGATACTTCCGCTTCGGGGTCGTTCGCGGAGCTTACTCTTGAAGGGCAGAAGCTTAAAGAAAGGCCATCCTTCAGTACACCAAACAGGGTCGACTTAACCGCCTCCCTCGGCCTACCTCAATTTGCCCAGAACCATGGCAACTCCTCACGCACGTCCTTGGTAATTGGTGATGAAGATGAAGATTACTTTATCAACAACCAGCCCAATGATAACCTTGTCCCTAATAACAACCGCCCCTCTAGCGGCAATCTCGCCCAAGGGACATTATTCCACCCCCCTGTTTCACCGCTCGTGTCAAATTTCCGCAATGCTTCACACGCACAGGATATGGCTTCTGTGTCAACAGTGGCAGCTGGGCCGTCAGTCCAACTTGTGGAAAGAATGTCATCTTCGATTCGTCGACTCGAGACGGAGATGGCTGCTTCGAGAGACGAGCTTACCCGGACACTGGCCCAGCGCGATGAAGCTCGTGTGGAGATTGTAAAACTGATGCGGGAGATTGAAGCGAAGAGAGAATTGGAGGTCAGAGTCGAAACTCTAGAAGGAGAGAAAGAGGCGTTGGATACTAGGTTCCAGGCGGCGCTGGAGACGTTGGGGGAGAAGATAGAGAGGGTGGATGAGTTAGAGGAGATGGTAGAGGAGTTGAAGAGGGTTTATAGAGAGTTGGTTGTTAGGAGCAGTGGATAGATGAGCGAGTGAAGGGGATTATTGGTTGTGTGAATGTTTTCTGAAGAAGAGGGGTACGGGTCCATTTCATGTTAATGGTCTTTGAGCGTGTTTATTTGGTAGCCCTTGCGATGATATCAGAAGTTCTGGGTTGGGTATTTAGATTCCTATATTTTATGTAGATGTAAATGATTGCTATAATTAATTACTTCGTGACGGTAGGTAGGATATGTAGTGAAGACGTTAGGACAAAAGATATAGGCGCAGGCACTGAATGTACTGCACTCGGAAATATGTACACCACTTAAAGAATACTTAAAAGATCCCCACACATTAAAGCTTGCAATTCAACTACAACTACTCTAATTGAGATTGAGAATGGATATTTGGAACCTGATCGATGTTTGCTCAATTGGTGGCCTTTTTTGCATATTGTGGTAAATATCACTGTCAAGGTGAGAATGGGGACTGGGTGCGACTTGGCTCTGTTTTTCTGCAACCAGGAGATACGTCCTGATTCGGTAGTCACTGCCTGTTATAGTATAGTTAGTTACAGTTCGATTGGGCCAATAGGAGTATCGTGCATCTCTGAACAATTAAATTCAATTACATCCTTCTAATCTAACCCGCAGCTCTCTTTCTTGGAGTTAAAGTTTGATCTCCGGTTCTGAACTGCAAGTGTAGCTAAGTGTAGCGGCGCAACGGGTACAAAAATGTGAGTCTCAACAAGCTTAAGAAATAATAAGCATAAAGCATGCTTAAGTATCCAGACTGAGGTATTTCCAGCAGCGAGCGAGGGCGGTCTACAGAGAACGATACATATAGGAACGTTTCCAGCCTTGAACTCTATGAATATTCTATGCTGACCTAGATAGGTATGCGTGAAGGTTTAAACTGTAATCTGGCGGTTATTATCGGCGGGGCAAGCGTGGATCATGCGGGATTCATATGTTAAGGAAGCCCATACGTCAATATCGAAGCATTTATATTAGAGTAAGAGGTCCAAGCCTACCCTCAGTCTCAGAAAGAGGAACACCAAAGTACCCCCTGATCCTAGTCAAAATGGCCACCAGTTTCTATACGTATGCCCTACAAAGAGCTGTCCTGAGTCCTAGTGGGAAAGTGCCGTCAAGGATAAGCTCTCGGGCGCTCTGTCGTGCCAGCTCCAGCTCCACTCTGGCGCGAGAAAAATACAAACCAACCATTGCAGACCCAGAGACACATACAATGGGACACTCCCTGGAGAGATATTTGCAGATCAAGGTTCACCCCGAAGCTGTCCACAAAGAAAAGGTCTGGGAGGAGATTCTCGTGCATGGGCTCCACTCACGCTGGGGCTCCTCGAAGATATCTCCACTCGAGAAGAAGGATAAACCATTCAACTGGCAAAGACCCACTGCTCGAATGGACGGCGATTCAAGGAAATTAGCCCTTCAGTGCTTTCCGGGAGTCGATTATGTGAAGCACTATGCGTCCATTGTTGCAACTTATCTCAGTTTGAGGGGGGGAGATCCCGGGTCAGTTTCGTATACTATACCAACCACCGAGGAGTGTATATCTCCCATACTTCTCTCGAATCTACGGGAAATGGGGCCTGTGGATGTTGTGGTCATGGGATATGTGCATGCATTGGATCAGTTCATCAGACCAAATGTATGGCAATATGGGATGCATAGCAATAATCCCAAAGGCGAGCTCTTCGGGTGGCAGATTGTGACAGTTCCAGCCAGCGGTAGGAAAGTGGCCTTTCTCGGGTGCAGAGTGAGCTTCTGGGGAGATATATCAGGCTATATTGTTAGACTCCTGAAGACCCTAAACAAAGCAAATGAAGTCATATATGTGGGTAAACTGGGAAGCCTAGACCCAGCCCATATTCCAAACATGTTTATCGCCACGGGGAGTTCAAGCCAGTTGGGCGGTCTAGGGGCTATACGGTGGCAAAATGTGTTGGAGCCTTTTGTGGAAGACTCCCCGAGAGTTGTCTATGGTGAGCATCACACAATTCCATCTGTACTGGACGAGACAAAAGAGTGGTTCGAGGCGAAACGGGAAAAGTACAGTTTTGTGGATCCAGAAATTGGCCATATAGCTTCAGCTGCCGTGGAGAGCGGTATGAAATTTGGATATTTGCATATTATTTCGGATAATTTGGGCCGAAAATATGAATTTGATTTGTCAAATGAAAGGAAAAAAGGAGTATTGAATGCGCGAACAGATATGATTCGAGAGATACAAAGGATATTGTTGAAATACTTTGAGAGCAGAGAAGAATAGGAGAAATCTTGCTGTACGGGGAAGGGAAGTTTTCCTTGCGGCAGCTGCAGATATAGGTTTTACATTTTCGTTTTTCCTTGGTATACCCCGCTGTATCCTTCCACTGGCTCGCTCATTTTGTGATTAACAAACTGTGCCAACCTCGCTCCCTGATGTAAAACAATCCCATGGGGATTCAGAACCATTAATAACGCCCCCATTGCCCCGTGATACCCACTATCCATGACACCAGCCGAAACCAAAGCACCTGAACGAAACAACGTGCTCCTCACAAACACCTGCCCCATCTCGTCCAATGGCATCTCCACTGTTTCGTTGAACTCCACAAGATATGAACTTTGCTTTAGATGAACTGCCATGCATGTTTCCCCGTTTGGTAATTTTGTTTCAGTGAATGGAATGAGCGAGGTGTGGGCAGTTTTACGGTGCTGGTTGGAGAAGTCGATGGTGCCGGGAGAGGTCCATTCGAGAACATGCCGGAGAGTGAGGTCGACTCCGCAGGGCTGGGACTGGAGAATGGGGTGCTGGAGGTTTTGAACAATTCGGCGGGTGAGTATGGATACTCCGGGCACGATCATCTCTCTATGAAATGTGAGATGGTCTCCTCAGTTTCAAATTCCAATAGCCAGAACATACAGTACCTGAGAAATACTATCACGTACTTCTTTTTTTATAGGTTTGATGAATGCTGGGACTTTAGGTAGCTTTTATGTGGGTCGAGTAAGAGGTTATACCGTTATGTCCATATATAATGCATTCTCGTGACTTTGAATACTAGGGCTAGTTTGCAAACTTAAAATGCCTAATCACGTGATGAAACAACTTCAGGTGACTGCGATGCTTTTATCGCTTTTTCCAAAGTACAGCTATCAAACGTCATACATAAATGTTTATGAACAAAAAACGTTGAGGGCAAATCACGAGTACTGGGGTACTTACTTTCATCAGTGAATGAAAAAAAACCAACAAAGTTTTTTTTTGAAGTAAAGAACTAGAAGCAGTCAACAAGTAAGGTTGAGTAGAGGGTTAATATAGCAATCACTAATAGAAACCATTCTACTTTGAAAGCGCGGCTAGGTATGGTAGCTCCCTTAGACTAGCTAGTTCAGATAACTTGTTAATTGTGATAACTGGGGTAACTAGAACCTCGACTGGCGTATACCTTGTTGGAAGTACTCGGTAAACACATAAGCTCATACATGTGAAGCATGTGCTTGGGGGAAATAGAGTGTATATATACATGATATCTTCTTCTTCACATGGACGTAAAGCAAGACAGACAAGCAAGACAGACAAGCAAGCAATACGATCTCTACATATCACACACACCTAAAAACCTGCGCACAACGTACCTATGTCCAGAGAGAAATTGACGTGACTTCTCAACGGACAACCGCACGGGCGCGGACGTCTTCTAGAGTATTTTATAATAGAATGCTATATGCTCCATATTCGAGATCTTGAGATGGGGGTAGTACCCCATATGAGACACGCAGACACCCACCGAAGACTATAAAAAATGTACCCATCACACTTCGCGTCCTTGAGATATGCTAAATACAACACAATAAATTAGACAAGTGCTAGGAAATCAGTTAAACTGCTTAGAACGCCCTTATCATAATGCCAAATATATGCTGCAGATGCCAGATACCAGGAATAAAGAATTATCGCAGACCCGAACAAGAAAATGTAACGACCTATATATACAGCTCCCTAATGGCACTTTCAATACCATTAGTAGAACCTGACGCAATCACAGTCTTAGAACCACCTATAGACCCCCCAGCGCCCTTCTTCCGCTTCCGTTCTGCAGCCTCGGCTTTCTGCCGTTCTTTGCGCTCTCGGGCGATTTCTCGCTTAGTTTTGCCTTTTGATGGTGCTTGGGAAGAAGTATGTTTCGAGGGGGTAGTATTGTCTGTGGGGGAGGTGGTGGAAGCTTTCCCCTTCTTCCGAGGATGGCTCTTTGGATCTTTCTGGTGGACTTTCTTTGGTGGTGTAGGGGGCTGTGTTTGCAATTTATCTTCCACTGGAACGCCAACTTCATTTATTTTTGAGGCCTCCACTTGTTCATTTTGCCTCCCTTCTCCACCCACCGCCCCATCACCATCACCATCACCATCACCATCACCATCACCATCACCATCACCATCACCATTCCCATTCCCATCACCATCACTATCAGGTCCCATCTCCTTATCCAGCATCCTCCCCACAGCTTCATTAATATCCCCCTTACAATCCTCCAGGGCCTTTGCCACCTCCTCCTCCGTAGCCAAAAACGGCAAACTCCTCATCACCGTACTCACCATCCACTGCAGCGCATACTTCCCACCTCCCTGCTTCTTCCCCCCTCCCACTGCCACCGCAGCTTCCGGTGTCAACACCGGCTTCACCTCCGGCAATCCCGTATGTGGCCCCGAGATATTCCTAATCGAGCTATAATGCTCCCAAGTATGATATGCAATATGCACCATCTTCCCCTCACACCCATCACCAGTAACCACATAGGCAAACTCCCTCTGATAAATCTTCACATGCATACCAAATTCCCTTGCAAACGCACAAATCTCGATATTATCCCCATAAACTCCCTGCTGGCTCATTCTCTTCACATGCTGCTCGAACGCAGCATCGATCGCGGATTCACTTGTAGGTACGTATTCGGACTTGCCTTTTGATTTTTTTCGTGCGGGGGAACGGAGAGGAAGAGCTTGAAGTAGGAGGAGTACTGGCGCATGTGGGAAACTATGCGGGCGCGGAGCTCACGGTGAGAGTTCTCATGGCCGTAGAGTTGGTCGCTGAGGGCGTGGAAGAGGCAGTCGCCGTCACCTGAGATGGGGGAGGCGTAGAGGCCATTGGAGTGAAGGAGGGGAAATTCGTCAGTGTAGTCAGCTTGGACCATTGACGGTGAGGTTAGAGATAGGGAGGTGAGAGAGGGAGGGAGGGAAAAAGGAAAAGAAGGGAGGATGATAGAAACCATGTCTATCTTATCGACACGTGATCAGGCGCAAAAAACTGAGGGTAAGCGGCCCCAAGCAATCCAAATTCTATGGTAAAAATAAGTATATAATTCCGGAGCATATCTATATAAAATCTGAGGGTAAACGTATACACATCCCTCGCACAATATCTACTATACCTTATCTCGTCTCTCTCCCCTTATTATAGCTTCACCTTTTTAACGTCTTAAACTCCGCCTCTGCCAGCCACTCCTCCACTAACCTCGCCACATTCTCCGGCATGCCATAACTCGCCTGTTACCCAAACCCCCCACCCCATAATTATGTACGACTCTAACCTCCCCCAAACCCTCCCACCCGTCCCAGACCTTCTTCTCCAACTCCAACCTCGGCTAACCGACCCTCAACGGCCTTGACCCCACGCGATGTCTCACCACATCCAAATCCTCAATCCCAAACCCTGGCTTGACTAACTCCGGGCAATACCTTATCGCCCGCTTCATAACCCCCACTGCCTGGTCCGGGCCCGACTGACTCTTCGAACTGCCCTTCTCGTAGCTACCTCCCAGCACCGTCCCCCCTCCCGCAGCGCGGGTCATGATGTACATGCATTCGTCGCCGTATGGAGAGTCGACCCCGGAGATTGAGTACATTTCCGGAGCTGTATTACGGACAATGACGATTTGCCCTCGCGTGGGGTAAACTTTGGAGTCCTTGACGCCACCGAGTTTGGACGCGAGGAGGCCGGTGCAGTTTACAATTAGGTCGGCGCGAGGAGCAAGGCGGTGGAAAGAAAGGGCGTCGAGGATGTGGGTGAGGACGGCGCGTTTTGAGAACGACCCTATGGGCGAGGGGCATTGGGAGGTGAGGTATGGGAGGTAGAGAGCTGTGTTTATGCAAACGGATTTGAATTTGATGCCAGAGTCGACGTCGGGAGGAAGCTCGGAGGAGGAAAGTGGGCGGAACTAGAGAGGTTAGTTGGGGAGAGAAGTGTGGAATGGCGGTTGGGGGGTACCTCAGGAACGATTTCCTTGAACCAGGGGTCCCGTATGAGGGTCTCACTGAGCCAGTCTGCTGTAACCTTTCCAGCGTCGGCATTCCGGCTGTAGATTATCATATCTGTATTGTGAGGCAGGTGTCAGTACCGGTCACGGGTGGGGCGGGGACCTGATGACGTTACCCTGAACATGGATGCCCGACTCGGGGGCGTTCTTCGCAAGCCGCCAGAACTCTTTGAACGTTGCACGGTCCCACTCTGCAGCGGGGGTGTTTGGTGCAGATACCCTAGGTATCCGTATTAGCCTCCTCTGAAGGTCAAGGTGTCGAGCAGGAGAACGCACGGCAGCCAATTTGCACCTGCCCATGGAGAGCTGTCATAGTCACCGGGCATGTGTTTTGCCACCACGGTGATTTTGTGAGCGCTGTAGTGAGACCGGCCACACCAGCGCTGGAGGGAAGGTCAGAATCGCTACTGGATGTGACTCTGTATATTGCAGGATGCCAGCTCGTACCCGATTATGACGATGTTTGCTGCGGATGCCATTGCGAGAGAAGCCGTGATATAGTGAAGGCAGGAGATGGAACCGTTCTTCATACCACCTTTTGTTAGTCTGGTTGACCTTTTGTAGTCTGGTTGCCACCACCTTTTGGCTCTACAAAGGGTCTGGGCATGAGACTAACCTTTGGCCTCTGAGTGGCTTCTGAATGGTTACTTGGTAACTACCTGTAGTCCTACGCACGTCAGAGCTGCCGTATTAACTTTTAAGTACATTTCCCCATCCGAGAACTCCCCACCATTGGAGTGCGTGATGTGACGAGACGTAAGATCTAGGCAATTGCTGTAAATAAACGCCATTGTCATTGTCATTGCCACTACTCTTGACTCAAACAAATATGAGCAAAAGCACAAAACTCCCAGTACAATCCACATCACTTCTAGCAAGAGAAACCGAAACTCATCATATCGTAATCCCCTCATCCGCAGCTGCTCTCCGTATCCAATCCACCACCTAGAAAAGTTAGCCTCCACCCTTCCCACTTGGGAAACATACGCGGATAACTTCACCTTCTTGTCCGGCGCCAACTGCAACGCCAGCTCCCCATCATTCGTCTTCTTATTCACATCCGCCCCTGCCTTCAACAATTCCAATGCTGCATCTCCATGCCCCTCTGCAATCGCATGATGTAATGCCGTCCACCCCTCCCTATCCGCCGCGTTCACCGGACTCTTATCCTCCAAAAATAACCGTATCATGGGTACGCTGCCCACTGCGGCTGCCCTATGTAGTGGGAGCTGCTGCATTCTAGAATCTTTTACTCTAGACGTAGCACCGTGTTGGAGGAGATACCGAGCAGAATGGAGGTGGGATTTCGATGCACAAAAGTGCAAAGCTGTTTGTCCTGCGTCGTCTATTTCCATAACGTCAGCTTTACCTTCACCTTCACCCAACTCTCACTCACTCTTTGCCCCAACATCCGCCCCTCTGCCTATAAGCTTCTCCACTAACCCCTCCCCATCCCTCACACTACAAGCACACATCAACGGCGTCCACCCCATTCCATCTCTGACATCGGGATCGAACCCCCTCTGCTGTATTAACAAATCCACAATTTCTGGATGATTAAATGATACAGCCCAGTGGATGGGGTATCGTTCGTCTGGGTCTGCAACGTTCGCAAGACGGGGGTTGGCACTTAGGAGGGATTCAACAATATTGACTATCAGTAGTTAGAAGGGAGCGAGGTTAGTAGGGAATTGGGGGGAAATTGGGGTTATGTGGAGTATGGACATTTCCCTTCCCGACAGGCCTCGTGGATTGTATATTTATTATCTTGTGAAGATGGTTTGAAGGGAGCAGTTTTCTCGAGGATTTCTTTGTCTGGGTTTGGCAGCGGTAATTGCGCTTTTGACATTGTGAAAGTTGAACTACGACTTTGCTATTGAGGGAATGTTCAAGAGTTCAAGAGGTATGGAGGGTTGTTCAAGTGGGTATGGTTCAAGTGGAATGAGTGCGATAATGAGATAATGATGGGGAAGCTACCAAGCGATGGTAAGCGAAAAAGCTTCCAAGGTTTATAAATAATTAAACAATTTGGCACTCAGCACAACGTTATATTATTACCTTGTCCTATAGTGGTAGTAATTATCGCCTTGCAAAGAAGTTGAATTCCTATGCAACAAAAACGCCTCCCCGACAATATCAAAAAATACAGAATGAAATAATAATAAAACGCAAAGCAAACAAGTGCAATAAACCCCCGCCTGCACGCCTGCGGCATGTTGAACGTCATCACTTCGTGGGATATTGTTGGGAAGGGAGTGAAAAAATGTAAGTTGGAGGATTTGAGCCCCAAACAGGTCCTATTCCTCTCCTCTACTGCTTCTTCACCACCCTCTCCCTCTCCCTCTTTGCATAAATCTCACTCGTAAATGGATCCTCATACATCAACGCAATCTTGTATACCACCAACACCAACACCGTCAACAACAACCCCGCGGGACTGGCAAACCATAGCGCCGTAGCCAAAAAGCTCAGGGTGCTGCCGTAGTACATTGGCGCACTGGTAACGTTGAACGGAAATCCGGTGACCTTCTTGTCCATGAGGATTCCAAAGTAATCACCAAGGTAAGTGCCGGTAAACCCGAGAGACCACATGCTGGTCAAGACCAGAACGTTACCAGAGACGAAGAAGAGGGTAGCAAGGGCCTGAACGGCGGGGGTGGAGAGGATGTCGAAAATTGGTTGATTTTTGAGGGAGAGCTTGAAACTATAGAGGTTGTTAATTACCAAGTTCACAGGGTGGGCATGTCGTAGACGCGGAGCACTCACAGCCAATCCCTCAGAATCCCAATACTGAAGATGGTCGCGGCAAGTACATAGCAGCCATATCGTGAGTTCCCTCCAGCGAGACGAGTTAGAAGCTTATTGTGGTACTCTGTTTGATGTTAGTTTCAGTATCCACGCGCTTTCGTGTTGATGCTCGGGGGTAATACCTTGCCTCGCAGCAATGCTATAAATCCAACGTCAGCAATGGTCCCGGGGAAGAGAAAGATGGGAAAATTACTTCCAGAACAATGGATTGAAACAAATCGATCCAGCAGCGACTATTCCCCACCACACGGCGTTAGCACCTGAGCGAATGAAACCGAGTACCAATGTCGGGCGCGATAGCCATCATATTTCCGGCCTCATTCCAGCGCATTAAGCTAGTGAAGCATCACGTTCCCAAACCACATGCCCCACTCAAATAGAAGCAAAAGTGATACATACTCCAAAGACTCCTCTGATCAAAGTCTACCAAATCGTGAATCGACGTAACACTTCTCAATGAAACCATTGTATCTGCGTATACGTCGCGTCCGCGTCTATAAATCGTCGTAGGTATCAGGCGGACAGCAAACACTAAATGGTAATAAGATTGATGTTTTGGGGTTTTTGGAAGATTTGAGTCGATCAATGAATTGTAGCCTAGCTGGTGGGGATAATGCCCAGCCTCGACGGCGTGTCAACCTCACAACCCTGTACCCCCACGACACAGCAGAAATTTCGTCTTTGGTAGATTTGAGGCTCAAAATAGTCACGGTTGATAGAGAACATCACGTGATAGTGTAAGGAGAGTCTCATCCTATCAAAACTCGCAATACCGATAGAAAACCGTTCAGGCCAGAACATTCTTTCTTTCCATGGAATACCCAAAATATACCTCAATTCTGACGACAACCAACCCGAGTACTCGGTGAGGGCTTCCCTGAGCTGTCATAATCTTGTTTCTCGTTAATTATTATTCAGGGCCAGTGATGCATGAAGGAACAAATTAGAACGAATCGACAGCTGGGTTAAGCTTCCCGTTTACCTGACCGTTATACTGAACGATAATTGTCGGCCCTCAGCTGGAAATTCTTACCCCCACCTCACCTCACCCCGGCGGTGGGTGGGACCGATGAGTTGTCAATTACCACCAGGCGACTCAATTTTATCCCCGGGACTAAGAAACTTTTATCGCAGCCCATCTATATTCCTGAATTGTTCTGTTTTGTACACTGCGGAAATTAAAGCTTGTGTAATCAGATTAGTTGCTTTTGGGTATCTGGTAGTTTTTCTTCAGCCCAAGACACAGGCCTCCTCCAGTTATACACATATGCATGCGCAAGCAAGATGAGTTGTATGTACTGCAATACCTACATCTTACTCACTAGTAGTCATATTAAATCATGATCGCAGCAGCCTTATACAGTACTATACGTGCTTGCAGTATCGAGCAAAAAGAGAGACTCCACAGCAAGGATCCATGGATCCTGTTGTGTGCTTGTGCGGGAGGAATGACGATTGAAGAAGAGCCTCTTTTGAAAGCAGGGTAGCTTGGTGAAATTCATTCATATTGCTGCCTAAATTTGTCGTTTACACTCAAGCTCTGAACTGGTAATTGAGCATGTAAAGTAAAAGAATCTACTTCTTTTGCAAAAGGGAAGGGCAAGAAGGGGAACCCTCGCACACGTCCAAACCAACAAAAACATAAAAGATAGGCATAATATAAAATATCGTCAAAAAAACAAACGCCTCATGCAGTCATTCCTCCTTTGCCATCAGTCGTTATCATACGAAAATCACCCACTTAATATCAAAATACTCATCCCATATACCGAGATACCAATATCCCTCAGAATGAACAACCCTGGAAGAGCGGTTGAATTACCTCATCCCGAAGATATGTCTAAACTTAACATCATCCACGACCGGCGCCTTCTTCGTAACCAACACCACTGGCACCGTAACCGGCGGATTATTCCCCACCCTCACAATCTTGACCGGTCCATTCGGTGTATCTATCACAGGCGCCTTGTCTGCTTCTTCCTTGAATCGCTTTTGGTATTCAAGTTGGTAGGCTGCAAATATGTCTGAGCATATGTATAATGGAGCGTGGGGACGGGGATGGGGTTTTGCAGAATGGGGTACGCACCTCGGATTTGTTTGGTGCGAGCCCATAGCTGGTTCTGTTCATCTCGATCTACCCAGCGGTGGACAAGGAATGAATCCTCCTGTGAGAAAAAAAAAATTGTTAGCCTGTTCTCCGAAGTTTAGTAGAAAAACGAAGAAAAAAGGAGACTTACGTGTTCGGTATATGAAATCTTCCTCTCATCCAAAGCTTCCTTGCACAGATGAGTCTTGGAGAACTTGGTATGGGTAGGTTTGCGAAGATCCAACATCACCGCCTGGTTCTTCTGGTTTTCTGCTGCGATTCTTTCTTCTACAAGTTTTTCCACTTTAGCCTTCTCCTCCTTGTCCTTCTCCTCGGCTGCTTTTTTAGCGGCTTCCTGAGCTTCCAACAGCTTCCGGGCTTGTTCCTGGATTCGGGCCTGCTCGGCTGCAGCCGCCTCCTTTGCCTTTTGCTCCGCTGCCGCCCTCGCGTCAATCTCCCTCTTGACCGCCTCCTTCAGCTCTGCCTCTTTTTTCCTTTGCGCTTCTACTTCTGCCTTTGTCTTTTCAATCTTCTCACTTTCCTCCTTTGACTTCTTCAACTCTAGCTGTAGCTCCGCGATCTTCTTGTTAAGTTCCTCCTGTTCCGGAGATATAACCACCTGGGGCTGCCACGGCACCATTGGTCCAGGAGCCATGAATGGCGGCCCTGGGTGATGTTGCGGAGGGTGAAGAGGTGCCAAAGCCATCGAATTCCCTGGTTGTCCTGGCATAGGTGGAGGCGCGGGGACTGGAGGCCATGCCCCAGCTCCTGGAGGCACTGGAGGATATGGCGTATCATAATATCTATCTCCCATGTCGGAGTGGGCTGAAGAAGTGCGGTGGTGTCGACTGTATGGCTCTCGAGAATTCTCTCGAGAGCCCTGAGAAGACCCACTATAGGTGGACTCAGCGTAATACTCATTACGTCCATAGTAGACCTTATCTCGAGAGTCGCGATACTCATCTTCATATCGTCCACCACCACCACCGTGGTAGTAAGTAGATCGGGGTCGGCTTCGATCCCTCCTATCCCTGCTATCGCCAACGTGCACACTGGCTGCCCTGCGGTGCTCCTTCGTCGAGGACGAGCGGCCTACAGCAAGGCGCGAGCGATCATCATAATATTCCTTTCCTCTCTCATCACCACCATACACAATATACGGACTTTTTGCTCCTCCTCCTCCTGTTCCCCTCGATTTGGAGATTCAGGACTTGGCGGTACTGCAATCTCATAAACGAAATCGGCCATGTTTGGCGCAACATTAACCGGAGGCGCGGGAGGTGGGGGAATGGCGTATCCATGGCCAGGATAACCAGGATAAGCCATTTTGAGAAATGGTAAAATGGTACTTTAAAAGCCTATTGATATGGCTGTAGAATTACAGAAGTTAAAAAGATGGAAGAATAATCAGCAGGCGAGTTTTCGGCCTGGTTATGGTTTCTCGTTGTTGAAAGCTGAGATGGTGAGGGGATTTCTATAAAAGCCGGGCGGGGTATCAACAGATGCAGCGCAACGGCGGAAAGAAGATGAGAAGGACGATATCGCTGTGCTTTAAGTAGAAAAAATTCGGAGGTGGCCTGCAGCTTTCTTACTTTTTGAACCCCTCCCACAGGCAAATAGGTCTCAAAGAACCGCTAAGCCTCTCTCTGATGGAGGGCTGACAGGCAGACGCTTTTATGCGACGAGGGTCTTTTGCAAATTGGTGTTGGCACCACCAGATATCACCCACTAGTCTGAATCCCGGTAGATCATGACTTCCATAAAATCAATAAGGAGGGGGCGCCATGGAACACGAGCCTCACCTGGCCCCTCTCTCAAGGCTGGCGGGGTCCCAAAAGAAAAGGTAAGAAGACGCAAGAGTAAACAATGCAAGCTCCTTCTCATGTTGCACCACCACCACCAGCGAGGCACATGAAACGAGACTACGTGCCTATACACCAGGGATCTTGCAGAGCGAGCGAACGAAACGGTGGCATACCATACAGTATCTGAAATCAAAGTACGACAAAGCTGGGAGGAGCAAACCGCAAAAGCCGAGCGCTAAATCCGCTGCGTGTTATGGAGCAGGCAAGTAAATCCATATCCGAGCAAGGAAAGGAGCAGGGCCCAGTTGGCTATCGGGGATGCACAGTGACGAAAACAGTGACCCCTCGTGCATGCCTCAGAGGCTGAGTGTATGTACTGTACGGGCTGGTTTCAGATTGACCTGTCTGGAGGATGTTGAGAAAAGGATATCTCGGGAATTCGGTTGTTGCATGTTACTATATAGATATCGCATGTTAGGTTTAGACGCCCTGGCGCAGCCCAACCTTATACCTAAACGCACCAAACATGCGGCGACGCTTCCAATATTTTTGAAAGCCAACCAGTTTCAGGCCAAAGCTTTGTTGGTGCACTCACTTCAGCCTTGTGATTACCGCTGCAGCTTGTGAGAGCCACTGTGGTTTGCTATTGAACAAGTTAATACCGATGGGACATTCTCACTTTGAACAAAAAAGCAAGCACGCAATAAAGTTGATTTGGCATGTATTTATTTTGAGAGTATTATTATTACTCAAGAACACCAGGGGGATCGACAGAATTCGGGGATCATCTTGGGGATCTGCAAAGTTCCACCTACGGACCTTATGACTATGACCATGCCCGAAGTTTGTATCGTCTTGATACATTCTTGAACCCTTTGACTGCGCAGTGCCCATTTTAGAGAAAGGAGTCTGTCTAGTCTTAATCCAGCTACCGGTACTGCTTTACACTTGTTCACCCTGGGATCAGTTGCTGTCATCGATGCCCGTATTTCGGTAGAGGCAGGTTAAGTAGGCCCTACTGCTGAGGTTCTGCACAGAAAGACTAGAGATATATTTGTTAACTCTACAGCACAAGTAGGAAACCAAGCATTGCACATGCCTAACTGCTGCTTTCCGGCGTCTTTGGATGAAGACATGGTTGGGTAGTTGGTTGTTAAGCTCGAATGGCATATATGGTGGGGTTCACAGGTGGTCAGTCATACGAAGTCTTGACGTGTCTCAAATCTAAGATAATTGTTGTAGGTAGTGCTTCGGTCGCCAATACAACACTTCGACTTTTGGAGCTGAGATACATAGCGGGGGAGGTGCTAGCAAGAGCCATCTGGGCATTTGGGGTCTTATGGAGCCGGGGAAGAAGTGATTCTGTACTGGCGTGTGGGATAGGACATCAAGATTCGGATTTAGCAAGTGGGAATCTGCGGTTAACGTTGACAGGGTATATATTCTACGGTGAGCGGGCTAGCAGCCCGATCTATTTAGTTGTGGGGAGGATAAGATGGTCAAGTGTTGGGACTTCGAGTCTAATAGGGTAATAAGGCATTATCATGAGCATTTGCCGGAGTGTACTTATTGTCGTTGCATCATATACTTGATATTCTGGTTACTTCGGGTTGAGATGGTGTTGCGAGGGTATGTTTCCTAGCTGTATATGATTGGGATGATACTGATTCACTTTTTAGATTGGGATATGAGGACGCGTACCAACATTATGGTTCTATCAGGGCATCAAGGTACCGTTTCAGATGTGAAGTGTCAAGATGCTGATCCTCAAGTCATTACTGGGTCTATGGACTCACTCTGCGATTATGGGATCTTACCGCGAGAAAGTCTATGGCTGTCCTTACCCATCACAAGAAGAGTGTTCGTAGCTCAACAATACATCCTAAAATATTCACGTTTTGCGTCTGGGTCTGCCCAGAGCATCAAGCAGTGGAAATGTCCGGAAGGAGCGTTTATCTTCGAAGGTGTGAATGGAACCGTGAATACACTCTCTGTGAACGAGGATGATATTCTGTTTTCGGGGTCGGATAATGGAGAAATGTTTTTTTTTCGACTTGAGGTAGGATATAAGTTCCAGGTATGTGTTCACTAAAGCACTACTTGACTGGCCTATTCGTTTAACCACTTTCACCGGACGCGGAACAGTGTGTTCTGCAGTACATTTGACAAGACTGGGCTATGGGTTACAGGAGAAGCGGATAGAACAATCAAGGTGTGGACGCAGGATGATAGCGCAACAGAGGAGACACAGCCATTAGATTGAAAACCCTCCTTACGACAGAGGAAACACTAATGTTTAACTGCCTGTATTGAAGGGGATGCGAATTGCTTACCGACTTGGTAAATTAGCTATAATGTGGATTTGTTCTGGGAGGTTTCGAATGCATAGTGCACTGCTTAGATATAATGCTAATTTCATCTATTAAGACATCCGCAAATGCAGTTACCCTTTGTTTGGATCTATCGCGGCAGTGTGCCACCCGTTCTATCTACAGTAGTCTCGTGCCCAGACTCCCGCGTCTATTTTGGGGTACAGAAACTGACCCACCAATTCAACGTCACCAGACAACAAAGTACCCTAGCTCTTTATCAGCCAACAAACAAGATGTCGATACCGAATGAAGCCCTCCAAATGTCTGCCATCCGATTATTTATTGGCTCCACAAGTGTTAACGATGTTACAGCTTCTGCAAGAATCGAAGCTCGGGCAACTCTATCACACCATCAACTCCAGGTTGTGCGAGGGCAAGTTGCGGGAAGCAGAGGGACATCAGGTTGAGCCAGCTTACGATAACGGAGCTTGAGTCATTTCCGAACGATAGAATGTATATGAGGGTGTTGGAAAGATTTTTGTGTTCCATACGAAACCGAACAGAGAGGCCTGTCGTGGGGTTCTACCCCTCAGAACTGAGATGGGAGGCTGATTACTATCGCTCAGCTTTGTAGGTGCTTTAGTACCAATGGGCAAAGTGAAAAACAGACTTTGGGGGGAAATGAAGGCGACTTTCTTCTTCGCTTTCATTCAGGACTGCAGGTTTGAATACCACTTGCTTCTCCTCACTTTCCTTTGGTGCTGCCGCCGAGGTCGTCGAGTTCCAAATGACTTGCTTTTCCGCTATTGCTGTCTACTCAAGCCGTACACTGGCCGTGTTGGCCCTGTAGCCCTAAATGTGCCCAATGTCCTGCTGATGATACCAGCCACATTGGGTTTCCCCAGGCTCCTACTCACTGTCCCAGCTGTGCTTCGCCTCGTCGCCCCTGCATTGACATTCCTCACTGTTCCAGAAACACTTGGCGCTACCATACCTACTATTTCCTTTGGCGGTGTCATTGTCCTCGTTACTGCCCATTCTAGGGTTTGTTGTTACCATTGGCCTTAATCTCCCCATATTCTTAACCAACCGGTCACCTTTGCGACCATTGCCGCCCTCTGATTCCTCGCTGCCATGATGATTGCCAGGGAACTGCACACAACAATGGCAACAATTAGGGTATAGACGGGCGTCCAGCCTTCGGGCGTAGAAGGGTTTGTTACCTTGGGAACTGGAGTTACCTGAGGACACCATCATCTAGATGTACGGAGGTGTATTTGTTGGTGCAAGAATTGTTGATGTATCTATCAACCATGAGAGGATGGAGTCCAGATCTGGTAGATTTGATGCCCGGGGAGGAGTGTTACTGGGAATGCCCATGCGAGGCTGACCCTCAGAATGAACAAAATTGTGCCGTGCAGGAAATTCGACATGATAGATATCATTGTATACGCCTTCGAGGGCCCTGGTTTTCTAGAATAATCCCCACAATGTTTTATAGGCAATTGTTTTCTGAATAATGTAAAATCGTAATATCGACGGTTGCTAGAGCGTGAAGGGCAAAAGACTGAACAATGCAAAAAAGATAATGCAATTAATCAGCAGGGTATGTACCAGTACTCCCAAAGAGACTGCGAGGGCGCAAGAAAGGGAAACTTATATGAAAAGGGATATAACAAAGGAGAAAGGGTGAAGCATAAATGTTCTTGGGAATTTGTTATATACGCCCTAGTGTACATATGCCCTCTCCCACATGATATGCATGTGAGACCCCGCTTCGAATGCTTAGTGTGTAGCAGATCAGTAGGGATTATGATCGAAACTGGAATTCGGAATATTCGACGTTAAAGGTCAGTGGTTAAGAATAGCAGTATTTTAAGAATACAACGCTTCTAGAAGAGAAGTAGAAGGGCCCTGGTAACAGTACCGAGCTTCGCCGCCGCACCGTGACGATTACAGTATCTTTGACACCTGGAAAAGAAATAGAGGCAGTAAGCAGTAAGCCAGGTATGAAGGGAGTGGCTCCAGATGCTTGCTGCAGTCTGTTAATCTGGGTACTCTATTAATTATGCATGCCGTTCAGATGCTGAGGCAAGAAGCTTGTGCTGGCCTATCCCTGGCAATCATCTCGTGATTGATAAGCCTTGTAATCTGTTCTCCGAGTCTAGTGCAGTTCCATTATCGTTCGTAGCTCTTAAGCCCTCTCTTCTTATATTCCGTCTTTTCAATATGTATACAGTATCTAGTTTAGGCCTGGGTTGGATAACATCTATGCAATACTGCGACTGCGATAGACTTGGGGTAGGTCTTGAACCCGACTGCTCCTAAGGGAGGTTGAGCACTGTAACAATAGAACTACATACCTAACGGGACGCCCCATCCGAGACATGTGGGATTTTGCAGCGAGCTAAGACCTCTACTTGGCCTGGCTTGGCACAGCACCTAGTGGCCCTAGATAGCGCCCCTTAAGTTTTCACAACTGGCCATTCTCCTTTTCTTCTGCATCTTCTCCACAACATCCCCATATCACCAGCAAAACATACAGTTTCTCTCTTACGAAAGTACACGTTTTCTTACTACGTACATCTAATATTATTCACCTATACTAATTCAGAATGAGAGAAATCGTGAGTACAATATGCTACCCCTAATAGCTCTTTGCCCCGCATTGCGGTGCTAACAAACTTGTTATATAGGTTCACCTCCAGTATACTCCTCCACACCTTCTATGTTTAAGCAGAAGGGATACTCATATCTCATTTTAGGACCGGCCAATGCGGTAACCAAATTGGTGCCGCTTTCTGGTAAGCTTACAGTTCTATATGAACGCGGGGTAGTAGAGAAGACTGACATCCGTATTTTAGGCAAACCATCTCTGGTGAGCACGGTCTCGATGGATCTGGAGTGTAAGTTTCATTCTATCAATTCTGATCTCTATCGCAACAAAATATCCAAAGCATATGAGTGACGAATTTGGGTTTAGCTACAATGGGACTTCTGACCTACAATTGGAGAGGATGAATGTCTACTTCAATGAGGTAGCGAACACTCCGTTAGCTATGAGCATGAGTTGAATTCGCTGACATTCAACAGGCGTCCGGAAATAAATATGTTCCTCGTGCCGTCCTTGTCGATCTTGAGCCCGGTACCATGGATGCTGTCCGTGCCGGTCCCTTCGGTCAACTCTTCCGCCCAGACAACTTCGTTTTCGGTCAATCCGGTGCTGGTAACAACTGGGCCAAGGGACATTATACTGAGGGTGCTGAGCTCGTCGACCAAGTCCTCGATGTCGTCCGTCGTGAGGCCGAAGGATGTGATTGCCTCCAGGGTTTCCAGATCACCCACTCACTTGGTGGTGGTACTGGTGCCGGTATGGGTACTTTGTTGATCTCCAAAATTCGTGAGGAGTTTCCTGACAGGATGATGGCCACATTCTCCGTCGTTCCCTCCCCTAAGGTTTCCGACACTGTCGTTGAGCCATACAACGCCACCTTGTCCGTTCACCAGCTTGGTATGTAACTGACCATCTCAATTCTCGCTGTTTACTAACCATTACTACAGTTGAGAACTCTGACGAGACCTTCTGTATTGACAATGAGGCCTTGTATGATATCTGCATGAGGACCCTCAAGCTCTCCTCCCCATCCTACGGTGACTTGAACCACCTTGTCTCCGCTGTCATGTCCGGTGTCACCACCTGCCTCCGTTTCCCTGGTCAATTGAACTCTGACTTGAGGAAGTTGGCCGTGAACATGGTTCCTTTCCCACGTCTTCACTTCTTTATGGTCGGATTCGCTCCTCTTACCTCGCGTGGAGCTCACTCTTTCCGGGCAGTCACTGTCCCAGAATTGACTCAACAGATGTACGACCCTAAGAACATGATGGCTGCCAGCGACTTCAGGAACGGACGATACCTCACTTGCGCTGCTTTCTTGTACATACTCCCTTCTCTGAAGCCATTCATACGAGTTGAAAGCTAACTTTTGCATAGCCGTGGTAAAGTTTCTATGAAGGAGGTTGAGGACCAGATGCGGAACGTCCAGAACAAGAACTCCTCTTACTTCGTTGAGTGGATCCCAAACAACGTTCAGACCGCCCTTTGCTCCATTCCACCAAGGGGTCTCAAGATGTCTGCTACCTTTATCGGAAACTCTACCTCCATTCAGGAGCTCTTCAAGCGTGTTGGCGATCAATTCACTGCTATGTTCAGGAGGAAGGCTTTCTTGCATTGGTATACTGGTGAGGGTATGGACGAGATGGAGTTCACTGAGGCTGAGTCCAACATGAACGATTTGGTTTCTGAATACCAACAGTATCAGGATGCTTCCGTTGATGTAAGCTCACACCCTTGAAAGCTTTTAGTGTCGTGATAATCGCTAACTTTACTTAATAGGATGATGAGGGTGGATACGAAGATGAGGAGGTCCATGAACAGGAGGAATAGATGATAGCTTTGTTGGGTTTATAATGATGGAATCAGCTTAGCTTGTTGTCTCTTATGCCTTTTCTTCTTGAATGTAGCTGCAGCCTGCCTTATTAGCTGTTTGCGTTTTTACTATCATGGTACTGTCGTGCTAAAAGTAAACCAAAAGGACCGTTTACTGTGCTGTCACCTTATTGTTTATTTAATTTCCCTTTCACTTCCATTTCTCATGAATGTTTTCCTCCATTTATGTGAATATAGAAGAATGTGCGGATATCCCTTGTAATCAAAAAAAAAAAACATAATGCAATGGACATCATGACAACGTTGAAGACCATCCCATCTATATTAATCGTTAACATCGTGAACATTATATACTTTACAATCTGGGAAAGGAGAAGCAAAACATGGCAAACAAAGACTATAAGAAGGCAAAAGATTGTGAGTGCCACTAAACAACTCCATATACACAACAGATTAATTATATCCAATCTTGCCCCTTCACTTTCCGTCCTTCAGTTCCTCAAACAAAGTATTCATTACTTCGTCTAGGATAGTAAACATAATGGAAGTACTATTTATTCGCTACCCAGTCAGTATCAAAAAACATCCCTAGAAGAATCATCCGAAGAATCATCGAGTGTACTCACTTCAACCTTTCATTATTAAATGCTGCAAACAACCTCCTTCCCGCTGCAACAGCATTGGCTCTCCCCACCACACTCGCCGCCATATCCGGCACCAATGTTGCCAGTACTTCCCCCGCCTCATTCTTACTCTTCGTCTTCTCCTTCGCCGTTCTGGGAGCCTTTGAAGGCCCACCTGACTGCTCCAGGGCGTCCTTCACAAGCCCTAAATACTTCAACACCGAATCCTCCTGGCACAAAGCCTTCACCTGTTCTCGAACTTTCTTCTCAATAGTCCCTCCCAATAGCTGATGAAGCACCACCACCACCGCTCTCCCTCTTAACCAACTACTACCCCGGTTCAACTCAAACGTCTCCAGGAATAAGTCACAAATAGGCTTCACAAACGGCATTTGCTCACCCCCAGCTTTTGCATTATCAAACGCTGCCAGCTCCGCCTCCGCTTCAGCTGCATCACTAAGCGGGCTACCTGTGACAAATGACACCCCATTGGCAGCTTGATGCTGCTGTAGTGCTGTCGTGATTAAACTCGTGCTCGCTGTTGACAACTGATCCAGCATTGGCATCGGCAAAGGTAAATTTCCAAGTACATCCTCCATTCCATCTGAAATAGAATTATATAATCTCGTAATAAAATCCTGTCCCTTCTCACCTACGCTCGCTGGGTCTAGTGCAGGGGCAATACTTCGCACAGACAGGAACGCACGGAAATCCCGTGACCGGCAGACATCTGGGATGAGAAGAAGGGATTTGAGGTATTTCTCCAACGCTATCCTGCGTTTTTCCAAAAAGTCTCGTTGAAGGTGCATCACTACTCGCCGCCTAGGGAAATCAAGATCTCGAACTGGGGGAAAGCTTGCCCGGAGTTGTTGGTGGAGATTGAAGAATTCACTATATCGGCGGGCAACTACCCATTTGGCGGCAGGCATATGCTCTCCACCTTCTCGATGAACTTCAATAAGGTCTGTGACAAAGGTCAGCATTTTTGATCGACGCATGATGTAATACAATCTTACAAAGCGCATACTCCTTCCCATTCTCTTTCCCAACAATTGAACTTTTGATTCGTATACTGGATCGTCCAAATAAACTATTATCACTTTCCTGCACAATATATTGCTGCCTCTGAAGCTCCTTGCGGCGGATTTCTCGTTGCAAACTTGCCTTCGACTTCCTCAAGATTCTCAGTTCGCTAGTATTATTAGTCAACTCAGCTTTCCTAGTTAGGGAGTCCACGACAACTTCTTGCGCCAGTAACTTTTTGATGTCATAAGTCAATATGGTAATTGCCTCTGCTAGACCGAGATCACCAGGAGCAGCTTCGTGAATTTCATCCTCGTGATCATCCTTGTTGCCACTGTTTGGAGCATCGTCGTGTTCAGTCTCCGACTCTGGAATGGGACTCTCATCAGGGAAAAGCTCATCATCTGAGAAGACTTCCCCACGAGCGTATGGGTTCACTAAACCCAAAGATGCAATACTTGGGGTGGTTTCCTTCCCCTTCTTTCCTAGACTAAAACCAAATAGTGCATCTCTTGATACACTGACGCTTTTCGCTGGACCCTTCGCTAAAGCGATAAATCCATTATCGAGTATTGACGCAGACCCATCAAAGGAGCTTCTGGGACTGTCAGGAGATAGAAATCCTGGCGATGGTGTTTGGAGGAGGCTTTTATCGTCACCAGGCTTTGCCTCGATTATGTCATTGAGGACCGCTTCCATTGCTTCGACAATCCCCCTATCCGGTGTGCCATTGTAGTCAAGTGACCCAGAATACCGTGGATAGGCTTCGTCCAGGTTTTGTATTGATGAAGACATTGGACCATCATCCCATCCATCAAACAATTCCTTCTGCCCTTTCCCATCAAAAGAGTGCCTAGAAGACATCATAGCATCGATAGACTCACTGTGTTGTATCGGACTTTCACTCCAGGAGGCATTACGAGCTAATTCTGGAACTACAGGGCCTGGCAAGCGAGAAGCCATCGAAGCTGCCAAATCATCAGATGCCAGATATTTGTAGTAGACGTCTGAGTTCCGAAATGAGACCATATCTTTGTTCTGCATCTCCTCTAGCACTGCTGTTTGAGTTCTAAGAATGGCTGCTCGTGCTCTGTGATATTGCTTAGGCGTAGCTTTCGAGCCGGCCTTTAGGAATACACGAACATCATTCTTAGTTTTTTCTGGTATATTCAATTCTGGCTTTGAGAAATATGTTTCGTAGACTTGAGCTACGTCGTTTCTATCAGAGTCTGACCATTTCGCCAGAGAGGTGGATTGTTCATCATCCTCGTCGATGTCGTCTTCCAATGGATTGCGCAATCCATCGACAACAAGCCAAAATTGAACAAGAGATAGGCGATTCAGTCGATCCATGTGCTCCTAGACACCAAGCGTCAGCGCTTGGGTTTATCGACAGTGGAGTGGAAGAGTACCATGAAATATGACAGCCCCGAGGGGTCTCGTAGGATATCTGCAAGCTTTGCAGTTTCGATATAAGTTGACACTCGATGAGGTTGTGACTGTAAAATCTCAGGCTAATCTAAGATTATTACGGAGTCCATCTCATACTGGCGAGGCTTGATACTAACCTGTCGTGATGGTACCCCGCCACTACACCCAGCAGAGAGATATGCAACTCTCTGATCGAGCAGTCGCTTCCCAGTTTCCAGCCGTTTAATATATACGTTATCCTGACCTCTGCTTCTGGCATCCTTCTTCAATTGACTGGAGATTTCATTCCTCATCCGTCTTGCATCAGAAAGATTATTACAGTGTCGAATTGATCGAATGAATTTTTCAAACGTCCTTTCATCATCTGCTGGTGACAGCCTTATGAATGGTGCTGCCCTGCCATTGCTATCCGTATCCAAATTGACTCCATTACGTGAACGTGGTGTAGCATGCTGGTCTAGGGCAGCCCTGAGTTTCTTGACATTTTTGCGATCTTGTAATGTAGACTTCCCAACTGCTTCAATCAACTGATTCCAAGTGTCAGGCTCCGAGACCATGACCAGTATCGGGAAGAGGACAGCACAGGCGACTATCTCTCTGACCAGAATGCCAACAGCACTGCTCTTAAGCTCATTCTCTGGTACCACCAGAGGGAGGATCTTTTTCACCAAAGCTCTGAGGTGGTCTTGCTGCGCAAGCTTCGGATCTGAGAACGTTAGGCTAGCAGCTGGGTGCAGCTTTCCGTCCCTGTATTTTCCGGCGATTGCAAGATCCAATTCCTCCGACTCCGTGAGGCTTTTGTTGAGATGCTTTCCACGGACGGCTCGCTCTGCGGCCGAGAAGTCGGATAAATGGTTCGTCAAGAGTGGCACAATCTTCGCAACCACAAGCTCCACACTGTCCACATTTAGTACTCTATCCCTGATATTTTCTAGAACACAGCGTATAGTTTTGTTGACATGGTTGATGAACGCAGGGTCCAAACTAATGCTTTTGTACCAACTAGCCACAAAGTTGTCGATGATTAGATCTACCAGCGAGCCGAAGCTGTCCGAGATGAGGAATGACTGAGAGTAAAGTGGGCGAGTAACTATGGCATCGAGCTTCTCTAGTGCCCTGATCTCTTCCTCCCAAGCCCTCGGATGTGTAGATGGCAAGGGTTTAATATTTTGCAGGACACTGAGCTCTTCCTCTCTTGGAATCCTTCGTACAGTCAGGATAAGCAGGGCAATGTAGCCCAAGACCGTTACCAAGATACCGACGTAGAAGGTGTATACAAAGTACCGGAGTAGAGGAAGCCATCTTACGACAACGTGGAGCGAGAAGAAGGCAATGACTGATATCGCAACAATGAGGAGTTTTTGAACCATGGCCCTTGCGCAATCAGTCGCTCTCCACCAAAGCTTTCGTGTCGGGGTTCAAAGGTTGGCCAGCCTATAGGCATTCATCTGGAAGAAACGGAGAAAGCTATGAAGGAGGGAAGAATACAAGCGCAGAGAAGCACAGTAACTTTAGATATACTCGATCGCTCCTGTTGAGACCAGAAAGAGAAGCCGCAGGGGTAGGTACTGCACGTATACGGGAATGAATGTTGTATCCGATGGGCCTGCTTGACGTAATATGAGGGATAAACAAATCGAGCTGCCAAACCCAGGGCCTGTAAACATCAGACTGCACAGTCGGTTGCACTATCGCATATGGAGTTGTAAATCTTGGCATGGTGGGAGATTTAGCTATGAAAGATTTTACATGTCCCTATGTACAAATGATATGATAAAGTATGGTTAAGTTTACAAAACATGTATGAATAGATAAAAGACAGCTGTTTGTTATAGCAAAGGTGTAATTAACAATTCTGACATTTACACAGAGCTTTTTCATAAACTTTTAAACTTTCAAAGATAGAAAGATCACTCTATAAGCTTGTTTGATATCCAATATAGAAATGAATCACTTGAGACTAGCTCAACTAGTACTTAAAGATCTATTGTTCAATTGTTACTTCTAAAGGATAAAAGACACAACTACAAGAATCTCAACATAATTAAAATACAAGAGAAGAAGTGACTTGCTTTAAGTTTTGTTGAAATCGGTATAGCAATACTATAAAAAAAACACGCTCGCTGCATAGATACCAACGAAAATAGCTTTTCTAAGCTAAATTTCCTCACCAAATACAAGCCAAACTACTCACCAAAGATAGCCCTTACAATGAGAACTACCACAAAAACAGTCATACCTTTGGGCTCCTGTTTCTGGCTCACCCTGATCACCTCCTACATAAGAAAACGTAAGTTCTTCATATGCTGGGATGTCCACGTGGGCAAACATCGCCAGGTCGTAGACTCGATAATCGGTTCTTTCCCTAGTAACAGCATATATCAGGAGGTTTGGATCACAGGAATGATTTATGAACCTATTCATCGGTTAATCACTATAGCATGTGGGGGTAACCTCAAGACAAACCTAGTGACACCCCCGTAATTCTTGCCGTCAATAACGAAAATATCATCTGCATCAAGCGTATCAACCATAGGTCCACCCTGACTCCCCACAAACTCTTCGTCGTCTTCGCCCTTGCGGACCTTTGTGAACTTGTCAAGATCAAAGAGGTAGGAAGATCCTCCGTCCATCTCGGAATATTTTTCCGCTCGTTCATAAGCTTCTGCCAACGTAATTAGCTCTCCAGGGTATGTATCAATGAACGTCCCCTTTGGAATCTTCTGGGGGCAGCGTAAGCCTGTATCAAGTTAGCACATATCCATGCTTGGGAAGTATGAGTCCTAACCCCATCCTTTCTTCTCCGTCTTGAATATCTCTAGGGGAATCTTTCTGCCCCGCTGAACAACACGGTTAGGGCAGTCAATGCCACAGCCGCAACGACCGTTACACTCATTGATAGCAGAGTCATTATCCACCCATATGAGTCGCCCGTTTTTATCATAGGACATCCCATTCTCTTCCATGCACAAACAACTCTCCCCGCAAATCCCACCCGTGCATGAGCAACCAGCCCAGAAGTCATCATTAAGCCTCATGTATTCCAAAATGCTTGGAGCAAAAATCTTGTAACGCGGAACAAACTCGAAGCTAACGGGGGGACTGGGGTCATCGTCAACATCATTGTACAAGACGACAGGCGGCCCTGGAAGCTTCCGAAGTTTGTTTCCAAACAACTGGCGATCTGGATACATCGTTTCAAAGTCCTCTTGAAGGGGGTGACTTTTCCGCCATCTGGCATATGCCGCAGTCCCTGGCTCAAGCTTGGTACATGTCTTTTGATACTGTTAACTCTGCTTATAAAGAAGGGACACACGTGACCTACTCGGGACACTTTCAGTGGCTTTTCCGAACTTGGGCTTCCTGGAGACCCACTATCGATATCCATAGCATCCGTCTTGCGTTTGCCACTTCTATGTTGTGTTGGGCCTCGGCTGGACAAAGGTTAGTTAGAATTGTGACCTTATAGGGTCAGAGGGCAACAAACAGTGGATTAGCGGCCCTCCATTCTTTCAGCAAGTGCTTACAGCCCATCAAGTGGCCTTCCGGCTCCCAGGTATCATGTTCCTTGCTATACCCCTTCCATCTGACTTTGAATATACTTAGTCCAGCCTGAAAGAAAGGAAATATCAGTCTATTACTCTAGGAATCAAACCTCAGCCTGAAGGAAACTTACATGAGCAGATTTTTTAGGATAGTTGAACACCTTTTCTGCAATAATAGCCTCAACCTAGATTTATAAGTTGATAAGACTAGTTTGTCTAAATAGTTGTAATATAGGCTGCTAACCTCATACAGATTATCCTGTGTTGTTTTCCTCTCCATTTTGGGACCGACGTGATTTTCGAATGTACTGCCTTCGACCCTCGAATGTGCGTACTACAGCACCCATAGTTAGCGATTTCAGGCTGCTGAAGGCCCGAGACGACTGTTGGGTGACGTGATTGAGAAAATCTAGTGATGATTGAAATAGGAAGAAGTGAAGACAATTTGTTTAAACTGCCCCAACACCATAAGATACCACGACCAGAACTATTGGACTTAGGAATAAAGAAACAACTTACAGTAATATAGAAGAGATAAGAAGCTATTCAAGCTGAATACTAAGTATTTGTATAAAGAGTAGTATGAAGGAAAGTAAATATAAAAAGCCAAGAATCCAAACTTAAAAGGGGCTATTATTAGTAGCTTAGTCATATAAAATTATATAAACTGCTTACTAAAAATCTAATTATTTATTTAACTATTTTTTTCTATTTTGTTTTTAATTTTAGAACTAAACTTTATAGCTAAACTATTAGAAATATTTATTTATCAAATATTTATATATATATATATATTTTATAAGTACTTATTTATACTAGATATTTTATTAACTATATAACTATTTTTTTTGTTCTTTATTTTAATATTATTCTTACTTTATATTTTTTTACTATTTAGATATTTAGGTTTGAGGCCTACTATATAGTTTTATTTCAATTTAGTTTTCAGCTTAACAGATCTATTGTATAAGAAGTTCTAGCTTTTATTTTCAAATTTAAACCTTTTCTACAAATAGACTACTTTACTTTCTATACTTAAACTAGTTGCTATAGACTACATAAGCTATAAGGATTCTGTCGGACTGAATTTCAGAATACAGAAGCAAGATTATGTCCTCAGGATTTCTGAATTCGATTATCAATGTATTTTGCTCTGCATTATAAGTCTGGTTGGCACAAGAGCATTATAATTATATGTTATCAGAGACAAGCTCGATAATGAGGTACATTAGAGTTTGGATGAGAGCTAGGCTGCCAAGTCTCGGCACCGGACTGTCTGGCATGAGTAACGTTGTAGACAACCAGCCTAAAACAATTTTTCGGAATCTTTTGAGAACGGCAGAATGTCGGTCAATACATTGAACCCAGGGCAAACACCATTCATAAAACAGCTTGTTGCAAATGGTTCATCCTGTCCCACACTACCAATTGTGTCGCGCATCAGCTAACATGGACATGCTGCAGACCGACAAACCCGTGACCAAGCAGTTGACTCTCTCCGAACATACCTCAGCGGCAAACGCACTTTCACCAAGCTCGACCTTCTCAAGCTCTGGAAGGGTCTATTCTACTGTTTGTCTTCCATCCCCGTCATCAATCAAGACGCATCCAAGACATTAGCTGTGCACACAAGACCAAGCCTTCAGGTACTAATACTGTTCGCGCAGGCGTATGGATGTCCGACCGCCCCCGAACACAACAACGCCTCACCGTTGATCTTGCCCACCTAGTCGACACCATGCAAGAAGAAACCGCCTTTTTGTTCCTCGAATGTTTCTGGGAGACTATAGTTAGGGAATGGGATGGGATTGATGTACTAAGGATGGATAAGTTCTTGATGCTGGTCCGCCAGTACTTGGCCAGTTCGTTTAGATATTTGAAAGCGAGGGAGTGGGAACAGGGGAAGGTGGGGAGGTATATGGATATTCTGAAGGAGGGGCCATTACAGTGAGTTTCAGCTGTAGATGATGTACCTTTGGACATGGGGTGATGCTAATGCGAGGGCCACTCAGTGCAAGAAATATCAAAGTTCCTAATGGCCTCCGGTATCACTTAATAGATATCTACCTGGATGAACTTGAGAAACTTGAACCTGTTGATTCAGAGGAGAGTGCCGATATACCGATTGATTTACTTATCCAGCCATATAAACAGCTGGTTGAGAAAAGCCCCACAAAGGTAGTACGAACAAGATCACGAGACATGCTAGAGGATGAGAGGCTTGAGAAGTGGGGTTACATAAAAGCCAACAAAAGCGAATACGAGGAAGCTCAAGAGGAAGGGGAGGAAGAATGGGCAGGATTCGATTAAAGCTGTGGAGGAATAATTATGTTAGCCCAGCATTATGCCAAAACATAATATACGCCCCCATGTATAGTAGACCACAAACATTGTATGACATGAATATCCAAAGCATCCAACATAACCCGCTAATATATGTTGCTTAGACCAAAATGAAACGCATTATTTCTTTGCATCTGGCTTCATCAGGTATTCTCCCCCAGTATACTTCCCATTCCGGGTGAAGGTCCTTCCTAAGCCCTGATGTGACTCTGCTTGGAAAGGTTCATAATTGATTGGCTCGCCATCGATACTGATATATCCTGTCTTCCCATGGGGTACCAGTCTATATCCCAATACCTTTCGGTATTTCACACAATCCATGTCATAGTGCGACCCATCTTGTGCGGCAGTCATCATCTTTAAAGAAATGACTCTACCAATCTTGGCGTCTATACTAATCACATCAATCTTACCCTCAGATGGCAATGCTGCGGGAAAGAAAGCTGCATCGGCAGAAACTCGGGACATCTAAGATTTGAATCAGCAGTTGATGTAGAGAGGGTGTATATTAGGGGGTTGTTTACATTCCCCGCAAAAAAATTGCCCATTGTAGGTTGAGGATTAAATACCCAGCCCTCCGGTAGTGGATCATTGATAGTCCCAAACCTCAATGGTGGCAATCCCTCTTCTGAATCATCCTCCTCCTCATGGGGAGGGTCTCCGCTCCGCCGATAGTAGTCCCTTATGGTATTCTTATCGTCCATCACAACCTTATATGCCACGTCACAAGGATACGCATCTCTTCCCCAAATTCTCGTCAAGAGCCCCCATGTAAACCGCGCTCCACCCATCCATCTTAAATGATCCGTCCCCAGATCCGACTCAGCAACAATACCAAATGACTGTGAAAGTAAAGATAATATCCGCTTATCACCCTGAGTTACAGAAACAAGGTCTATCGGTGTCAAAACTCCCTTGATATAAATCAAAGACGCCATACTCGCAGTACCTGTACCAGTTGCAGTCCAACACATGCCATTCCCTGATCCTGCCGGCAGGGGGCAAACAGCAATTTTATGTAGTGCTCTTCGAGCATCCTTCCGTCTTCCGAATCCGTTGAAAACTTGATGGGGCACCCCATCTCCGGACACACATGCCACGGCGTCGTAGGAATCGATATCCAGTTCTTCTGCTATCTTCAAGGCATGCTCATGGTGGGTTGTAAGTTCGACATCAAGTCTGGAGCGAGCAGCGCGGAAAATGGGCTCGCATTCATTCGCCCATAGTTCTTCGGCATTGCCCCGGCCACCTTGTGGATTTATCAGGACCCTGATCCGTCTCTCTCGTTGTGCTCCTGTTTTTCTTGTCAGAGACAAGATTCGAACCACTAGATCTGGGCTGGGACGAACCTCCATATGCCTTCTGGAACAGTTGTTCTACCCACTGTGCAGCAGCTTTTACATCGGCCAAGTCAAGTGGATAATCCAGCTTCTCCGGCCTGACCGCCGTCTTCGAGGTATGCTCAGCAAAGGTAACCGAGAGCAACTTGAATTCACTAGATAGCTCAGCCCAAAGGACATCAAACAAGGGAATCTTCCGAGTTGCCGTGCCCGTCGGGCCTAAGATGCCGTGTTAAATTATTCCCAAACAGCTTCCCAAGAGCAGGGACTCACCAACCACTCCCGCCGCACAGTTCGCCCTGTTCTTTTTCTTACTGAGGCGGTTATCTGAGAGCCAATGTAGCCACAATATTAGCTACCATGCGCACTTCCCAATGGCTCGGAGGTCCATTTGTGTATGCAAACCTATTATTTCCAAAGTCTCAGTTGCAATCTTCAACGACAGTGTTGAGCTGAGGGTAAGTACTTCTGCCATTGCTGTGCTAAAGGGCTGTTGATCAAGAGTAAATGTTTACTTACAAAGATAAGGCTAAGCCCCTTTATAGTGGGCCAGAAGCGGCTCTTCCCGCTGACACTCCGCCAAGGAATCGGCTTCTGAGGCTCCGGCAGTTATTTCATATTTTAGAGAAGAGAGAGAATTTAACTAAAAACAGGAAGAAAACAATAAAGAAAAGTACATCTTCTAGGAACTCAAGCCAGGGGATGTGGGCAAGAGACAAGCGGAGACCACTTCATGAACATACTACTTAAGTAATCTTCATTTCGACATTTCAACGTCATTACCAATGATATATAAACATGCGAAACAATCCCAAGACTTCCTACGCAATCTATGACTCCCCGGCCTTACTTAATCCCTTCAACGAGCCAAGACTCAGTGCTAGGCCTTGGGACCTGCTTCGAATGCGGACGAATCCTGTAACTGGCCCATCCTCACCCTCTTTCTCAATACTTAGATTTGCAAGAGCATCCTCGCCTGTGTCAAATTATTTAGCAACTGTCAAGTCCAACTTCCAGAATAAGCAATGTACTTACCGAATACACTTCTAGCATAGAGATTGGCACTTAAGAATTGACAGTCACCCTTTAATGACGCCTCAGGGGTTAAGCAGGCCATATTTGTACACTTCATGAGGTTGTCCAAGAATTCCCGCAATGTCTTCGCCTTAGCACTGATATTGACCTTGTTCTCCCATTCAAACTCTGTCCACATCGTGCGAAACTGGGTTTCGCTGCAGTAGGCTGGTTGTATGTAGTCCATGATGTCAACTTGCACATCATTCAGAATAACCACATTGGTTTCAGTGGAACTTGCACCATCATAGACCACATTTCCAAATATCACACCTGTATCAGTAGAGGATACCTTAATAGTTGACTGAACGCTCTGGAAACCATGTGGTGGGATATTCTGAGTAGTAGGTCTCTCGACAACCTTCAAGTCTCCAAGTGTGGCAAACTCTACTGAGAGATTTTGAAGAGTTTCGGTGGTTTGGTTGACCAGTAATACATCCAGGATGATATCAAATTGATGAACCTTAACATATGCTTCCGCGTACACTGGATCTGAGAAACCGGTGAGCTGAACGACACGGCTGAGCTTAGATGATAGGTCTCCCTCGTTCACATCGCCACCAGTGGCCTTCTCAAGGTCAAGCTCAGCAACGTCCAATGAATCAGTAGCATTCTTCTTTGCTAGTTGCCTGATAGGAACGACATCATCAACTTGGACAGCATTCTTAACTCTTTCCAAATCATCCTTCTCTTTTCTCTTCTTTTCCTCAGCAACCACCATTGCACGGAATGCTTTCCTAGTATCCTCAAGGAAGACAGTCTCAATTTCCTTCCTCTGTTCAAACTCTGCCAGTGACCGCACACAAGACATGATTCGGTCCACGGAGTCTTCATCGATTGGCGCCTTGACGAACTGCGACTGACCCACACGGATAATAGAAATCATAATAAGCATTGCTTCCGCCTTCAATGCATTCGTCCTGGATTTATCCGTTGAAATCTCTGAATGCCTCATGACCAACTTAGTAAGAGTGGCAGCAAGAACTGATGCAAGGTAAAAATCCCCATCCAGAATTAGTTGCCTAAGAGGTGGTTTCGACGCCGCCTTTACGGCTTCCAATTTTGCAGCATTTGCCGACTCGCTTGTCAGGGCACTCTCGGTAGCGTAGGTACCATCGGCAAGGACTTTTCGAGAGGTAGATTGTGGAGCTTTGGGAGCAGCTTGTTGTTCTGTGGTCTCATCTGGAACCTCATCCAATAGACGCTGTTCTGTTGCCAGTATTGGGATCTCTCCCAGGCTGGCACGTATTCTTTTCCATGCCTCCCTGATATCTGCATTTGGTGAGTAAATCGTATTAAGATGCAGAGCTTAGGAGAAACAAACCAGACTGCTCAAAGCAATACTCTCCAACAATCCACAAAACCCCCCTCAACACTTTTCCTGAACGCACGTCGCCCAGAGTTGACATTAGCCGTTGCAAGATGTCCCCTCGGAGATTTGAGAACTTCTCCACAACTTCCTTGACAAACGCTATCACATCGACTGCGGATGTATTGTTGAAATCGCCAATGAAATCCATCAAAAGATCAACCACGTTGGCAGCAACCTCGGAAAACTTGATTGCGCAGGAATGTATAGAATGGATCAACATCTGGCGGTATTCGTTGTTCTGCGGAACTGTGAGTTACGGTAGCTTCTGAGGCAGAGGAAGGGTTGAGAAGTACCTTCTCATATTCTTGGTCGACGGTCTTGGTGAGCTCCTTCTTGAGTAACAAAACCACCTCCTCAACGTTCTTGCTAGAGACCATTTCCATAGCAATCTCCAGTGCCTTCTTTCGGACATCCAGGTCAGGGCTGATGCCGTTAGCTACCTGGTATTGACAGCGGTATGATCTTTCCACCATACCTTGAGAGCACTCGGAGGATCTCCATCGTTAAATCGTCAAGAACACCGGCATTCTTCTTCCTCAGCTGATCTACACGCTCCAAAACAATCAATTTGACGTTGTTGTCAGAAACCTTGATGCAAAGCTCAATGAACTTCGCAGCCGCCGCTAATTTCTAAGTCAGCTTGGTTCTATGGCCATACGGTTCAACACTACTAACCTTTTACTGCTACGGGATTACTAGTGAGTGCTGTAAGAGTAGTAGCCGCCTCATATACGACAGTGTTGGAGGAAACCTCTAGCAAGTCAAAAATCAGGCGCAAGTATCTTGCCTATATGAGATTGATATGAGCAAACTTTCCCAATACCATAGGCCCAGGCTCTAACCTTGTTAGCAGAGTTCTGAATAGCATCTTTCCGGATAAACTCCAGTAGAACAAGTTGTGTCAATTCGTCTGCGGATACTACCTCGTCGAACACTGAGTTCAAGTACTCGAGAGCCTTCTCGGGGCTGACACCGCTCAGAGCAGCGAATCCGTTCCTCTTGCAGGTAGTATCGCTTTCTGCACTAAGGAACGTGTGGATAAGTTCTGGAGCGTCGGGTATTAGATGCTCAGCGGTGTGGTATACTGATTGAACAGCAAGAACAGCATTCTTGCGGACATATGCATGTCTATGCTCCAAGCACCCTCTGAGAGACGAGAGCAGGGGCTCGAGGAGCTCGGGTTCCTTGAGCTTACACAAAAACCGCAAGGTGTTTCCTCGGATATACTCATTAGGGTGTTGAAGGTCATTTCGGATACCATTACTATATTATACTTGTCAGCAGCTATCCCAAACCCCTCGAACAAGCAGTAGTAAAGCTTAGCTCACCAAACAAGGATAAATTCCTGCTTCAACTTTCCATTCACATCCAGCTTCGGGCATATTTCGTAGTAGAAGTACAACAGCTTCTTCAGGGGCTTATATTTTGATGGCATGACGAAGCGTATTATGTGCATGAGAAGTTGTGACAGAGGCTCCCCGTTCAGCATGATGGTCAGAATCCGTCGCATAGTATCGCATTTGCTTTCATCGGTTCCCTTCTCTAGCTGCTGTTGGAGCTGTTGAATTGACGGTTGGTCCGCCGCATTGTCCAGCTGGACGAAAGAATACGAGTTCTCCAGGAAAGTCGTCATTTTAAGTTTGCTATCTGAATCCTGATATTAGATCGGCGAACTGAGTCGGGTTTGAGACAGTGTTGCAATTGACCGATGACACCAATTCGAAGACGTCGATGGCTTTAATCCCTAGTCCGGAATTTTAGTAAATGAAGCTCCAATACATCTCCAAGGGATAGCTACTTGAAGCTCGTTGCTCCACGCACTTCAATTCAGGAATCAATGTGGGTGAATGTTTGGTTGTAGAGGGGTTCCAACGTTGCTACTATCGGGATCTGTCCTACAGGTTGCATATTCTAATTAATTACCCTTCAGTATATTTCAGCATGCGGCGCAACCACGTTCCCTCCGATACAATTAATACCCAAGTTCACCTCTATAACACTAACAACACTCAACTATGGCGTCGAATAACGAACCATTCTACCTGCGATACTACTCTGGGCATTCCGGAAGATTTGGGCATGAATTTTTAGGTTGCTAGGAATCACCTCCGGCACATCATAGACCACTTTGTGCTAACCCCTGACAGAATTCGACTTCAGGGTTGTAGGAGACGGCAAAAGCGCGATTGCACGATACGCAAACAACTCGAATTACAGAAATGACTCCCTGATTCGCAAGGAAAGTAAGTCACGCAACACATGAGATTTTCCGTGTTGTATGATGTTTACGCTATGGATCTATAGTGTGCGTGAGTGCATTGCTCATCAAGGAAATCAAGCGAATCATCAAAGAGAGCGAGATCATGAAGTGTGTAGCACATATGCCCTCTAGATTTGGCCTCTACTAACTTTATCCAGGGAGGACGACACTAAATGGCCACCCAAGAACAAAGACGGACGACAAGAGCTTGAGATTCGGTTAGGAAACGAGCACATTTCGTTTGAGGTCTGCAGCCCCGTGCTCTCTGTAAGATTTGTGTATGAGGCTAATAGTGCTTTATATAGACTGCGAAAATTGGATCTTTGGTCGACGTTCAAGGTTCTGATGACCCAGAGGGACTTCGTGTGTTTTACTACTTGGTCCAGGACCTAAAGGCTCTTGTCTTCACTCTCATAGGATTCCACTTCAAGGTGAGTATCTCTCCTCAATTTAATGCTTGCAATGCGGCCACTGACATGGAGATTATAGATCAAACCAATTTAGGTCATCTTCCACCATCATCCTCGTGTTTTTTTCTTTGGTCCACATGTACAACTATCATTCAGAATGCATTTTATGCGAATTCAAACGGCAACGGTGCACTAGCGGTGGTATATGTTGCGGAATCCTCAAGCCATGTATCGATATCAGGTGGAGGTCACATCAGGTGACATTGATGGTGAACGAGTTTTGTGACACAGCGTCAAGGATCCACTTCCATGTGGCTATTCACGGTTGCATTTCATGTACTGGATACATTGATATAGCTGACCTGTATAGCTGGGGTAATTTAGCTCCTGCGTCAGAAACAGTCGCCTTGGATTAGAGCATTCATCCCCTGTAGACATAATAGTGCTTGAAGTCAACAAACTGTAGATTAGATCTCAATACAGGCTTTACCATAGGAATTTATTGCAGTGACAACCTAGCCTTGCAGCGGGTAGCCCCGAATAAAAGCGCCAATACGACTCTACTTACAGGCCACATCGCAATTGCAGTGCCGGTGTACCCCACATGAGGAGTTCTTTAGATTGCCATCATTTTTTTTCTTTTGTTGTATGTTTGCTTCGCATTTTAGTGCCAACCAGACTAACATTGCAATGCTACACCGAATTAGTTATATGCAGGCCCTGAGGCTATATCTGGTCTGGTTAGTGCAAGAGTAGCGGTGACTTTAATGGGTATAGAATGAGCGGACATACTTACTTAGTATGCAGACTACATATGTACATACATATTACCAAGGTTACACATACATATTACCAGACTACATACAAGTACATACAGTGTATATCATATATGCCACGCAAATGGTACCCTTTGAGTTTAGACAAACTGTGGCCACTGGCCATGAGCAGCGCAGCTTGATGGAGTCCTGCCCAGTTTCTCAGTTGATGGCATCCATCTGCGGGCCTGAAACCGAGGGGCCCGGAACCGCTTCCGCAGCAGACTATTTCCCTCGCACCGCTGATACATATATAGATCATGATCACGAGACCGGACCAGAGAGTAACCTTCATCAGGAGCTAGTGCGGTATGATAGGTTTAAAGTTATAGAGCAACTGAATTCTTGAAATTCCAATTATTCGTGGTTCTGCCTGTAGTTACATTGCCCATCTCCGGCAGACTAAATTTCTCTACAACTCTTAGCATATGCCATGCCAGTCTGGGTGTGTGCCCACCTTCTGGAGTAGAACACTCGAGTATGATCCCACCCTCTTGACCCCCTCCTCCCCAATTATCCTAAGCCAGAGCACTAGCAAGTGCTACAGTTAAACCCATCAGCTCCAGTCCAACTTCCCCCACCCCCCACAGAACTCAATCCGCATTCCTCCTCTCAGCTCTACCCTTCTCCACAAAAAGCTATCTCGAAATAGTACCCAAAGCCAACTATCACAACATACGAATTGTCATCCTAGACGTGTGTGCCTGTTATCGCTCTGCTTCCCAAAGTCTACTAGCTACCTGTTACCTTAATCATCCAAGTCTTGATAATCTGCTTCAATTCAGACCCATTAAGGATATTCGGACTCCATCCTCCAGCTCCAGAATTAGGCCCAACTCTTGCAGATCTACCCCCAGTCCTCAAATACAGTTACGCTGTCATCCTTCCTGTACCACTTATCTGTTTCGGTCTGCAGTGCTAGACACCATCTCCCTCATTGTTAGAATTCTCGTTCACGAAAAGACTATTTCAAGATTCTTTCGATATGCCGACCCCAGACGAGATTCGTAGGTACGAGACTGGAAGTGAGGGCCTTCTCGCTTCCACCCTGACTGCAGCGGGCCGACAGCGTCCCCAGCTTGCGTGCCCGGATGAGATACCAACCACTCTATCGCAGTGGCGACAGTCGGTAGCCAATAACCATGAACCTTCACTTTCCAGAGAGGCTGAGCTGCTGTCACCCTTGGCCGATGCGATCTCTCCCACAGAATCGAAACTCTCAGAGAATCAGTCTGGATCCAATTGCTCGGGAGTTCAAATTAGCAGTCCTAGCCCGACAGGCTCCATTGACCAGAAGTTTTCGCAGCGCAATTCGGTAATTTCATTGACCAGCTCTTCAGATCTGTCAGAATCACATTCCCCTTTGTCATTGTCGCATGAATACTCGACCGCTCGGGTACGTGACACACTTTTGAAAGTTGACCTTTGAATCTTGGTGCCTAACATATTTGCGCCCAATACTAGCTTTTACCGTCAATATCATGCTCCTTCCTCCGACCTGGGGCTCGCTTCGTGGGGAAGCAAAGCTGCGGCTCACAGCAGTATGAAGTCCAGGTTGACCTTAAGCATGTCGATATGAGCGAATCTTTCCTATGCGGATACCTTCGTATCAAAGGTTCGTATGCTTCAAAGCCATCACTGCTGATTAATGCTAACTTCACACTTCCCAGGCCTTACTGATAATCATCCAACTCTGACAACATACTTCGAGGCCGAAATGATTGGGCCGAAGTATTCCTTCCAAACTCGTCATCGAGAATGGGGAGCGGATGAGAAGACCGACTTTCAGCATTGGGCCAAATTCCCCGCATACAGGCCTATTTCGCAGCAAGCAAAAAAGCCAGACTACATCTACAAAAATTTTGCCCAGAGAGAATATATCTTCATGCGATGGAAGGAATATTTTCTCGTTCCTGACCACCGCGTGCGCCAAATATGTGGAGCATCGTTCGAGGGATTCTACTATGTCTGCTTCCATCAATTGACAGGAAGCGTCTCCGGAATTTACTACCATACTAAGAGTGAAAAATTCCAGAAGTTAGAGCTCTCCTATGTCAACGAGAAGACTTTCGGCACTTTCGAATTTAGGTGAAAACATGGGTAATTGGCGCATAACTGAATTTACTGGAGTGATCTTTGGGTTGACGGAGTCCGGCGGTTTTCGATATTCGCTTTGTGCATGCAGTTCTATCTACCGGTATCTTTATGCTTGGTCAGCAGTTTGGCTGATATTTATTTTTTGGCGACTTCTGGCTCTGTTTTCTATGGGAATCTGCTTAAACGATTATAGCTCGATTTTACTTACCTTCCTTTTACTCCCTCTCAGCTCCCTTTGGATCATAATCCTGCTCCTTATGCTTGATGGCTATCATATAGCCCTTTTTTTCTATTCTCCACTTATTCGGATTTAATCCTTGTCAACGTACTCTTCACTCACTGCTTTTATTGGTACCCTTCCTGATGAACAGGGGAAGATGTATTATATTTTGATATTCTATCTATCACGGCACTCACATCATGCTTTTCGTGTCATCCTTAACTTATATTAACATTCTTTCTTATATTCTCGCTATTGGGTAAACACATCCACCCACGAACGCGAGCTGTGTTTTTGGGTGCCTGCACATCGAGCGATCACGCAACTGATGCTCCCAAGAGATGCAACAATCCAGGCAGATTAAAGTACAGTTGGCACGTGATGATGAATATTAAACCTGAGCGATTTCCCCTCATCATGTGGCAATATATAGAGGTCTTTGTCATACCTATATCGGTACAGCTTTATGTTTAAGGTCTACCGGTAGGTCATTGATGATGATCTGCCCTATGTATGGACAAGGACGTACCATTGGGGTAGTAGTCTGGTTGGCATTGGGTTAGGGCAGCGGGGAGGCAGGGCTGGCAACGTGCATGCCAAAATGTGGGGAGAGATGAGCTATCCGTGCATGTATGAAAAGCGGCGTGGTTACCTACCGTAGTACTATACCTAACTACGTAATGATTGCTTTTTCGGCGGCCAGCTCGATCACCAATTATTATTACATTGTCCTATATAACTAACTATTTGTGAATGATAGGCTACTCAGAATCGCTGAATTCGAGTATTTACATTGCTTGCCCCCTCCACAACCTTTTGCAATGCCTACAACCCCCTCCCCGTATCATATCTCACCTGTAGAGTACATGGCTGTTAATCACATGAATAGATGCCTTATGGGTACTCTCCTTAACATATGAATTGTAAGGTAATCTCATCCACTAGACTGGTTGGTCACCTCACGTACCGCAAGATTGATATTTCATGCTTGAGCCCTCATTATCGGCTCCTTATCTCTAGCCTCTCAGTCCCTTAGACCGCCTCGATTATAGCCCCTCTTTCCCTGCAGCCTTAGCACCTATAATTCGAACCTCTATCGTAACCTATATAGGCTTATTTGAGAACCTAAGGTATCCTTAATAGGTTCCGCAATCACAGTCTGCTAGTGTTCTTAAGATACCCTCCTTCGAGCCCCATTTAAATGGATAAAACATTCCATGTTATTGATGATGGATTGGCTCCTTTGGTTACGAAAGTCAAGAAAAATCTCAAGGTCCTCCGAATTAGGTAGTTGGTAAGGCCTTTGAGTATAGTGAGATATCTTTGAATATAGTAGCGAGATACTTGAGCTTTGTGTAGCTATTACAGTTTATAGGAGCTTTGCCAGGAATTTTGGGAGATTATAGGGGGTTGAGAGTAGGGATATTTCATTAGTACTAGCAAACTGCGACTGTGGGCCTACTTTCGCCTCTCGATAAACCTATATCAGTCACTTGAATTATAAGTACAGGAGGAGAGGGCTATAATCGAGTTTGGTCAAAGAACTGAGAGTGGAAGAGGCGGCTAGAGCTTTTGAAAACACAAGAAGAAGCGCCTCAAAAACCTCAGTGCATGAGAGAATAGCACAATATAAGAGCTCCCACAACGTAGTAAGTACCGTACCGAGTTAGAGGCTTAAGCACATGACCTTATTTTGAATGCTTCATTAGGCATACAATATATCTACGAGTTAGCGTATGCTCTTACGATCTTGATTGAGATAGCAAGGCTCTATAAGAACCTATCTATCTATGGCATGAACAGCGGGTAGAGGGGATTGTAGGCATTGTAAATGTTGTAAGTGGCTGGCGATGGACTCTAGTTAGCCTATAGATACAGCAATTCCATGATAGTTGGGGTCTGGTTGTTTCGCACCTACTATTTTCGGTAAAGAACCCATTTTCTTGGCAGCCGTATTGATTGCGTACCGTAGTCTTGGCAGGTCTTTCACCGACGTAATTGCAACCAAAAAACCTCAATTCAAGATAGTTTCATTCATACGGCTTCCATTCCAACAAGCCCTCTACGCGGCTGTCGCTAGAATTAAGGCCCTCAAAATGGCATTCGCAACATCCGCAACATCCACTACATCCGAATCAGCCAGTCTAGGCCCCAGCA
Source organism: Terfezia claveryi (assembly GCA_015179025.1). Lineage (NCBI taxonomy): Eukaryota > Fungi > Ascomycota > Pezizomycetes > Pezizales > Pezizaceae > Terfezia > Terfezia claveryi. The sequence goes on from WHUX01000083.1 coordinate 99,466, forward strand.
GCGAGTCTCTCACTCCAGCATCCTCGAAAAAAGGGAAATACAGCGGAAGAGGCGCCAGGGACCGATATCGAGAAGACCTTGTGAATCGGGATGAAGCAAAGCTTCCACAGAAAAGATTTTTCAGGCAGAGGGCACATGCGAATCCGTTTTCAGATCATCAGTTGGATTAGTGCGTATTTCCTGAGAGAAGGAAGACCTATATGGAGTTTGGAACGTAGGATTTGAAAAACTGATTTGGGATTTTGTCCGGTGGATAGCCCGGTATCCCCGGATCAGATGGACTGGTCGCCGTATTATCCTGCATACTTTGCTAGGACGAGAGGATTGCCTGAGCCGATTGATATTACGACAGACCCGAATGAAGATATGGGAGCAGAAACAGTTGTGTTAAAGAAGATGGGGATTGTGGATATAGTTGATATTGGGTGTGGGTTTGGTGGATTGCTGGTTGAGCTAGGACCTAAGCTTTCGAATAGTGTTATTCTCGGTATACAAATTTACGGAGTTCCACAACCAAGGAATTGATTCTAACGAATGTATACAGGCATGGAAATTCGGACATCAGTCACGAATTATGTCACCGAGAGGATACATGCATTGCGGATACAGCATAAGGACCAGGGATTATACCAGAACATCTCGGTCATGAGAGCAAATGCAATGAAATTCCTGCCGAATTTCTTTCAGAAAGGGCAGCTTGCTAAAATGTTCTTTTGCTTTCCGGATCCGCATTTCAAAGCGCGAAAACATAAGGCTAGAATTATCTCGTAAGTGCCCTCCTGTTATGTCATCCCAAAGTGAGAACCTTACGGTGTACTTCAGATCAACCCTTGCATCTGAATACGCCTATGTTCTCAAACCAGGTGGAATCGTATATACCATCACCGACGTCGAGGATCTCCACATGTGGATGGCAAAGCATTTTAATGACCACGAACTCTTCGAACGGCTTACTCCCCAAGAGCTGGCAGAGGATGAATGTGTTGCCATCATGACAACCGCCACTGAAGAAGGCAAAAAGGTCGAGCGGAACAAAGGCGAAAAATTCACTGCATGTTTCAGGAGGCTCCCTGACCCTGAATGGTAGAGAGGGGGGGGTTAGAGAGCAAGTATTCTCCCTGCTATGTGTACGATTTTTCTTAGATTGCTTATCTGAAAATAGCCGGCGTTCATGGAGGGTTTCAATATTTTTTTTCATAACCACTACGCTTGCATATGCAATATAGCGCAATCATGATGCAACTGCAATGCATACTAAATAGATTTCCTTACATTTTATCCAAATCCAAACACCCTATGAATTTGACAAAAAACCATAATGCCGTCACATTACATCCTATGAACTTGTCCTGACTTTTCACATGCATGCTTAATGGGAGGCATCTCTGAAAGAAAGAAAGATAGATATGTAGCTTGACAAAGTAAAAGATATAAGCAGACGTCAGATAAAAACCACGAGAAACCAGAGCAGGCCAGCCATGCATTTGAAGAAGAATCTCTACCGTCGGGAAGAAAAAACGAGAATAAGCTATGCACAAAAGAGGAAGAAGGCAATTCTAAGTCTAGCCTTGCCCTTGAACCTTCACAAAATGATAATACCTCAAATACACCTTAATTAAATATAAAGCCCATATCAAATGAATAGAAAGGCGGTATCAAAATGGAAAAAGTCAAGGTGAAACGCTCGCTCCCGCATACATCTAAGGCAACCGAAACCCTCGAGGAGAAGTTGGTGACCTACTCCTCTCTCTAACTTGAGCATTACTAGCGGACCTATTCCTCAACCCTGCGCTACTCGGGGACCGCGCTACATACGATCTAATTTGTCTTCCCCATTCCGATGAGTCCAAAGCGTCCTCAAGCACACTTTGAACAGAACCCGCACGGCCCGTAGCGATGCCCCTATCAGGAGGCGACTCTGACACGGGGCTATGCGTCGGACTGTGTCGTGGGGAATTCGTTGGGCTAAGATGTTGTGGTGTACTAGGCATACTCTGGCCTGGACTACTGCCACCAGGGCTGCCAACTCCACTCGGAGACATTCCGCCTGGAGACATCCCCCGTTGGGAGTATGTGTCGCCATCGCGATCGCCTTCCGCGGGGCTAATGACAATACCTAGCTGGGGTCGCCTCGGAGTCGAGAGGGTCGATAATCCACCTAAGTCGAGTGGTCGGGCTCTCGAGGGCGATTCTGAGACATTATCATTATCGACAAAAATTTGGGGAACGCCTGGTGATGTCGGGTTTACAAAAAAGAAGGGTCCTCCAAAGGGATTGTTCAAAAAGCTCGGGTGCCCCAAGGAGGATGCCTGTGAGGCTCGGGTTTCCTTATATCGCTTACTCCAGTACCTATAACATTACATGAGTTGCCAGTTGCTGCATAAAGGGTGGGGTTGGGGGGTAAGGTACGACATACAAAGTCATAAAGAAGCCTCGGACTGTGTTACGTTTGACCTGTTCTTCAACCTTTTGCATTCGCCACCTTCGCCGAAGGAATTCTTCGAGTCTGCATTTAAATTGTGTTTGTGTTGGTGGTTGGATTACCTATGGATATTGAATGCACTCACCTTAAACTCTTGCTATCGTTGATGATTTTGTAATGGGCGAGAGTAACCATGATCTGGTTGAATCCGATACCATTATCTCTGTCCGCTGTAACCATACATTCTTCGTAGAAGAGATTAAAAAAGAGCCTCTGTCTGCGAATTTTACTGACAGGCATCATAGACAGTCTCCTGTTCAGAGCATCGATATCGACCCCGTCGATAATACCTACACCAGTTACATCCGTACGACAGTCGTCCAAGATATTGGGAACCCGATAACTCTCGTCTTCATGTATCCGCATAGCAAAGATACCCGAGAGGTGTCCCAGAAGCTTTGCGAAGTCTTCTTTCGGTATATACCCCGTTCCGTCTGGATCAAACTTTGCCCAGGCATATTTGAATGCCCGGATTTCGTCTCTTGAGACCGAAGACAGGTTTCCTGACCGTTGGTACACATAACTGAAACTCTCGTAGATGAGAGACACGAACTATCCCAGTTATAAGTATCATAAACACAAAAAAACGCTCCGGGAGGGGAGAAAACTTACCAAGCTGACGAAGATATACATGCTGATTATATTCCACGAGACAAAAAGCGCCCGTGCATATCCTTCACTCCCACAATCACTATCGAGGAAACTCTTTCCTTTCACACAGAAAGGCTCATTGAGTTCAAAATCGCTCATTACTGAATTCCAGCCTTCTCCACAACTCATCCTGAAGAGGAGAATTAGCGCCTTGGGAACAGTTCTGAAGTTTACATTCCCATTTCCGTTTGGGCCAATCTTTGTGAGACCAAACGTCTGCGTCAATGCAATGGCATAAACGAGAAATAGGACAAACCAAGTTGCTAGAAGACTGCCAATTGCCGTTAACGATGCGGAAGCGGTTTTGAATAGGTGGTCAAGTTGATTATTTCGGGGGATCAACAAAAACACGACCTGTGCACACATTGATTAGCGACATTGAAATCTTCCATACACTCCAATGATAAAAACCCTTACCGATACTAAGAACAGTTTCTGTAACTGGATAAACGTTCTGTTTTCATACCCCGCCAGGAGGAGAATAGTAGTAATAAACGTTCCTCCTACCGAAACCAGCCCGTATATATCCCATTTGCTCCTAATGAACCTAGTCCACGTCAATCCAGTGATCCTCACCACAATATTCCCCACAAACACAGTTGTAAAAGACAAGAATAAGAAATCCCTCGCTCGATCAAGTGACACCGGTGAAGGGTAGTATTCTAGGAGCAGCATGACAGCGTGTAGGCCCATTACCCAGGTCATTGCTTTTTGCCATGAGGATCGCTTGTATGTAGACATGCGATAGCACCAGCTTTTCCATTTCTCATCAGGGCTATTAGGGGGTCGTTTAGATGGGGAGATTTGGCGGAGAAGCTTCCTCAATTCCAGCCATGATCGCTGGTCGGCAGTCAGGTATGCGACGCCTGTTTGTTCCGTATAATTCCGCATGAAGACAGATACGAACAAGGTCTATCGGATAACTTATCAGGATTGATCCATGTAATAAGCTCAGGGTAACATACCAAGACAAAAACAGCTCCTAGCAAGTTGAACACCACAAAGAACATTGCATTCCCCTGCGCTGCCAATGGCTGCGGCTGAAGTCCCCTCCCAACAATACTTGACGCACTCCAAGAAACATCGGTCCAGCCTTCCTGAGAGACAATCTGGAAAAGAATGAATAGCGAGCTTCCGAATGTATCAAAGTTGGCATAGGGATTCTGCACCGCTTTAGGGGCAAGGACATTCCATGAGTATGGTGAACTGACATACTCATGTACACAGTCTGTCAAGTTGGTAATATCTGGTGAGCTGTCATTACAGCTATCTAGCCGCCCAGCGAATAAATTGACTCCGTAAACAGCGAAGGGGATGATCAAACTAAGCGAGACAAAGGCAGCCTTAAAGAATATGATCAGTAAACCGTTGACAAACAAGCAAAAATTAGCACTCACGGAAATAATTTTCTGTACTCCTATTACAATAACAGAATGAAACGTTTCCCTCGCATTATCACTGATGTTCAGTAATCTCAGAGCACGCAATGCCTTGAACGCACCAACAGCCCTCGCGATATCACCCTGCTCCCTAAGCGAGGACAGCACGCTGATCCAGAGTGTAATCAATACTACACAATCGATGATACCCCATGAACCCCGTAAGTATGCATTCGGCGTCCATATCAGGCCATCGGCTATGATCTTGACTAAAGCCTCAAACGTGAACAACGCTGCAAACCCAGCATCAGTAAAGGTAAACCAATTCCTCAAACTAGGTCCATGTTTCTGAAAATACTGCTTCTGATACATTGGAGTAGTAACACAAGCTAGTACTACCATTGCCACAATTGCAGCGTAAATGATTGAAGAAAATATCAACCACGCCGAGCGATATGGCGGGAGTCCATCATAACGGGTATTTCCACGAGCAGGCCACACTAATCTCTGGCATATTCGCCTTATCGGGTTACTAGGCTTGAATATAAACAAAGACACATTGTAATTAGGGTGCTTCTTGAGGTAATCGCGCTGGGCCTGCTTTAATCTCCCTTGCGCAGAGACGACTTCCTGTGCCATTGCGCCCGGAGCAAGGCCCTGATGAGTATTGGACAACACCGGTTGAGAGTAGAATGGATTGACCTCCTTGGACTTCCATAATCGCGTCAGCCGGGCCCAAGTCCGCTGTAATGAGAACTTTGACGTTTCGCTGGCCTCTGTTGACCCTGGCGCTTGGTGCAGCGGTACTGCTCTAGGAGGGGTTATCTTCCTATCCTGCTTGTCCAAGAACGTATCGACCACCGTCTCTTTCGTCAACATCTCTACTGCTGCTGACCTATATTCCGTAGGATCCTTATTCTTACGACGAAACATTGAGCCTAGGGAAAAGCTATATCACGAAGCTTGCATTAGCATCTCCAACAAGACTCAACAGTTCAGAGAAGCTTACTTTTCCGTAACAGCACCCAAATCCTTCCTCGCCAGGAACGCCTTAACCTGAAACATACGTTTATCATCCTCTGAGACATCAAAATTCTCCTGAATGACAGCAATAAACATATTCAAGACGATAAAATTTGATAGAATGAACCATCCAATGAAGAACATCGCACTAACCCAACCGACGTTATATGGAGTCTGGTACTTGGTTGCATTATAGAGTATATCTGTCCAATTCTCACTCGAGAATATTTGGTACATGCCCAAAAAGGCATTGTAGATCGTAAAGAATGACATTCGAATTTCATTACCGTTTTTATCTTCCTGGGGTAGATCTCCTCGCACGAGCTGGACGGCAAATAGTGCGCACAAATACGTGAGCAATGCCACGAAGAAAATCAAATTGAGCAAACCAGACAAGTTACCTAACACACGGGCCTATCAATTGTCAGTAAATGGTTCGACACGGAAGGTCACATATCGTATCTCACAAGAAGATGGCGAATGACAGGCAGTGCCCAGACAACTCTGTAGACCCTCACAATCTGAAAGATTGTCAACCAGTCATACACCCTCCCCGAGCGGTGTACAACAGGGAGTTGCATGATCAATGTTACAATGGCTATTATTGAGTCCGCCCAGTTCTGTTTACTCCTGAAGAAGCCCCGCCACTTACAGAGCAGCCTGAAAAGGATTTCCAAAAAAAGTATCAGGGTAACACCCAGTTCTATCATTTCCAGTATATGCTCCCTGTGTTCTGGCAGGTCTGCGCTCCTGAAAGTCTGTGCAAGAAAACCACCACTTATAAGGATAATCCAAAGCCAGAAAGTCCTGTCGTAGAAACGCCGCAATTTACTCATCCGAGTTTGCAAGTCAGGTTCTTGTTTATCGAGTGACTCCCTTCCGGGACCTGTTAGCACATGAAATAGGGAGATCTCTTGAGTAGAGGCCATACTCTTCATTAACAGTGAAGGCACTTGTCTTAGACTCCTCCCGAATTATTTGAAAAGAAGAAGTAATGACCGCAACAAGCTAATTGTACTCGGTCAGTCTGAATGTTGTTGGGCGGTTCATTTCATGCACTCTTCTTACCAAGTTAACCAGCCAGAACGCCAAAATTACAGTACCAAAAGCGAAGACTATCCACCAACAGCATTATTAGACATAAAGTTCAGACAAAAGGCAGAAAGGCATTCTTACACAAACAAGCGGCCAAATAATCGCTATCCGCAGTATAATACATCAACGATGTGAAGGTATTGCTTGTCATTATCACAAATACCAATTCTAGTGAATGCAGTATATCGTCAAACGAGACCGTGTTCCCATACGGGTTATCCCCTACGATACAGAACGAGTTGATCGGACAGATGTAACCCTTGGCATGTTTAGCACCATCGGTACCATCCGCGTTGATAAATGGCTCTGCTTTCCCTGTTACGGCGCTCAAGTGACCTCCGCAAAATTGAAATTCATGCGTGAAGTTTGCCTGTACACCATGTGGATCAACCCATACACAGTTACGTCGGAGGGAACTTTTGAAGCTTTGGACACCAATAATTGCAAAAATAAGCCTATATAGTGTCATTTAATCTCATGTGGCCCTTAAATGAGAGAGATCAACCCAGTGACATACCAAAAGAAGCCAATCAACACCATGACATTGACAAGTAACGGCGCCGCCTTTTTCAAACTCCTTAGAATGACCGACGTTCCGCTCGTGATCCCTAGCAGCCTCAAGATTCGCAAACAACTCATCATCCTGAAAACATAGAAATGGTGTTGAGTTTCATATCCAGTGAGGGTAAGCCCCAGCGAAACCCAGTATGAGCACACAGCAAGAAAATCCAATCGATTGAACGAGTGTCTGAGAAACGCTCTTCGAGCCAGCCGATAGCATTGCTGTGATTGGGTATTTGCCGGTACTCCGTCTGCAAGTTGAAGGTTCGTGATAGACCTCAACAAAGAAGGCCCAACAGGTTCAGCAGCTTTGGGCGCCTTGTCTAACTGCTTCCTAGGCGAGAACAATTCCCGGGCGCCTTTGATTATCTGTGCCCGTAATATTTTAGCTGTATCTACATCATTTGCTTTTTGGGGATTAATAATGAATCCTGAAACAATAATACGAGCTATGGCTTCGAGCCTGAGGAACGGTCAGTGATGCTTAAGTTTATCTAGATAACCTTCTTCTTACGTATAAATAATAAACAAGACAAGGATAGCGTAGTCGATATTGGAAGTGCCCCATTCTTTATCACGAGGGTCATCGAAGACGCTCGGAGCTGCATCAATAGTCAGTAGTATTGTCTGGGTCACAATCAAGAGCAAAATTATTGGCTCAGTAGCCCTGAAGCAACGTCAGAACGTCTATTGCATAAACTAAGATATAGGACCAAAACTTACGGGTGCACCAAGACACTACATAGGCGTACTCTCAGCCAGTTGTCTGGGCCAAATATCCTTAAAGAAACACCTTTCAGTGGATTCATCTGCTCTTGTCGCCATAGATGTTCCTGGCGTGGCCTATGTGGAGGATGAGCGATATGTTCAGGTCGATGTAAATGATGTATTTGGGATGGTGACTCGGGCTTTTCAAATGTAACATCATCCAGCGGGATGTCTGCTGGATCTTGTGTCACTGTAAGATACGGGGAAGGCGGCGGAGGTAAGTCGTGGTCCTTTGTAGATGATTTTCGACGCAGGGTTTGCTCTACAGCAGAAGGGTCATTCCCAAGGTTGACAACACGTTGAGACATCATCCCCACGGCAGTTGACAGCCTCCGCCCGAACGTCCCTGCACTCGCGGGGGACAGTGATTTCCGTCTTGATATTGACCCTGATCGTCTCATACCTTGCTCTGCAATGTTCAAATCATCTCCCAGCCACCCGCGAGGGCTGCCGCCACTGAAAGGTCCTCCAAATGACGGTGTGAATTGGGGAGATAAGTAAGCAGTACCTGCTCCACCTTCAAGGTTTAGGCTCGACCCAGCCATAGGCTGCATATTACTCGATGCCGTAAGAGGGGCATCATCACCCTCATCTGGTCCGACAATAGACATTAGCCGTATATCCTGATCCGGCCCCACTGCCCATGGTGGAGCATCATCATCTGGTGCAACCCCAGGCAGCCAGCTTCCCCTTCTCCCTTCACCAGAGCCTCTTCCCCCGTCACTTAGTCCTCCTCCACCTGAGCCAAATCCCAGCAACCAACTACCTCTCCTGGACCCACCAGCCCCGTGAGCCCCGCCTTCACTAACACCCAATGCTTCAAACAATCCCTCCTGGAATGCTCTTGGTGTCGGAGCGTCATTATGGTCCTCGTCATCCTTAACATCGAGTCCAGTGACCTTCATATCAGGCGCATATCCACTCCCCTTGTGGCTTTTTGTAGCTCCCTCTACTGCCACCCCAAGCTTGCTTTCAAAATTGGCTCTCGAAAATGGGTTTTGGGCGCTTTGTAGATGCAGGCTTGTCGATAACCTCCTGCCAATATCACTAAACCCACCCGGTTTAAGTCCCCCTCCTAACTTCGCAGTGTTTGGCGATAGTGAAGCCTGTTGCCCAAAGCCCCTATAGCCCCCACCAAATACCCCCCCTTCCCCCCCTCCACTACTTGAAGATCCACCGCCACCTACAGTCAATCCTAATCCTAATGGTGGTCCTCCTTCTCCTTCTCCTCTTTCTCCTTCCCCTCTTTCTCCCCCTCTTCTTTCTCCTTCCCCTCTTTCTCCTTCTCCTCCTTCCCCTCCCCTTTCTCCCCCTCCTCCTCCTCTAAACCCACCCGGAACTAAACGACCTCCTGCACCACTTTGAGCCGAGCTCGTAGGACTCTCATCATCATCATCTGGTGGCTGGAGATCTTGTAAAGGTATTGGTTCTGGAGATGATGGTGCCCTGCTTGGATTACTGCTATTAAATCCCGCAGATGTCATCTTTGGTACTAAGGGGTAATATCCACAATGAAAGAGCCACGCTGGAGAAGCTCAGGTATAGGAACTATTTAAATCGTAATGCGTGCTGGCCGTCAAACCCGATGGGAGGGAGCCTGAAGCTCTGTTACCTTTATCTCAGCTGTAGCATAAACTTCTCGTTCAGTGAATCCTGATAGGTTTCAACAATTGTGAACTAAGTCTGATTCGTGGACGTCGTGAAAGCAAACGGATACCGATACGGTGGGATGCTGGGATCACAATTCCAGTACCGATCGAGGTGAACTGTTGGGAAAGCTGGTAACGAGAGACAAATGGGAAACAACGAACGGAATACGCGTGGCGCCGATTGTTAGCACTGAACGGGAGTTATTAGTATGCATGCATGAATGTTTGGAAGACGGCAGCCAGGGGTCTCATAAGGCAGGGACTATTATGCCCTTCAGGGACTTTTGAGATGTGGGGTGCGATGCGATGCGTGATATACTACATAACAGGTGCTGATGCGCAAGCATAAAGTATCTTCTAACGTCAGAGAAATACTTCGGTGCGAGCTTACTTTATAGCAGCTAATACTTATATACCTATACAGGTACACCTAGCACATTGCAAGAAGATACTGTGAATTCTATACAGTAGCTCAACCCTCCGAAAACCCTCAGGTACAGAGTGTGCCAACCCAGACTAGGTACAGAGTATAGTATCGACCTGTTAGCGATACCGCTGGGATAGTACCACACGGCAACCTACCAACCTAAGTCATTCATCATTGCAAGATAGAAATCTGTACTCCCTTAAATTCGAAATACTCTTATCCTTAGCCCCTTACGATGACCCATGCGCAAATGAATATTGTAAGAACTTAGGGTTGTGGGGCCACCAGTCCTTGTTCTATCCTTTCCTGGCTTCGAGATCTAGTGAAATAGATAAAGTTGCTAACAGAAACTCTTCCAAAAAATAACTCCCCCATGCTGAACGGTAGAGGCCGGCAGTGTACACTTGAGAGCTAGCAAGTTCTTTCTGGGCAATATATTAATCTAGATAAATATGTTCTGGGCCGCTCGCAGCAAATTTATTTAACCACTGCTTTTGCTACATAACGCACTTGAATTAATAAAAATATACGGAGGGCGCGGAACAAAAGTCTTTCCTCCTTCCTACTTGGAAAAAGTGTGCATATGCATATATTCGGATGTACCGGTAGTTGGCTTATGCACCCGGATTCAGCTTTGCTTGCAAACAGAACCGTACCTACACCACCACACACCCCATCCCAGCTCACACCCTCCCAATTCACAATGGTGGCATAAATTGCACTATATTTGTTGGAGGCCCCGGGTTTTTCCCGCAATTATAAGCCTACCTTGCAGCGTGCCTATAGAAGCAAGCCTACTGCCTATAGGAGAGCACTAGGAGATATCGCAACGTTTGGCGAAAGGAGCGTGATTTCTAAGAACTGTATATGTGGGGGCGTCTATAGGAGAAGGTCTACCTACTGTAGAGGTATCTTGGCAAGCTTGGCATAAGTATATAGAGAGGACGGGGGAGTGAGAGGAGAGGGTCAGCAATGTAGGAACATATATCATTACATGGTAGCAACACCTACGTTGTTCACTCTATATAAGTTACCAATAGGTTTTCGTGAACACTGTGGATGCAGTGGATAGAAAGGCAACAGAGGAGCCTAGACCCATCAAGCAAGACATCCACCTCTAGGAGCTCCACTATGAGTTACAACCAGGACAACATGGACCCATGGAGGGACCCTAAGTCATTGGCACCTCCGGCCACACCGAGGATTCAGCCGGGATACCTGTTCAACGAAGGGTCGTTCGATACACCATATGCTGACCGTACACCTCAGTTCTACGAATGGAGGCAAAGGGTGATCGACGAGGGAACCCAGATATCAGTATCAGCAGCAGCGAAGTTAGCTGCTACAGCACAAGAAGACTACTATCAACAACTCCTGTCTGAAGCCAGTCAGGGGCTGGAAGGGTGGAAAAAGAAGGCTGAGGAATTGGACGCAGAAATGCAGAAGAAAGAAGACTACTACTAACGCCTAGTAGCCAAGGCAAGCCTTGAGTGTAGGCAATGGAAGGAAAAAGCTCAGAGACTCGAAATGAATGAGCAAGGACTAGGGATAGCCCAGAAGCAATGGGGCACTGCAAGTGAGGAACTGAAAGGGGAACTGAGGGCTAAGGAGGAAGAGATACTACGCCTCAGAGTGGAATTAGCAAAGGGGGGAGGAATGCTGAGGGAAGAGAGAGGGGATAAGGAGAGAGGGTGGGGAGAGGAGAGGGGAGACAAGGAGAGAGGGTGGGGAGAGGGTGAGAGGAGTAGTAAGCACGGATGGTTTACATTCAAGAACATGGCAGGATTACCACAGTATGAGGGGCAACATGATGCCGAAAGTGTGATAACGTTTATATGTGCACTAGAATAAGCCTTCGGGCTCCGAGCTCTGGAGACAGGAACGACGGGGTCAACGAGAGCATGGGGAGACTATGCAATACAACGCTTGACTGGGAAAGCTGCGAAGTGGGCACAGCTGACCTGGCTCTCCTCGGACAGGATTGAATGGGAAGACTTCAAGCAAAGACTCACCCAAGAATACATTCCAACAGATTACCTCAACAAACTGAAGATAGCATTCGCAAATCTAGCCTGGGACCCGAAGAAACCCCTGACAGTCTTCAATGAGACATTCAGATCAATAAGATTGCGGCTACAGATAGTAAAGAAGGAAAGAACAAACGATGAACTCGATGCAACCATCTATGACAGCTACATCACGAAGATCGAATATGCAGCAACGAAAGAGAAGAATAGTGGACCCGCATGCTTGGTCTATGGGGCATATGTACAGTGGGTAGCATTACAGGAGGGAAAACGTAGGCCCACCCTCACACAGGCCATGGCATTCTGCAGCAAAATGGACGATATTCACAATCGCCACACAAGTATTGCTATTGAAGGGTTTGATAATCTACCTACTGGCGTAACGCCAGCACGCCCCCTCACTACCTCGGAAGGTGGTGATGCTATGGATATCTATGCTATGAATACAAATCGAGGGAGGTACGGGGGAGGGCGGGGAAGAGGCGAGCGGAAAGGAGCGTCGGGTAAGGGAAGTCCCAGAAGGGAAGGAGGTACGGTAGAAGGCAGCAAGGGGAAGACCAAGGAGAAGCCAAGCTCCACGACGAAGAACTGGACAGAAGGATGCTTTCACTGCCATAGCCCTGGCCACGTTAAGAAGGACTGCCCAGGACATAAGAAACTCCTTGAATCACATGCACGCCGCGATGCTCAGGCTAGGATTACGGAGGTTGAGGACGATGATGAGGATGTGGAGGTTCAAGCAAAAGACAGAGGGGTCACTTAGCTGCAAAGCGTACCCCTAGTGAGGTCTCTCGAAATGGTATTGGGAATATTATTAATAAGGGAATAGAAGTATTAGTAAGGAACAAGGATAATAAAGAAACGGAGGACTTGTATGTTAGCTACTCACCAAAGGCAAATCTTCTCCGTTTCAATGGACAAATCGATTTTAATGTTCACAATACCACACAAGAGAGACATCACAGAGCAGCACCAATGAAAAGCCCAAAAACAGGTTATATATCAGAAGTTAAGACAGCACCAACACGGTAGCAAGCACAACGGAGGGGGTCTAATACCAACAACACTCAAACACGCCGGAAGAGTGCATACATATTGAAGGATGATGGGGCGTCAGATAACTTTGTGAGCACGAGCTATGCGGAAGCCTTGAGACATACTCCGGGAGTGGTGATAGAGGAAAAGGACATGGGGTTCATGAGGGTACGAACAGCTGACACGCATAACCCAGCAAGAATTCCCAAACGCGTGATTAAACTAAGGCTAAGAGTGGGTACATATAAGTATGAGTCATGGTTTACTATATATGACTTGACGGATTATGATATTATCCTAGGTAAGCGGTGGATGCAGCACATTAACCTTCGCCACCAGATTAACCATAAAACAAATTTAATGTGGATCTGGGACGAACCTAAAGAAGATGGGAGTGTAGATCAAACACTGCATACGCTGAAAGGGTTGGGACCAGACGAGGGAAGAATAGGAAAGAGAGAGGCATGGGTGATAGACGCAGCAAAGGAAGGCATAGACTTGTGCTTTGTGGAGGACATCGTTAGAGGCAGGAGGAGGGAGTGGAAAAGGGGCATATGGGTGGAGGTTCGACGGGTGGAACAGGAGGATATATTAGAAGGAGATATATGGAAGGGGCTCGGAGAGATAGAAGAGGAAGGTATGAGGTCAGTGATAACACAGAATATGGTGTTGTTCCAACCGGTATCGTCACTGCCTCCGGCGTCCCGAGAGACATTTAGGATAACTCTGAGGGAAGGCCCTACACCGAATCATAGACCGTGGCGATCTTCAATCTTTGAAGATGAGGAAATCCTTAGACAAATACAGACCGGACTAGAAAAAGGGTGGGTATCACCATCAACTTCAGAATTCGCCTCTCCGGTACTATTTGTCCCAAAAAAAGATGGCAAGTTGAGGATGTGCATCGACTACCGCCGACTAAATGATATTACCGTGAAAGATAGATACCCTATACCAAATATTGACGATCTCCTACATAGGCTGAAGGGTGCTTCATGGTTTACCAAGTTGGATCTAGCAAGTGGGTACCACCAAGTAGCAGTAGCACCTGAAGATCGAGCAAAAACTGCCTTTACCACGAAATTCGGGAACTTTGAATGGAACGTACTACCATTCGGATTATGCAATGGACCCTCACATTTCATGCAAATGATGAATAGGTTGTTGAGGAAAGGAAGGATGCAGAGCTACGTAGTGGTATACCTAGACGATATTTTGATCTTTAGTAGAACGCAGAGGGAACATGAGGAGCATGTGGCAGCAGTTCTGGGGGTACTACGGAAAGAGGGGTTCAAATTGCAGCCCAGTAAGTGTTTTTTTGCAAAGAGAGGGGTCGAGTTTTGTGGTTTTTGGGTGGATGAATGGGGTATACATACAGAGGAAGGAAAGGTGGCGTCAGTACGGGAGTGGCCAACTCCAACTAAGCCTCGGCACGTTAAGGAATTCTTAGGCCTCACAGGATTCTACAGAAAATTCATACACCATTATGCTCAGATTGCAAGACCCCTATATGCATGTGGGCAGCAGACAAAGGAATCATTTAGGTGGACTACGGACTGTGAACGTGCATTTCAAGCGTTAAAGAGGAGGGTTACTGAGGCCCCAGTTCTAGCGATACCAGACCGAGAAGGGGGGAAATGGAGCTTAAGGACAGATGCTAGCAAGTTCGCAATAGGGGCCGTTTTAATGCAGGCACCAGCGGAAGGAGGTGATGATAAGGTTATTGGGTACTTTAGCAGGAAGTTCAAGGATGTGGAAACTCAATACCCTACCTATGACCGTGAGCTGTTAGCGATTAAGGAGGCTATTATACACTTCAGGTACTACCTACACGGCCAACCCTTTATGATATTCACAGACCATGCCTCTATTCAACACATCCTACATCAGCGGAAACTGTCAACTCGGCAAATGGGAATGCTGGACACTCTACAACACTTTGAATATAACATTAAGTACTGGCCAGGGGCCCGGAACGCAGTAGCGGATGCTCTTAGCCGAAGGCCAGACTACAATGACAATGAAACGGAGGCAGTAATGCTAGCAGATACGGCAGTGTCAGGAGAGGAGTGGATACGGGAGGTAATAATAAATTATGGCACAGATAAATACTTTGGCCCAATTCTTACATGGATAAAGAAAGAAGAGGAAGAAGGCATAGCAACAAGTGATTTGAGGAAGGAGTTTGGGACTCTGGTAGAGAGCAGAAAGAAGAGATTCATGATAGATAAAGAGACAGGCCTACTCCTGACAGCCATAGGTGAACAAATCTGCATCCCACGAGGTGGAGGATTGCGACATCAACTCTTCCACGAGGCCCATGATTCAGAACTAGCGGGACACTTTGGAGCAAGCCGGACATATGGGGTACTGAATACAAGGTTTTTCTGGCCTCGAATGCTGGCCTCAGTGAAATCGTATGTTAGTACTTGTGACACATGCCAGAGAGTGAAGCTATCAAAACAGCGGGGTTCCTTAATGCTATTGCCAATCCCTGAAGGAAGATGGAGCAGGATCGGAATTGACTTTATAGTAAGGTTACCTACAAGTAAAGGGGAAGGCAATAACTGTATTGCGACAATTATAGATCATATGACGAAGAGGGTGCAGTGGTTCGGAATGAAGGAAGAAACGTCAGCAGAGGAATTCGCCTGGCTGTTTATGAACAGATACGTGAGGTTACATGGGGTCCCTGCACAAATGGTATCGGATCGGGATGTGCGATTCATGAGTGAATTCTGGAGAGTGCTATGGAAGCAATTAGGGACCAACCTAACCCCTAGTACCCCATTCCACCCACAGACAGATGGCCAAGCAGAGAAAGCAAACGACATATGTGGCAGATACCTGAAGACCTTTGCTACACGATATGCTGAGAACTGGGATAAGATACTGTGCCTAGCCGAATTTGCATACAATAGTAGCACACACAGCAGTATAGGCTGTTCCCCATTCGAATGTGACCTAGGATACGTCCCAAGCATCCCATTGGACTCAATTGGGGGACTGGTGAAAGCAAGGACTAGCTATGGTATGGCAAGAAGCCAGACAGCAGAGGCATTCCAGGAGACCCTCATTACGATACTCAATAACGCTAAGAGTATGCTACGGGAGGCTCAATCCCAGCAGGAAGCAGCAACCCCACAGCGACAACCAGTGGATTTTAAGGCTGGAGATGACGTATTGCTGGCCACAGCCCACCTGCCATCCTCATATGCAAATCCAGTCACTGACGGTAATAAACTACGCCATCGCTATACGGGGCCGTTTAAAGTAATATGGGTAAGAGAGAACGCCGCAAAGCTGGAATTGTCGAGGGACTTGGGGATAGGGGAAGTGCAGAACGTAGGAGTGCTGAAGAGATATCTGCGGGAGCAAGGGGAAGAGGGCGACCCGGAGAGAGTGGCATTGCCACCGCCCCCACTGAGACGGGTGGCTGATGGGGAAGTGCAAGAGGTAGAAAGGATAGTGGATCACGAGAGGACAGGAACGAATAGGAGGAATTGGAAATACTTAGTAAAATGGAGAAGATTTGATGATAAGCATAACGAGTGGTTATCGAAGGAGCAGCTGAAGGACAGTAAGGAATGCGTAGATAACTACCACAGAATGAAGGGGCTGGAGCCGGTGGAATGGAGGATGTCAAGAGGAGAAATGAGAGAGAGGTACGGAAGGGTTAGAAAGATCACCATTAAAGTAAAGAAGGGCGCAGATGGATGAATTTTTATTGAGTAATTGTATTATTTTATAGAAGGGGGCAGTGTAGAGGTATCTTGGCAAGCTTGGCATAAGTATATAGAGAGGACGGGGGAGTGAGAGGAGAGGGTCAGCAATGTAGGAACATATATCATTACACCTACTGTACGTGAGCAGGTAAAAGAGTGAGAGGCAGAGCACTGTGCAGTACGCAGGGCTTCTTGCATAGGCTTAACTAGACTACATAGGAGATAGGATGGTGTTGTAGGTCACATATGTTCCATTACTCACAGGAGTCCGTGTTTTCACGGCCCAGATATATGGTCCTCATACCGTATTTTCTGGTTTTTTATGACCCGGCGCTACTGCAGTTACAAGGGTTGGAACATGGATAATGTGAACTTATGTTGAACTCATGTTGATATGCAAGTATCTGTGCACGGGCTGCTCAACCCCTTACCTAGCTACGGTGCGGTATACGTGTATTCACAGGTTGGTGAGAACATGTTCGTTCTGCAAGTCACTTCTGCCAGTATTGCCTTACTTCCGCCAGCATTGCCTTCAGCGTCCCTTCCAGTGTTTTTCTGCAGCTGTTTAATACTTCATTATGCTTTCTGTACATAGGCCAGGCAGAACGTCTAAGAATACAATTCTACTTCCACGCTCTACAGGAATACAAAAGCTGCAGCACGGTCCGACTCAAAGGGTTAGAAGATCTTATACCCGAGAAACGAAATTGAAGGTCTTGAGTTTCTGGCAGATGGCACGCATGGAGGATAATGGTCAGTTGCGTGCCTTATATAGAAGAGAAGTCTCCAAGTACTTTTTAATACCGGAAGCTAATATTTCATTGTGGAAGCAGCAGGAGGATAAGATAGTCAATATGAAGAAGGGCTCTCGATGGGCGCTAAACTCTACGGAAGCGACTGCGAAAGTAAAGTGGCCACTATTAGAAGAGGTAGTCTATCGAGACTTTCTTCAAGCACGAGAACAAGGGAAAATTATTAGAGGAAGCTGGTTTCGTTTAAAGTGTCGTATTGCTTATCGAGAGCAATATACACCAGCTGTTCTTAGTTTGCTGAAGAAAGCACCCCCTGTTTTCACCTTCACTACAGGATGGTTTACCGGCTTCCTTACACGACATAATATCTCCCTTCGTTTCACAACCAATAAGGCACAATCTACTCCAACCACGTACTACCACCTTATTCTTAACTGGATGCGATACAATCGACGGAACTCTCAGTTACGTAATGATATTTTAGCACCATCTGGCTTTGTACGCAAAGATATGCCTGCTCCACCACAGAAAATATATGTTAGTCGATATCCTCTTCAAAATATCTGCAATATGGATCAGACACCACTTCCATTTGAGTACCTTGATGGACGTACCTATTCCCAACGAGGGGATAAAACTGTTTGGGCTCGTGCTTTGAGAAGTGGATGGGATAAGAGACAAGCAACCTTAGTGCTTTGTGTCTTTGCTGATGGGGTATCTCGAGTGAAGCCTCATATGATTTTTCGAGGAAAAGGCACCAACTCCACGAAAACACAACACCAAGAGAAGGCACAATATGATTCACGAGTTTATGTGAGCTTTAACGATACAGCGTACTGCAATGAAGGAACGACACTGTCATGGATTAATCATGATTTAATACCGGCTTTCTGTCCAGGACCTGGGTTATTAGCTTTAGATGTTGTATCCTTTCATACATCAGATGAGGTGAAAGCACTACTTAAGAGTCATGATATTACCTACCGTATTTTCTGGTTGTTTATGACCCCGCGCTACTGCAAGTTCTCTCGTTCTTGTCCGCACGAGCACTTCGATAGGTCTAGTTGAGTGAAAATCACACCTCTTCACGTTAGATCTTGCTAGCTCCGGGTCATAAAGAACCAGAAAATACGGTATCTGTTTGGAGATACAGGGTCTTCATGTACCAATGCGCCATACCGTGGGGGAAAGTTATTGCGCGCTAGTGCTGTAAATTCTGTCCCCCACGCACTGTACCAACCCCTCTTTGGGTGGTATAACATTTTATATATATGAGATTCATTCAAGCAGTTAGCGAATTAAAAGTAAGCTATAGTGACAAGATTAGGCGATTGTATAGATTTTCAGAAAGATGCAAAACCATAGGGAAGAAAAATTGTGAAAAACTTAGTCCAGTGAGAAGACAAGCTACTCGGCGTCAGTATCATGAAACGGACCCAACCATAAAGAATAGAAAGAGACCGCCAAAATCGCAAAGTAAAAAGAAATGAGCCAGGAATATAGAGGGCCCGGGTGGATCCGAATCTCCACAAAGTGGGCAATAAACACAATACAGTAAAGAGCATCTATGATCTGGTGCCAATGGTGACATAAATCCTGTACAATTATTCGATATCGGGGTGGATTATTTGTGGAGCACCAGGGCATTCACGATGTGTCCTTCTACCCAGCCTTGATCTGGTAGAGGATCGTGTTCTAGTAATCTGCTATAAATGTTAGTATGAAGAGATTATCAGTGCATCTTCCTTTGTACAAGGCTACATCATCAACTAGACACAAGATTAATCTGCAACTTACATCTTCCCGAGATAGGCAATTTTTACCCTGTACTCCGTAGAAGCAATATTTCCCTTTTGCATAACTGCCCGAATGAGATGTTTCACTGGCTGTCCTTGCTCAAAACTGATAGGTATATCCGCTCCAGGGCCAAATCTATCAGATAGTCTTGCAATTACTCGGTAGGTCTTCTCATTGCCATGAATCACACGTTTGCCCTTGTCGTGCCGTCTCTTCTCTATTTCCTCCAGATCCTCAACCTCACCCTCTGATTCGGGCGAAGAAACGATCATATTTCTAGGTACAGAGCAGCAATACTCCGGCAACTCATAACGTGTACCCAGCTCATCATATGCACCGTGGATCAAGTTACCTAATTTCGGGAACATTAGGAATTATTCGTGAAAACACCCCTATTCCTATAAACGTACCAGTAGGGATCGTAATTCCACTAGCATTTAGAATTTCCTGTGCAGTTGCCAAATCACCATTGTCCATAGTCTCCACTGCCAACTTAAGAATATCCCAGACCTCTTTTCTCCCCGTAACCCTAGTATCGTAATACTCCTCCCTCCTCCTCATCACCTCCCCCCTCTTCAGCGGCGGTCGCGACGACCAGATGTGCAAAATCAGCGGCCGTGTCACTCGCTCCTCAAGTCGTAGCCCTTGCCGCTCTGCCTCCCGCTGAGATTCAAACTCCAGGGCCCTAGAATGGCGGCGAGATGTACGATGGCTGATGACTATATGCGATGACGATACCTGTGACCGAATTGGTGCAGGAGCCTGCTGGGGGCGAAGTTGCTCAGCGGAGTTCCGTTCGCTGACTTCTAAAGTGCTGTTGTTTGCGTCCTGAGCGCTATCGCGACTCGTAGAGATACAGCACCCCATTTCGCATGGTTAGCTGGGAGCAAGTGACTACTGCAGACAGAGATTCGTCAACTGAGTAAAGTTAAATTGCCCCTGGGCCTGACGCAGCTCAACTACGCGATTCAAGAGACAGGCAGAAGGAACAAAGACGGATGAGAAAAAGACAGTGGAACCAGGAGGGTGGAACCCCTGGGCCAAGTGAGGTGAATAGCAATTCGCTTTCGAGTGAGCGCGGGGAAACGGTAGCTGTACAAAGTTCTCCTTACCTAAATCGCACTCACTAATGATCAGTGTGAGACCACCCGAACCAAGGAGGGGCTAGTGCAAGCCAGACTACCGAACCTGGAATAATCCCCTGTAGTCTCGTGCCTACCCCCTGGAACGTGGAACACTAGTCTGGCTTGCACTAGCCCCTCGGTAGTGGAACACGAGCAAAAGTAGTCTGTTGTGCCAACCAGGTTGGCTTAGCTAGTAGAAATAGAGACCTTGCACGCACAACCCAGCTACCGGTAGCGCACTTGGACCCATGTGAGCACCAAAGGTGTAGAAACAGAGGTTTTGCAAGTTCCGATTGGCATCGCTTCTTAGTAATCATGAACGTGCAACAACTCACGATCGCAGATGACATGCTTATGTTGGGGGTGCTCAAGATTAAGCGCTTACAGAATCTTCCTCCAATGATCACAATGATCACAGGACACCTCTATATCGACCTCAATCACATTTGAGAGGAAGGAGTGCTCATAATATATTGTTTGAAATGTTTGTATCGGATATTTATGAGCTTGATGTGAACTTTTAATTCGCTACACGTAAGGCATTTTGATACTACGTGCAAAGCCTAACCTTCTTTGGATGTTTGTTGTGGACAACAATGCCAAGATCCTCCGATGTCGTCCAGAGATTTCTGCTGGACATCGATGTCAAGTTGAATCCCAGTCGGTCTTAAGCACAAACCTGGTAGGTGCATTAGCTAGTCGGGTTGCTGTAGTTAATATCAATTTTGCAAGAGCGCAAAACCTCTCAAATGCTGATGAAGTTTCCTGATTGTTGACTTTCTCACCCCGAACTCGTAATAATCAATTACCCTCAACTCTCACTGGGAAATCAAGTGTTAACATCTTTTGATCTTTCCCCTGGTGGTAGCAGCATTACTATTTATGAACAGATAAGTGGTCTAGGCTCGGATTTTGGCTTATTCTTTAGTTATGTTCCACTAGTTTTTCCGGTACTGAATTCTCAAGAGAGGCGATCTGTTCATTCATCCAGTGCGGCTCTCGGACTCAAACGGATTCCACGATGAATTAACTACTAGTAGATAACCACACAATGACAGGAAAGAACCGACACAACCTTGGGGCAACAAAATGAGCACAACCCCCCCAGAGTGCCCAAAACAACCCGAAGGGAGAAACGTTCGACCAAAAGTGCCCGCCACCAACACTCATCATGAAAGAAAACCACACAGAGAAGGAATTGAAAGGGGCATTAGTATGATTATATCCGAAATTGAAATCGGTTCCTTCAAGGAGAGGCAGAAAGCAATAGAAGAGTAGATGAAGTAGGAGTGATATAGAAACCTATGAGCTAAACTAAAACAAACATACATCGAAACAAGACCCCGTAAGCTAAACTAACCCCACATTATTTTAATACAGAAGTTCATTCCACATGCAAAAAAGCGGTATTAAGAAAATCAGATAGTAGTGGTAGCAGGAGCAGCGGTGATGGTAGTCTCCGCTACAACAGGAGTCTCCTCTACTGGGGCGGGAGCCTCAGTAGCGGCAGCCTCTTGTGGTTCTACGACAGCAGGAGCTACCTCAGGCACTGGGGGGACTTCCTCTGACTCAATCTTGGGGGCATCCTTGGCGGACTTGCTGTTCTTTCGGAAGAGACTGAGTTTCTTTGGGAGTGGGGAGGTTTGGTGGCTCTTGGAGGTGGATGGCTCCTCCTCGGTGTCAGACTTGACGTCGGAGTGCTTCTTATCCTTCTTGCCCAGAGAAAAGAAGCTCGATCGTCGCCTAGCGTCTTTTGGTGAGGAAGCCTCAGGAACCTTTTCCTCAGACTCCTTCACAGCATCACCCTCCACGGCTTCAGTGTCCTCTAGCTTGGTCTCAGAAACTTCCTCCTTCTAGAATGTGGTATTTAGCATTTGGTATGGAAGACAACCTGGGAAGTTGATGACTAACCTTGACTTCAGCTTCTAGGGCCTTGTCCTTCGATTTGAACAAGGCAAACTTGTCAAATTTGTCAAACAAAGATTCCTTTGGAGGGGAGGAGGGTGTCTTGGTGCCAGCTTCGGCAACTGGGGCTGGGGTAGCGGTATCAACGGGCTTTGCCTCTTCCTCCTTGGGCTCTTCACCAATTGGAGCAATGACTGGAGGCATATCAGACACAGCATCACGCTCTTTAACAGCTTCGACCTCCTTCTTCTTATCGAAGAGGCTGAAGAAGCTATGGCGCTTGTTGCCCTTTGGTGTGGCGACCTCCTCGGCAGCAGCAGGGCTCTCGACGGCCTTGGTAGTCTCGTCAACTGGCTTAATCTCCTCCCCTGGCTTCTCTTCTTCGGCGATAGCGACGACAGGTGCTAGAATAGTATGTCAATTGAAACTGTCCACACTGTGTGCGGAAATTATGCACTTACCCTCAGTGGATGTTTCAGCAACAACCTCAGCCTTCGGTCCCTCAGTCTTGGTTTCTTCCTCCTTCTTCCCCTCTACCTTCTCTTCCTTCTCGTGCTTCTTGTCCTTGTGCCCAAGGATATTGAAGAAAGATGTTCTCTTGCCCTTAACGGAGTTAGACCTCTTCTTCTTTCCCTTCTTGTCAGAAGACCCTTCATCCTCAGAGCTAGAAGAGTCTGAGCTGTCATCGGATTTAGCACCCTCTTCTCTCTTCTTTTCCTTCTTCTTATCTTTCTTCTCCTCATCTTTCTTATCTTCCTTCTTCTCTTCTTTCTCCTCTTCTTCTACCTTCTTTTCTTCCTTCTTCTCTTCGTCCCTCTCCTTAGCGGCCTCGACCTTGGCAGCTACGCTCTTGTTGCCTGTACAAAATTGTTAATAATAGTGTCTAAATGATCCTGTAGATCGGTATGTACTTACTAAACTTCTCAAGGGTAGCCTTGTAGCCATCGGAGCTGGTAATAGCCTCAACAACTTCCTTCGCTTCAGAAACTCTGGCCTTGATTGTTTGAACCCAGCTGTCGCGGTCGGCAGTGGTCTGGGCTCCGAAGTTCCAAACATCATTAGTGAGCTTAAGGGCGAATTTATTAGCGCCAGAAGGAGTAACATCAACAACATCAGCCTAGATGCCGAAGCATAAATTCCCGATTAGCGATCATTCCAATCATTGCAAGAGTCATGCAGCCTACCAATTTGATTATGCCAATTGGATGTGCCTTTTGAGCATCAGTTTTGGCAAAGAAAAGAAGACCCTTTCCGGTCTGTGATGCATATGCCGCAGTTGAGTGAGCAGTCTCTGACTTCTCCTTCTTGAGGTAAGCTTGAAGATTGTCGACTTCGACAGGCTCGTCTTGCAAATAGAAGAACCTCCTAGTTGAGGTGAAGCTATACAAACAATGATTAGCTTTCGCTGGAGAATTTTCGCCCGTGTAGGACATACTGAAGAAGTCCGTGTGGCTTGAACTCGAGCCATCCCTCAGTGATGGCCTCGACTTTGGCGACCTCTGCCTTTGTCTCCTCTTTCATTTCCTCCTTGACCTCTGGTGCAGCCTCGGTGGTGGTAGCAACTGGGGCAGGCTCGACAGCAGGAGTTGGTGCTTCAAGAGCTGGAGCGCCCTCAACCTTGGGGTCCTCCACAACAGGGAGGGTCTCTTCAGGCTTGATATCTGTCATGTTGTGTATTGATTGTGTGCTCAAAGGTTTACAGAGGGGCCGGGTCGAACTTCTCTGTTTGTATTCAAGAAAAGAGCAAGAAGTAATGGTCTCCTTGTCGAAGGGTTGAAGAGCGAGGCTTTTGAAAGAAAGGCAGAAGGTATGAGTAATGCAGAAGGAGAGGGAGGAAGGAGGACGGGGCTGGAGTGAAGTAGAGTATGAATAAAGGAGGGAGGGGGACAAGAAGGGGTAGAAAAATTGACTGAGGGGGGGGAAATAGGGTTGGTCTAAAGCAGCGGCGGGTGTGGAACGAAATGAGCACTAGGGTAGGTAGGCAAATGCGCTGATCGGTGAAGAAATACTTAAGGACGTGCACGAAGAGGGACAGTAATGATATGGTACTACTTAGTACTGTGTAAAAGAGCAGAAGCTATTGGACAGGGTATAGGAGATAGTCAGTCAACAACTACTGATCACAACCGGAGTTGGATGACTCCACCACCAGACTTGGGTGACTTGCTCTCTTCAGCATAACTAACAATTATCTCATGTCGCTGTTCTTGCCTCTCATCTTTCCCCAGGGCTGGCTGGGTACCTAATTCAGTAGCTCAAGTGGTATCCAGATCGTTGAGTTTGCTTCATTAAGCGTGACCAACAAGACTACCATTAAGCATCCCTGCTCGATATCGATATCGGCCTACATTCGAAGGGAAAGCTAACAGCATCGACAGAGCCGCAGAACAGAGAAACATCCAGGCCCGTCGAGGAGCACTTCTGTTCCTCTTGGCTGCGGTCGATACCAAGGTTTGTGCCCTTCCTGTCCTAGAAAACATGCTGCTTTTCACTTATCACATGATGAGGAACACTAGACATATTGATACTCTTGTGCATCCTCATACAGCCTTTTCCAAGAAATTAGCACATCGGATAAAGTGCTGCAGCTCATCTCAGCATATACCGACAAGCAGCTCAGATCCGATCCCCTGCTCCGGTTAACGACCAGAAATTTCCGTGAAAGCCTGCATGAATTTAAGTCTCTGAGAAAATTGGCAGGCCAATATATGCACACGCTTCACTCAATCGATGTTAGGAAATGTTAGCGTTTGGAATCCATGCTAATTACATCAATTGGGCAGGGATTAGCAACAACACGCCAGTGGATTTACAGATGGCACATCCAATCACCGCTTATTACTTCCGCTTCAATAGTCACAAATCTGGCACCTGACACCTTTGCAAAGGCAGATCTTCAAAAAAGCTAAGCTGCTTGGGCGACCCTCTTGTCATCAGTTGAGGTGCGCCCGTTGAAGCGGCGAGAGTAGGTGCCTCTTTATGAAGTAATCCCCCATCAGACCGAACTCCCAGAAGCAGCTTGACTAATGCGCTTGTCCGCTTTTCTGCGCGCCGCCACCCCCCCTAAATTGATTGATATGTACCAGCCCCTTCCCTTCCCACGGGTGTTAGGGCTAGACTGGCGGTACGACCGCTCTATTCTAATTTTATTTTGGTCCTTCTATTCGGTAACAAGACAAGCACAGACGGCAGGCATGCGGGCTCGAGCTGTTCTAAGCATCAATAATGGCCGTTGCGATCCCTGAGAAGTCCAGTTCCCAGATTGGGTGCCTTGGCCCTACAGAGAGATAAGACCAGTATCGACTTCCCAGCCACTCCGCCTTGGACTCAGGGGCATGAGATATGATATGAGAAAGCTTTACAAGAAGACGGTGCCAGAGACTTAGTCTCGCCACTAGGAAGTGAGAATGCCTATATTCTAATCTGGTTGGCACATAATGAGGCGTTATCTGTAGAGCTGTGGCATAAGGCTGTTGGTTATTTGTGGCTCCTGCACACGTGCCCCTTGTTTTGGCGAATAAGAAACATTGCTAGCCGAATTTGGTTCTTGACTGCGATGTGATCGGCGCTGTTCAATTAAGCAAGGGTAACCAGAACTACCGTAGCTCGACCCTTCGACGGCGAATCAAACAATAAAAATCACATAAAAATATGCAATATGTAACCTTCAAATTTCCAGACAAACTTTTTTGTTCCCCCAATCCAAGATGAAATCATAAAGCTTTAGTGATATTAGGCAGCAGTGGTAAGGATGTAGCTGTGGACACATATCAGTCGGTGGCAATATTTTTAATAAAGCGTGGAATATACAATGTAAACATACCCGGTAATGGCTGAGAGTCTTTCGCTTGTCAACTTCAAACATATCTTCATAAGTTCATAGCCCACTTCTGGATGCTCCTGTTGGAGCTTGCCCCAATTTTCCTCGTCCAAGAGCCAAGCAATCGTTCGTTTCTCTGCAACCACGGTTGCTGTCCTGGGTGTATCAGAGAAAAACGGAAGTTCCCCACATGTTGTACCCGCTAAGATGCTCTCGCTGAACCGCCCTTGCTCAAGATCATAATCTGCTCTGAACATGCCCTCTTCCAACAGATACATCCCATTAGCTTTTACCTAAGGGGATCCAAGAAGTTAGATTTTCAGTAACAATAGTTTGCGACATCGAATAATACACGTACCCCACGGTTGAACACAACAGAGCCCTGGGAAAACTCTTGTCTCTTGAAATAAGAGCAAACTTTGAACCAAAAATCTTCGTTCTTGTCAGTCAATTCCTGAAACGTTTGCAGTAGCAAAGGAAGTGGCTGTTTGAAGTGCTGCCATCGCACTGGTGAAACTGCTTGATCCTTCAGCGTCGATGCAGCAGCCTGGTAAACAAGATTCCTCCTTGGTGAGTTGAAAGCTGCATCAAAAAGCCCGCGATTCTCATTTCCATTTGGAACTTCTATAATCAATGTCAGCAAAGGGTCTAGAAGTGGTGGGTATCTCAACTTACCAAGTGATTCATGCCTATGGACTTCTTGTTGATTTACGAACTCTTTTTGACGGTAGAAGGTGCTCAACAGCTCATTTTCACAGGCTTCTAGTGCACCATTGAGGTTGACAAATATTTCAACACCTTCACCCTCATTAGACCAAACACCCACGCCTTGTAAACCTTTGCCCACTTCACTATTGGCCTCTACCCCACAAAGAATCAACTCCACATTTCGGGCTGCAACCTGCTTCCGAACCCGAGTGAAAGCCTCTGCTGCCGAGAAGTCAATTCCCGTGACGTAGGATAGATCCACGATCAGGTATCGAATTGGTCGATGTTTAAAGTTATAATCATTCAATACATCACGTATCTCCCTTTCGACGGAGGTAATAGTCCCGAAAAACATGTAGCCAGTCAACTTCATCACATAAATCTGCCCACCCACTTGCTGTAGGAAGCGTTGTTGAATCGGGTGTCGTCGTACAGTTGAGCGGGCAACCACACCAGTATACACACCCCGGATTGGTGACTTTTGAGATGTCTGCACGACGTATGATACACAGGCTAGGACTATTCCAATAAGTATCCCAATAACAAAGTCCCATGCCCCCATGGTGACAACGATCGCTATGATCTAAGCCTAGAGTCAAAGTTAGGTTCCTTACATAGCGAGAGGAAAGACCTACAGTTAGGTACTCCAAACGATGTACTTTGCCCCATGTATCATATAATGCCTCCCGTAGGAGCTCCAAACCCAAATAAAAAATGAGAGCCCCAACTACCATTACCGGAATATAACCAATGATATCAGGTCCAATCATCCACATTCCAATAGTACCGATAGCTAGCATCACTCCAGCAACTCGACTATTTCCCCCACTTCGGATGAATAGTACACTATTTGTATAAACCAGATAGTTCTAGGGCTTCAGTGTCAGCAAATGAATGCCTGGCTGTCTCGGGATAGGAATACCTGAATGCTACCACAGAACCCCGAGAGCGCATTACTTATCCCATGCGCTATCAGCTCTCTGTTAACATCCAAATTGTCTTCACCTGTAGACACGCCGAGTGCAGGCACATTAATGGGAACATGCAAAATTCCAAAAAATGTCAAGGCGAGCATGGCTGGAATTGTACTAAGTAGTGCTTCCCAATTTGTTTCCTTGAAGTCTGTCATGCACATTAGCTAAAGTTCCCAGGAACCCAGTGATGTGAGCAATTTACCATATAATGTGTAGAAGTGCCAAAATGGAACATCTGCGGGAGGTTGATGGAAAACCCATCCCTTCTCACGTAGATCGGGAAAGTTTAATTGCGGCACGGCTAGGACAACAATGTAAAACAGACATAATAATGAAATGAAGTAGATTGCGTCCAGAAGTTGATGTCGAACAAAATGTTTGACGGTTGTGAGCGCAAGTGCCAAGCCCAAAGGTACCGTCCAAAGAAGTAACCTCGAGGACTCAAGTAGTTGATTCAGCGTCTCAAGGTCATAATTAATGTTTCCATCTAGCCTAGCGGATACCTCTATACCCGTAGCAACGAGAAACCAGCCAACACCACCGATGCAGCCCAGAAGGATATGCCTCGGAAAAAAGCTTGTCAAGGACCCTAACCTCATATACCCGAGCAAGAAGAAAACCAATCCAGTGATAACTGAACTCATCGAGAATGCCAGGATCGTAGTCGCTAATACTGCCCTCCGATTACCCTTTCCAACCCTTGTCAATATCGTGAAGGCCATCTTATGAAAAAAAGGAACAACTTCGATCTGTGAGAAAGGTCAATAACCAAAACGGAGCCGAAAAACGTTTGAAAGCATACCATTTCTGAACCAACTCCACCCTTAAAGACACTACCACCGCACGAATAGACTAACTGTGCGACGATGCAGCTCATGTAAAACATGGACAAGCCATCCGCTCCAAGGCCGCTAAAGACAGTCTGCCCAAGGGGAAACAATATCATGCCTATGCCCTTGATTAGTGGCACTTTCGTGATGTATAGAATGGATATACAAACCATATGATAATCCATCCAAAACATTCAATAGAAGCCCCAGCACAACCGCGGGAACGTACCCTACTGGCTTCACAACAATGCTCTTCCATAGTTCCCTCTTGTTCAACCTTCCGTCCTCGTGGGGAAAGACACTCCTAGCTAAGCCTAAAGTTCTCGTCTTTGGCCATGTCAAAACTCTATGGATTGTCACCTTCGGTATTTTTGAAGCTATGTTTTGGTTTTGGGACTCAATATCAGAATCGTGATTTTGACTGTTATATGAATTGTACCGATTGTGATAAAGAACTGATTGTTGCCCTTTGGACAGTAGTGATGATCTTTCATTGAGATGAGGCCTTTCCACATTATAGTGACCATTTTCATCTCGCCTGTCATCTTGGGGCGTTTGAGGAGGAGAGGCCTTGAGCAAATGTGTCAGATATGAGGTACGAGATGTTTGTCCACTCAGTTGTCGAGCTGGGGATGATGGTTCGGATACTTCGGTGATGGGTTCGAAATCATGTTGTGAATCGGCATTTGCTGGCCTTAGAAATGGCGCTGGTAAGCTGAGATGGGGTGGATCACCGTCGGCACCATTGCTATGCGGTGTTCCCAGGATTGCCGGTGAGAACCTACTCTGATATGAATTAGCAGCCTCTGATAGGGCATAAGTAGCCAATTCAGCCGTCTGATCACGGATAACATGGGCGGGTTGATGAATGCTTTCCGTGTGCCCTGTTGGAAATAAAATAAGCCAGAATACGGCAATCGTCGTGGCAGTAGGCAATCCACTCACAACTGGGATTCAAAGGGTGATATGAACTATGAAAAAAGGACCTAGCCGGTTGTTTGGCTTGTGCAAGTATAGGTGTTGTAACTGGAGAAGAACTTCTTTCATCATAAGGATATATTGAGCCATTGTGGTTTACGGACCGCTCCTCTCTCCAGTGAAAGGATCTGATGGACGACCCAGACCCGAGTCTAGGTCTGAAACTGTTAGACATCGATGTATCGAGTCCCGGGAAGCCGAGATCGATTGCTCGCCTTATCGAGTCTCGCTTTGGTCGTCCTGTGTGAAGTGGTCTGGTTCTTGTGAAGCTGGAACAGAAGATGTGACGTCAACCGGCAATGGTAAAGCAATTCTCGCCTGAGAGAAGTGAAGTTTGATTTCGAAATTTAGACTCAGTAATGCCATATAGCAAAAGCCCCTACGTCTCAAACTTTTTACGCAATTGTATGGCTTGATGGCGAAATTTGGCTTGGGCCAGTTCCGGCACCGGCAACTTATGGGGAAAGCGAAGCTCGCCCATTTCTGACAGCTGCAGGAAGCACTCGCAAGAGCTCTTCCGCACCCAACCACCAGATTAATTACCGGTAGTCTAGATCAAGTTACAGAGCACTAGCTTTGAAAAAACTCACTTTGTGGTGGCGGGGACGGCGATATTATTTAGGCGAGCAGCAGTGTGCGATACCCTAGATTAATACAGTGGCACCAACGTCTTCTTTCTTCTATGAAGCATGAAGCGGTTCTTTAAATATCAATACGCAGGTACCTACGTACATGGAAGAGTGCTCCTGGAGTCTTTACAATCCCTGCTCATATGTGCATACAGCGCCTCTGCACACACCAATGCATAATATGCAGAGCGCGGTTGTGTGAGGACAACGTCTGCTCGAGATTGTGAGATTCCAACTGGGTTTTGTACAGTCAATCAGTGAAACGCGATGTCGGCACCACAAGCACACGTACAAGTGATACCAACTAGTTATGCTAGTATTGTCAGGGAGTAATAAGTAAGTTTGATAAAGGCGGAAATATCGATGGATAAAGGTGTGTCAAAAAGAGAGATTGACGTCGGTTGAGACGGCAATTTTGAGTGACATACGAGTTAATACAGGTATGCAGAACATGATCAAACCTTGGACAATGCTACACACACTGGTCGGCTCCCTAAAATTACGGAAGTAGCTGGAGATAAGGTTTTAGAGGTCAAAAGGAGTATCAATACAAAATCTTGCTATATAGCAAGAAGAGCTGGTATTCCAGTACTTTAAGTCGATATCTAAAAGGCAAAGGATATCGGAAGTGAATTCCTCAAACGAGACCTAAAGCACATCAGTACAGCTGCTGCTCGACTTAGATGGGCTATCAAAAGTAGATATTGGACTGAGGAGCAGTTGGGAATTGTAGTTGGGAATTTATATTTGGATACTACAGGAGTGTGAAGTGGGATTAGGCATGAAGGTGATCATCCGTGCCAACCAGACTATGATGTTCTCCAGATTGAACATGTATGACGCTACCGCATCCACTGGCGAACAACGATCCTTGTCAGTTTAAAAATAATACACCTATTTTATCACCTTTACTGGCTCGACCTATGTCTTTAAACTGACATGGATCGTTATACACCAGTGGATGCGGTACCTCAAGAGGATTTTGTGCCGAAAGCTTGTTTCCTTACCTACATACAAAGGAAGAAGCATAGAAATGGATTCTTATTGGCCAGCTGGAGTTCTCTTAACATCTGCCTCGATGGGTTGCTGCTGGTACTGAGGAGTACTCTATCTTGTACATATTTATTTAATGTAAACGTCT
Source organism: Terfezia claveryi (assembly GCA_015179025.1). Taxonomy (NCBI): domain Eukaryota; kingdom Fungi; phylum Ascomycota; class Pezizomycetes; order Pezizales; family Pezizaceae; genus Terfezia; species Terfezia claveryi. Next base: position 130,946 of record WHUX01000083.1, read on the forward strand.
AGGCATGTGACAAGTAAATATCTCCACTTGGTCCGGTTATGTAGTGCTCATTACAGTACCACGACATCGCATATCTGCTTATTAGGGCCGATCGCTGCATATAAAAGGAAGTGTCTTACGTGCAGATGCCTAAATACCTATATAGGTACATGTATTTCGCGGTGGGTACGAAGGTTTGAGGCTCAACCCAAACCTATTTTTGACGTCCGTTGAATTGTCAAAATTCTGCATATTAGATTAGCCGATATTCATAGTATGTATGACATTCCACAGACACGTATGTATATAAATCTTGACTTTCTTTTTTCTTAGAAAAAGTACATATATGTTGCGTGGTAATCTTAGATTTCTAATCCTTTCCGCTTTGGTATGCCTTTCTGAGTTATATCTCAAACCAGACTATATATCTCAGAATCTCAGTGGTCTGGTTGTAGTAGTCTGGTTGGCACAACACCTTCCTTTGATCTCAGTTAGGCGGGTCTGTTGTGCCAACCAGCTAATATCTCAGCACCTTTACCGAGCATAGATTGATTATTGGCGGACCTGAAGGGCGATTGTTAGTAGGTAATGTAAGCGACTTGCAAACCATACAGTACAAATTATGTGGAAAAAAAAGATCTTGAATTTATAATTATGCAAGCCACGGCCTCTATTACGAGTAGCTATAACGAAATGATCCTCGAGAAAGATTTTTTAATGCTGATGTCGTCTGTAAGATTACAAGGTTATGACGAGGAATCTTGGAAACAAGCAGATATTGCTATCGCAATAGACTTAAGCTATCAAGGATATATTGACGTCAGTGCGGTCTAGCCGCTTATATACAGTACTTAGATCCAACTACCTATTCCACACCTTCCGAACTGGGAACCCCTGTTATTCATTGCTACTTAGTCTGGTTGGCACCATTGCAACCATCAGGTCTGATCGAGACTACATCACCTTACGTTTTAGGGCGTCCGGCGAGAGTACTGGGAAAACTGGTGAATAAGACTCCTTGTCTGTATCTTTGCTCTTTCCTTTTTGTGGTAGGGGCGTTACTAGTTGAGGGCGGATTAGCGTCCTTGACTCTGATTTTGAGAGTATGATTCAGATACAGACAAGGAGTCTTATTCACCAGTTTTCCCGGTATTCCATACATTGTCTTACATTACTAAGCATGGGGCGCTTGTAAATTGATACATGCAGGCCGGTTTTACTCTGGTTAGCACAAGGGCCGGTTTATATTCTCAGCTATAAATTAGTGTCGTTGCATTAGGTGGATATATTCATTATGACTGGCTAGTAGAAATGTAATGAGCGACTTTGAAGCTGTCCGCTGCGGATTGACTGCTACAAGCTACACATATACGCAATAGTCAACACAGGACGAGAAGGTACCCATGAAGAGCGGATAGAGATGCACAACTTCAGGCTGGAGCTATGAAAAAATTGCAGAAGTTTTGGATTTCTACTCGTACAATTGGGAGAATTTGTTGGACAACCACGGATCTTGGTCATTGTCTTGCATTGGAGTTTAGATGCTCTAAAGCGAAAGCTACGAGGTCGACATAAGAAATTCAATATCCCGCAACTTCAGCAGCTCATTGATATTGCAACCCAAGACTCAGTATCACGTTGGTTCACTTTCACAGAAGTAGCAGAGCTTGCTGATATTCAAGCTTGTGAAAGTGTTCTTCGAGTTGCCTTTGGCTAGAAGGAAACCTTTTCTAGATGTAGCCAAAGAAGACTGGCTGGCGGGATTATTTGGATAGAAGAATCATAAATTCATTTGAGTGGGAAGGGTATGAGAATAGATGAGCGGAGAGCCGTGAGTCCAATGAATGAAGGAAACGAAATATCAATGTGAGGGACCGTGTGAACGGATACGAAATGAAGAGAATAGTAGTTGTGTATTTAACTGCTGTGATCTGGATCTCGATCAATCTGATACCCAGTAAAGTGGGAAATACACAAGCTCACATGCATCTGTTGAGTCCATATGAGATGTCATATAAAGCACATATATATGTGCGGAACCTTAACACACGTGAAAGGGCATGTGGGTCTGACGGTACAGCTAGGAGGGCTGAACGACATGTAAGACATTCTAACCAAAGGAGGAAGGATATGGGTCACAAGAAGAATTCTATGAAGATTGCCTGGTTCCAAAAATTTCCAATCAAAAATTCTGTTATGATCTGGGAGGCTATATGAGGAGCTAGTGAAGGGTCGGTATCTCCGGTGATTGTATGGAAGGAGGGCTGAGGAAATATTAATTCACAAACTTACTGTGAACATGTCATTCGTCCTGTGCTCTACCCTTAATGGTATGATGTTAGTCAGGAGTGGCACGCAAATAGATGAGTATGGTATGGAATCACTCTTTTGCTTCATCACCAGATCTCAATTCTATTGAAGCCATTTGGAGAAAGATTAAAGCACGGCTTAATAAAAGAGCTGATAGAGCAACAACGGCAGAGGCGGTTTGTCGTCGGATTCAGGAAAAGTGGGCTATGCTTACCAAAGGGGAGATATTGGAACTTGTAGATAGCATACAAGACCGTATCAAGGCTGTTATTGCAGCCAGCGGTGGCCATACAAGATATTGATGTGTTCTCATTCATTTAAAATAGCCTGCTTAATGCACGCCGCATGCACGACAATAATTTATAGCAGTGCCGAGTAACCAACATTTTCTTTTTTTATAGTCTAAGACTTCGATTAAAGGTTCGACCTACCGGTAAGCTTTCGGTACAAGAAGCGAGTCCAGCTCCGAGCCTAGGAAAAGACAGAAAGTACTACGAGAGGCTTGTGCCAACCAGACTATGGTATGCGCGTCCCTACAGTAGTTACACATCAGCTACCTAGGGTACTAATTTCTGGGGAGGTTTCACCCTTATTTTCAATAAATGACTGAAACACAAGCCGTCTTACACATAATGTCGTTACCGGTAATGGTAGTGAGTACGCCAAGAAATTTAGCTTAACTTAGTTTTATCAGCCCACTCTTTCCTTCCCTTACTATACCTGTAGATACCTCTTATGTATGAACGCTAGTCTGGATTTACCCCTAGAACTTCCTTCTCTACCCATAGCACTTTCTGATTGAATTTACATACACGATAAAGAAGTACCACTCATCCAACCACCGTACTACTTCACAGTCTTGCTTGTGTATCAAGCTATGAAACTGTCGCGCCCCACAACCATGAGCTATGACCAACAACAATGTTCAACATCCTTCATGTGGGTAAATAAAATCAACAACAGCAGCCAGATATTACACTTGCAGATAGCACCCGTCGAAAGCATTAAAAAAATCAGATAACGCCTGGGTACCTGTCATCTATGCCCATAGGTGTGGCTCATTCAACAACAAAGCTTTGACCTGACATAACCAACCGAACAATGAACGCCCTTGAATCAAACACCGCCAAACACCGAGTGAAAACAGCCAAATTCTGACAGTTTGAGCTGTGAGTTGAAAATATCCTATCTTCACGCTGTTATCTTCCATAATACCCCCTAGTATACCTCTATTAGATACCAGTTTCTCGATACGATTATTCCAAGCCACTTTGGCTACTTTTTTTTTATCGTTTTCATATTATTCCTGTAACCATTCATCATACTTGAGGCCGGGCCCGGATCCTTCGTCTTTAATAATGGTCCATGGATCATTATTATCCATGAATCCATGCATACTATCGTGATATGCAGGTAGCGAGTGTATATCAATAGCTGAGTCGATAGGGCTGGTACCATACCCTTCGAAGTTCTCACAAAAGTTCTGCTCTCCACCGGTATTTTGGATCTCTTGGTATGTTGTTCCTTCCATGTCTGTCTGAAAAAGCGGGTCTATGTCAAAGGTGCCCATCTCGAATCCCTCATCGATATCATCTGTCACTCCGCATTGTGCAGTCTGATTTTCGAAGGCACCAAGTTGACTATTCCCATAATCTTGAACAAGCAACAAAGGATCGACTTTCGAGTTTTCCTGCATGGCTTCTTCGAGTCCCTCTTGGCTCCAGCCATAGTCGCCGGTGTACACACCCGACGTCATCCAAGGCTGGCAAAGAGGAGGATTTGAGGACCGGCCTGGGCCTTGGGTCTTTTGAATTGTCACATCTTCAATTACTGCGTCCCCGTTGGGCACGGGAGTAGCGCGAGAGGCCTGGACAGTAGTTTGATAATACTGACCAGTCATGTCCGTGCTTCCCATGCAGATGGGTGGCGTTTTCCCAGGATTAGTTGCTGCGAAAGAAGATCGCGACGCACCGCCCTCCCCCATGCCAGAGAGGTCGAGATACTTCTTGTTCACGATGATAGGACCTTCTTGAAAGTTCGCGCCTTTGGTTTGCTTCTTCGCGTGCCGAGGGAGTCTCTTCCTCTTGTCACTGCCGTTTTCAACATACTCGGGGTTATCTCCCGGATCCTCCAGGTCACTTGCTTCGGATTGATCAGCCTCTTTGGCGCCTTTGCGCTTCCGGGTCGATTGGGACTTGCTCGGGGAGAATTTGTAGCCGGGATGGGCAGCCTGGTGGTTCATACGCTCGATCCTGGCAAGGTCGTTGTATTTGCAGCGAATATATTCAGGTTCGAGCGGCCAGCTCTCACCACTAACCGCAGAGACAACTTGATGGTTATTTTGAAGGCACCATAATTTGGTCCTCTCTGCATAGGCAGAACGATACAGCATAAATGAGTTCATGGGCCGTGTGATGTAACCACTTCTCTTGGTTACCTCCTCATGTCTCACAGACTCTGTACGATTGACCCAACTATCCATATCCCGTACCGGCAGGTGGTGATAATTTTGGGTCAATTCACTCAGGGGTTGGTGGAGCTTTGGAAGCTTTGGCCTTTCTGCTTTCTCGGCGGATGCCTTGCGTAGCCTTGGTGCTCTTCGAACTCTTGCAATTGTTTTTCCACTTTCTGGAAACTTTACAACCGTGACCCGCCGGGACCGTTTAGCGGAGGTTAATGGAACCTCCATCGGTGACGAATGCTCGTCAAGCTGGAGATACTGCTTATATAGTCAACTTCGGTCCATCACTCTCGTTCCCGAATTTCTACTTACTAGTTGGTTCTTGTCATAGATATTACTCTAAGATACATTAGCAAGAATCTCCATATTGCCACAGGAGTCAACTCACGGTCAGCAGGGATAGCTCCTCACAGTTTGTGAAATGGCTCATCGGGGTGGGTTGGTTCTAAGCAATGGCAATCAGATTTAACCATACACAATGTGTGGGATGAACATCATACCAATATTTTCATTTCTTCTTGCCGATCTGGCTCAGAAGTTGTGTATATTTCCTAAGCTGTTTAGTCTGGATTTAATGGATTAATCAAGGAAGTGGAAACTTACTCCACCAAATATGGAATTCTTTGCCTGAGCAACGGGGCTCTGTGCTACATAACTTTGGAGTTGATCGAGGGATGATTCCACTTGGGAAGGCAACTGCAGTCCCTCAAACCTGTTGTCAGATATACCAGAGAAAAAGCCGCCGTTATTCATGTCCTCCGAATCTAGATCTGGTGTGGAGTCTTGATAGTAGGTCTGTCGGTCTGGGGCATACGGGGAAGGGTCATTGTTCCCGTAACTTAGTTTTGATGACGCTTCTGTCAAACGATGTAAGTTGAATCGATGATATTCGGATTCAGTTGATGGCATTGAAGGGACGCGGGGCGTGGTTCGAATCATTGCGGCCATATTGATAGTCACAGCCGCACCTATTCTGCACGGCAATAAGGCGAAACACTCGATTTCCGGTTTCTAGGGGTGACGGCACAGATATCTCGTTGTCAAAGCGCAGCAAGATCTCAGAAGCTGCTACGGTGGGATTTTCGTGGATTTATGAAGAAATCTGGTATGCAAGAAACGATACCGGGTAGAGGGTACCCAAATTATGTTCAACAAGCTTAGAGTAGGGGGCCTGCTCTTTGTCGTTGGATGTGGATGGCAATGCGTGTGCAAGTACCCAACTTGCACATACGTTTATCAGGAAATCTGCGATACTTCTTCAGCTATGGCCACTGAAAATTCTCCAAATTTCTTTCTGAGGATGGTTCATCCGAACTTTGTGTTACAAGCAAACGCGGAACTGCAGGTGGGTACTGGATTTTATGCCTGGGGAAAAACCGAGAAAATGGACGAACCTGTACAGATGGTAGCATGCATATACTACCGCTGCGAATATCTACACCGAAGTTGTTAAGATCTGACTTTCGGTGTTTTTGCAGTCCTTCTGTTACGGCGAAATGTGCAAACACCCAGGAGAAGCCGTTTCGGTGATCCTTTGTCTTTTTAAGAGTCTGGCCAGTGTTTGGAAGTCTTTGTCTTGATGTACAGGATCACGAACTTGGGACTAAGTGACAGAGCAGGGCACTATTAAGTACGACAGTGCCAGGAGGAGCTACCAAGTGCCCTAATGTAGAGGCAGCCTGTTTCAAACGATTCGGACGCCTCGAAAGTATGGGCTCCACATTCTCAACCATCCACCACGATTTAGAGACTGTGGGCGCGAGAACACAAGCTAATAAGGGAATATGAACAGGATGTTAAGAGAGAGTCCAGTGTGGATTGTTTCATTTTCACACTGGTCGGTATGGGTGCCACAATCCATATGAGGAAGTGACGTGGAGAAGCAAACAGAGCCCTAGTTGCCTCTGTCACTAGTTGGCGAGAACAGTCCAACTAGCCCGGCGATTATGAATCTGTACATTGGGTCGGTGCTGATATCACAGCTTTCCTACGTTTACTTATCTTCTACAGCTTTTGCACATCGTGATTTTCATTCACGGGGGGTAGGTGCATCCGGGCCGGGCTCTGCTTCGCGAATCTGTACCTAGCCGACTGCACACATCCTCTGGATCCCCTATATGTATCTCTGCGGACCCAATGCACAACCGGGAGGTAAACCTTGACGGGAGAGCAGCAGCCTGGATACACAGGGGGAAACTAAACCCAGAGTACACCAAAACCCTGTTTGCTTTTTCAAAGTCTCACTGCAGGCTGCTACATGCACCTGTTCGTCCCATATTCACCTTTTGCAATCCGTGTAGAGGCGGGTGTGGCCTGCTACATAGATTGCTATGCATGCTTGGACAGTACCGGTACCGGTACCCAATCAAACGGCCTGCAATGCCGTTGTACGCATCCAGTACCACGGCGTTTCGGAAACCAACACGACATCATTACATTCTGAATCACACGCCGAGTAGGAACGGTTGTCCCAGTTCATTGGTGGCGTTTCTTCGATATCCTGTCACCTGACAGGATCTGTGGTGTTGTACTTTTCAGCAGCTGCTCTACGGCCGTGAGTTGCAAAAGATGTACGGTAGGTAGCTCGTAACAGGGTAAATTGAGTGTGGTATGTGTCGCCCAGTAGCAAGCGGCAAACGACAAGTATGATTCTAAATGGGGTTGACATCGTCTTGATACTACACATGTAATGTAAGCAGTTATCTGGAATAATATCTTTGGTTCGCAAAGAGCTTAATACATAGATATTCTCCCGCATCCGTCGTGATATTGCTAGCATTTTGAGGGTAAATCCATGGCCATCACTCAATTAATTCCCACTAGGCTTAGACTAAGCCTATGCCCCAGCCACCGTTCCTACCAGAATTATTTCAGATTCTCAATCAGGAAATGAAAACGAGATCTAACCCCAATATCTGGTTGAATACGCGCCGAGGGGGCTAAGTAGTGTGTACTACAGTCCCTACCTACTACCAGTATCTAGTTACTTCTCTTGGGGTTTTGGTATGAAGTCAGGAAATCCCAATCAATCCATCAGTGCGATCACAACACAATAAGCTTGTGGTATATCTCAGCATAGTGCATATATATAGTACATCCACAATGTAAATACATCTCTGACCTCTTTTCGATTGCCTTTACCGATTACCGGTTTATGCAGATCGGAGTACTACTCTAGGAATGTACAGTTAAGTTAGATGATTACTTATCCTGTCTGTTCCTGGTCGAAGATCATGCACATAATGCGGAACTCCGAGATTTTCGGAATGCGGGAAACATATGAACAAGGGTCAACCTTTCGCTTAAGTAATTTGTGGGGCATTTCAATGTTGACATCTGCGGGATCTGCGTGTTGCATACAACATACAGTTCACATATCCTAAGGACCGAAGATGGAGAATATTAATTTTCTTTTGGTTTTCTTATCTAGTACGGCACTGCACGATTGGGCCTTGCACATTTCCCGGGCGTGACGGCGGAAAGAGTAGTCTTGCAGGCACGGGAAAGAGTCCAAACCCAAGTCTAATTACCGGCAAGCACTCCTAACATAACATCGTACAATCCAACTCAACAGACAAGCCCTCCAGTTATGTAACGGTATGCATACAGCTTACTTCAAGCAATAATAAAATTAAAAAAAAAAAAAAAAACTGGAATTCAAGGTAATGTATGTAAGGTTCGTTCGTTCGTAACCGACCTAATCTAAATGCGGCCGAATGGATGTAAGTTCAAACCTGCAAAAAGGTGTGCTTCATTTTCTCAAGTGGCTCTCGCCCTCTCACATATCCCAATGATTGTTTTGACTGACTGAGCATTAGAAAGTCTCATTTGCATGCGATTCTTTGCTGAGTAACAGCCCATATGGCTCCGTATCATTGGCAGGTCGTGTTTGCTCTTGGCTTAGAGTATTTGTTACGGGGGGCGACTTGTTGGGAAGGGTAGGAGTATCAGGTTGAATCTCCTCCCTGACCCGAGCCTCTCTCAGCTCCTTCGCCTTAGAAGCTTGTTGCGGGGGTTGGATCTGAGAAAATCTCTCTGTGGATTTCGGGGTCGCATGGTTCACAGGGGGGAGAACACCATCAGCCTCCTGTGGTGGTGGAGCATCTGTGGTCCCGTTGGCTTGATTCAAGCCATCAGTGGCTGGAGCGTCATGAGCTTGCGCTTGTAGTGGTGGGTGGCCATTAGAAACGGGAAGGTTGGGTGAATCAAGCTTATTTGACGAAGGCTGTTCTTGGACATCGTTGGTATTGGGGCTTCTCCTTGGTGATAGAGGAAGTATGTCTGATTTAATTCTGGGGCCAGGGACCACCCTGATTGGGGAATCTTCGTAGTGTACCGTTGGTAATTTCAGCTTGATGGTAATCTTTGGACTTATAGATGCCGGTGCCGGTGATTGCGCTACTTCCGCTGGAGGCAAGCTTACAGGGTGTTCTTCCCGATGCAAACACCTTTCACAGATGAATTCTTTGTTCTCCGTCCCAGGAGAAAGATTCAGACATGCTACATGCTGCCAGACCTCACACTTGTCACATGCCACCTGGGGTGTCCCGTCGTCCTGGATGAAAGGTCACAAGTCAGCTAGTGAAAAGCGGGCAATACCTATGAGCCGTATCCTCACATAGTTATTTCCGTGTACGCCGCAAATACAGTCAAATATCCATCCGTCAGTAGCTCTCGCTTGCTCCTCCTCCAACTTCTTCTTTTCAAGCTCCTGCTGCCGTGTAGACAGTCGCCCTCCCTGTGCTGTACTGTCGGAGTCATTTCCAGACTCTTTGTTTGGTTCCAGCCTAGTCCGAGAGAGGCGCCCTTCTCGTTCTCTTATTCGGCGCTCTCTCGCAGCTAATCTTGATTCACGTTCCTATAGGCATGGCTGGTTAGAATGCCTCTCTTATGCTTATAAACTCCCGAAGAAATATGGCTTACCCTTCCTATCCGCTCTGCTCGCTCAGCTGCTTCCTTCTGGGCTCTGCTTTCCTCTTGACGTTTGCGCTCCGCTTCTGCTTTCTCCTCCTCCTCCCTCTGGCGAGCTAATTTGGCATCGATACGGCTGGACCTTTTCCGATTCGCTACCGCAGCTTCAATAGCGAGCTGCCGCTGCCTAGCAGCTTCCTCTCTTTTCTTCTCCTATGATTTCCAGATATGTTAGTCACCTCCTTCCTTCTTGAAATAGGGACTCAGGTACCTCTTCAGCCATATGGAGCACAGGAAGGACATCATCGATTAGATAAGAGCGCAATGCCCTCTCATTTTGATCCTTGGACTTCTTCCATTTCTCAATGAACTGCTGATATTCCTTAATGGTAGCACAGACACAGGTCCACTTCATACTTTCCAGCATGACCTTCTCAGGATCACCTTCAGGTGTCTCTTGCTCGTCATCCCCGAACTGTCCATTAGTGAGTCTCCGGCGCTTGGAAGGTCGAGCAGCACTTTTCTTTGGGTTTTTTTGAGACTTCGTAGTCGAGGGAACCTTCATTGGTGTTCGCTGATAGAGTCGGTTATCATCAAGCAAAAAGTAGGTGTTATCCTGGGAGTCAAATCCACAGGGTTCAACTCGCTGGAGCCCATTTATTAGTACGTACGTTGGGCATAATAACAAAACACCATAGAATCACAAACCCATTCTTGCTGCTCCTTATCAGTAGAATCCCCGAGCTTCTCACGCAGTCTGTCTGCATGTATAAGCGACCATTGTGATAATTGGTGTAATACTTTTACCTATGCTTCTGCGTTAGCTAAGAGTTCCGTTGTAAAACTCACGATTAGACCTTAATACTTTCGTGAGGACAGATAAATCTGCAAAACTGACTGGCTCTTCACCGTCACCAAGAGGGTTGACCATAGGTTTCTTTGCTAAATATTGCCGTCTGGTGTAGTCATCAAATTGGTCGTCACTATTACCAATGTTGAGATACTTTCGAATCAGCCCGGAGGCCACTCGAATTTGACCGAATGGAACAACGCACACCAAACCCTTATGAGAAGAAACACTGCGAAGCAATGCCATTTTGATTTGAGGAATAAAATTATCAGGCGCTGTTCCTAGGAGCTCGGCTTCGAGAGCCTATAGGCGATGCTTTCACATTAGTGACCCCTCTTCCCACAGCAGGCGGAGAACTGTTCGTCGAACCTCAATGCTCCAATTGTCCGGAATTTTAAGAGCAGCGCCGAAGATAAAAAGGTATTGTCCTAGCGAAGCAAACTCCCAGCAGTCACGAAGCTGTTGTTGGATAGAAGGACCGTTTCCATTTTGGTGAGGAGAGTCCTCGTTGTGCACCGACTGAGGTCTTTTCCGGCGGGTAACCATGGTTTGATTGGACTTAAGCTGACCGACCTGCGGGATTGAACAATGAACGAAAATATTAGGTATTAAGATCACCAAAGATAGAGAAGTGGAGTGATTCAAAGTTATCGAAGGGCAATGAGGGAGAATGTGGTATTGGTCTGTTTAGTGCGCAATGCGGGAAGACGCGTGGAGTCAACTCGCGAAGGCGCTGCGGAAATTGTTTTTGAGCCTCATTTTGCCTTGGCGCGTAGAGGCTTCAGGGTAACGAGAAACGCAACTGCAATGTTCCTTGGAGACGTGTTTGATTCTACTTCTCAAAAGATTATAGACCATTAACTCTTTTCCGGGAAATGGCTTTGATTTTAATTATGTGTTGGAGGTCATGGGGGGGTGGGTGTTATGTTAGGATACAAAATGTTCATGCGTCATTCTATGGAGCAGATACAGTGAATGTATTGCCGATACCATGCAGGCTTATTGGAGTAGGTCGAGGCTACGCTCCCACAGCAAATATGGTACCTCGTTACTTGATTAAAAGAATGCATAAAAGACCAAACAAGGCCCGTCACGGTTCATCAATCATCATCACCATCGCCATCATCTCCAAAAATTGCCTTGAACACATCGTCCGCGGCCCTCTCACCTTCTAAAGCCTCGTTTGTTTCCAAGTCTACTTGCATAACACTTTCTGCTGCGTTAGGGAGCTCGTAATTTGCGTCCCCTTTGACTTCTCTCATCATCTCTATGATGTCACCCCGAGGAATTAATTCTTTTGGACCTCTCTGTGGCGGTTGTGGCCGAATGGGTGATTCTCCAAAGAGTTGTGTGGGTAGTTGCATGGATGAAGACGCGTCAAGGTGAGTTAGCACCCCGGAGCCTGGTTTTATGCCATTCTCATTTTTTAAACCAGATTCGACATGCTTAGGTGGTCTGACATTGAATCTTTTGCAAAGGAGCCTCGTTGGCCAGAACTCTTCAATTGTTCGTGTCAGTCCGCCGTACATTCCCATTTTTGCTGCCTGCTCCGCCGCAGAGAGTTCTTTCTTTTGCGGGCGGTGGATAAGGGTCTCTGGGTTCGTTGAGACTACCCCTTCATCGGTTTTGATCTGTGACATAGCTGACGTTGAAGAGGTGAATCTACTTGAGATCATACCAGATGCTGGCTTGAATATTCGGGCACAATTTGCAAATTCATTAAGCTCATTGACCCAATCTCCATTGGTCATACTTGGCTTCTATAGGGATGTTAGCTTGTTTGAAGCATCGATTAATCTGGTGAGAACTAAATACCCTATCAGGCAAGCCTTCTCGTAATCCAGCTTGTATTTCCAAAAACTTTCGATATCTTCCCCTCTTCTCAATATCATCAGCATATGGCATGAAACCTCCATCCAAAGCACCCAAAGCCACCGTTTGAGACAGCTTGGGTACAAGGCCGGCCGGAGGCGAGGGTGTATATCCCGGGGGCGGTGCTTCGTTTAAAGCCTGGGGAAGGTTTGATTTCCCAGTAGCTGCTGCAACTCTCTCTCGAGCCGCTGGAGACATATAATCAAAGACTGACTTTCCAGGGAGCGGCGCCTCTCCCAGAAGAGCTCCCCTTGACCGAAGGTCAAGCGTTATATCGGAGCTAGAGGCTCCCTGTGGCAGTTGTGGTGGATTACGACTGTTAGTATCGGCGAGTTGAGGGAGTGTGGGGGTCCAACCCTGCGGGACCTGAGGTGGTGGATACCATCCGTCTTTAGTCTGTATCGGTTCTGGGGCTATAGTAAAGCCTGGAAGAGGTAACCGCCCATCAAAGCATCTCCTGACATTGGAACTGGTTTTTGAGGGGCCGATCTTTTTTGATATAAAAACATGTTTTGCAGGAGCCATCAGCTTTGTACAGGGCTTTGTGGTTTTCTTCTTGTCACCACCGATAACACGGTTATAGGTAGTTTTTGGTTTAATTTCGTAAATGTCACCGTCATCTTCATCTTCATCATTGAGTACACCAACTCCAAAACCTCCTTTTCGTGCCGATGCCCTCTCTACTTTGGCCTCCAATCGTTGGTCCCGAATGGATTCCTGCTTTATGCTACCTATGTATCCCAAACCGCTGTAATTGTCCTTTTTTTCAAGAGTGATCACTGCTGAGTCCTGTGGCGCAAAGTTATGGATCTTGTCGTGTTCTGTGATTTCTTGGCCAGTCTCGTCATCGAAGATATTAGCCGCCCGTCTGACCTTCGGGCCAATGCCTTGTCCATCCTTCCAACCCATCTTTTTCAGCAGCTTCACACCCATCGTCTCTTCTGGCGGGGGTTTAAGTAGGTCCATCACAGTTAATTTGGCCTTAGAAGGAGGTTCACCGGCAGTCGAGCCCCATCCTGTAAAAAACCTATTGGTTTCTAGGACCTTTTCTTCCGCTACAGCCGCAAGGTCCTCTTCGTCCATAAAGTCCTCCGGTCGGACCTGGACTGCTTTGGCTCGAGCATCTCGAGATGATTTGAATGCGGATGGTGTCCATCCTATTGAGACGTCGCTGTTGAGAAACTACTTCGAGCACAATCCTCGCAATTGGGTACGTACGTACCTTCCTTCGACCCTACGGTGTTGAAGTAACTATCTAGAACTGTTAGAGCGAATAGGCAAGGGAACGGCCAAGGAATACAGAATTACCCAGCACTGAAACCACCGGTGAAGGCGCCATGAAGTCGTTTCCGGCCTCTCTCGTCCGTCGCCTCCTGCTTCCAAATGGGCACGAAAGAACCATCATCGCGGATGTTTGAGTCAAGCTGGGGCAGGGGTGTGCCATACACCACAAACTCCGCTCTGGGCTCCTTATTCTCGTATGTAGTACGGGCGCGCTTCATGCTCTCTGAGTTGGTGCGTGTTTGGTTGTAAATGTCTGGACGTTTCAAACACGGTGGAACATTACATATAAATCACGTGGTGCCAAGCATGCCTGTTTTGGCGACACAACTCCAGAGTTTTTCATTCTACTGGGACCTGAGCCGGCCCAAACGTCTCGATCGAGACTACAAACGTCAGATAGAATATATTAGAGTATTCACCCCAAACACATCAAACCCCTGATCTCGTGCCCGGCGTCTACGTATGTACAAGTACATACGTACTGTACCGCTTCATCCTTAGTGCTGGGATATACTTGTATGTATCAGCGGCGATATATGTAGGCTTCTGTTCCAAGAATGAAACGACGACAAAGATTCACATTCCCATCCAGTGTTTCATGCATGTCATGGCACCCCAGAAACCACCGAACAATCCGTGGCTTAGCCCTGCCCTCAGTCACCCGGCCTGGAGGCCTTCGGACATTTGTTACATATCCGTCAAGCTATCCTACTAGCTTACATACCTTTTGATCGGGTATATCAGAGGGGTTGAAGGTTGTATCCGTAGCTGACTCCAATAGGTAGACATGCATGCGCCGGTGTGGGCGGGATGGAGAACAAATGAAAGCTGCGCAAGATACGAGCGAGCACCTGAGACCAATTTGATCGGTGCGGTGCGGTGCGGTGCGTCGTAGGACTGTCCATGGGACTCGGTGACCCATAAACAGGGCTGGACGGTCTAAGTAAACCCTGTTGGGCCCTCTGCCCTCTAGTCAAAAGCAATCTACTTAGCTACTTAGCAGCTCGCATCACTCCACTCCCAATCTTCACTTCATCACCATCCCCCTCCTCTCCGACCCCCTCCCTTTCGGCTGCCCTTCCTTGCAACTGCTCCGTATTAGGAGTATTCAAAACAACGCACTTCTCCCACGAACATCGTCGTCTGTCCCGTACAGTCGGAGAGCCCTCCCAGCGTTTTCAACTTGGCGGCGCTGTTGCCTGCTCTGCGGGGCGAGGTGCACTAGAAAAGAAACTTTGTTGCATGTGCAGTGTTTTCCGAGTTATAGCTGCTGTTGGCATCAAGCTCCCTACTCAGCCGGCCAGTAATCAGCTTCGGAAATCCGAGAAACGAGATTACGACTAAATTACGCTCCCTTCATACCGGCCCGCACCTACCCATACATTCCACTGTGGCCCCTTTCCTTGTGTTTGTTTCACGTCGACCGCCAAATTATCATATAGGACACGGCGGAACATAACACGAAGACCCATAATTCTGTGTTGCCAAAGATGTCAACTCAGAGTCCTCAGCAAGCCCCAATCGTGGTGCAGCGTCAATACAGCACACGGACGACGAGTACCGCTTCTCGAGCAGCGCCACAGCATCTGAGAACAACCTCGTCTACGCGATCAGCTGTTACTCCCGGGCGCGGGGCGGAGGCAGGGCCAAGCTTGGTTGCTACTCTTGACCCCGACACTGTGCGACTTGCGACAGGAACTTCGTCTAGTCACCGGCCTACCCACTCAAGACAGGCTTCAGCAATGTCCGAATCAACTACCAATGGGGCATCATCAGGGCACACGGCTTCAGTAGAGGACCGTCAATCGAACCATCACCACAACCCTCCACGGCAACGAAAAACTACCATTCATGGTGCCACAGGAACATGGGTACTGGGGAAAACTGTGGGGGCTGGAAGCATGGGGAAAGTTAAGCTTGCGAAGAGACTCGATGGAAGCGAGCAGGTGAGGCAAAAGTCATCCATAGCTTAATGACTACCATACTAATACATTTTTTCTTTCAGGTTGCGGTGAAGATAGTACCTAGGCACCTCATCCATGATCGTGGAATTGACCCCGCCTCTGGAGCCCCTCTTCCACCAAAGCACGATGAAAGCAAAGAGGTCCGGACCGCCCGAGAAGCTGCCATAGTCACGTTGCTGGACCACCCATATATATGCGGCATGCGAGACGTTATTAAAACAAATAACCATTGGTACATGCTCTGCGAATATGTTAATGGCGGGCAGATGCTTGATTACATTATTTCCCATGGACGTCTGAAAGAGAAGCAGGCGCGGAAGTTTGGCAGGCAGATCGCCAGTGCACTAGATTACTGCCACAGAAACTCTATTGTGCACAGAGACCTCAAGATCGAAAACATTCTTATCTCTAAGACTGGAGATATCAAGATCATTGATTTTGGCTTATCAAATTTGTTTGCGCCTCGTTCACACCTCAAAACGTTCTGTGGCTCTCTATACTTCGCAGCACCAGAACTCCTTCAAGCCAAGCAATATGTTGGGCCAGAGGTTGATGTCTGGAGCTTTGGGATTGTATTATATGTCTTGGTTTGTGGGAAAGTGCCTTTTGATGATCAAAGTATGCCAGCATTGCATGCAAAGATTAAGAGGGGGATGGTTGATTACCCTACGTGGTTAACCCCAGGTTAGTGGCTCCATCACAGGTTACAGTTCTCTGGACTGACCCTCCTATAGATTGTCGTAGTATTCTGTCAAGAATGCTGGTCACTGACCCTAAAGCCCGAGCAACTCTGGGGGAGATTATGCACCATCCATGGCTCAATAAGGGTTTCAACGGACCGCCGGAAAATCACCTTCCACTACGCGAGCCAATAACGCTTCCGTTGGATCCTTTAGTGGTTGCGGGCATGACAGGATTTGAGTTCGGTACTACTGAAGTTATCATGGAGAAGTTGACTAAGATAATAGAAGGAGAGGACTATCAAGCAGCAATTAGGAATTCTGCTCGTGAAACGCCCGTACAGTCTCCAGGCGCGGATAAGAAAAAGTCGTTTGGATTTGATTTCTATAAACGGCGCTCGTCCACAAGTTCAAAAGACACGCTCACCAACCCCAGCACGGAAATCCTTAGTCACCTTTACGCTCCAGACCCCGTCAATGCATACCATCCTTTGGTATCTATCTACTACCTCGTCAAAGAAAAACTCGAGCGTGACAGCCGGCTTATAACCAGTGGAGCACAGCCAGCTCTACCGCCACCTGACCTTGAAAGGATTGCAAAAAGCCCTGTTCTCAAGCAGCCCGAGGCTGCACACACCAGCGAAACCAGCTATGAGTTTCAAGGTGATGCCTCCACTACGGCAGGAGCACGAATTAGACCCCGGGCTAGAACCCATGGGGATGAAGAAGTCTCTGAGGTTATGAAAGTGAATCTGAAGGTTCCAGGATCGGTACCTCCTACACCCTTAGCTGCACCTACCTCCACTGCGGCTTCTACAGAAGAGCCAGTGAAGAAAGAGAGTGCTGCTGTTAGTCTATTCCGGAGGTTCAGCACCCGTAAAGGGCCTAAGCTGCCACCTACACCTACACTCTCTTTACAAGCACCGGGACAGACTTCTCCTGTTGATATATCTGGGCCCCGCAAATCGTTGTCATTACGGAGACGAGAACCGCCCCAGCCCACTATTCACAGTGCCGGGTCTCAGCCACAGCATAAAGATCTTCTTACACCCCCCACGACAGCTGATGATACAAGTGCGAAGAAATCTAGTAAGCTTGGGAGATCAACCAGTGTCACTGAACCTGATTGGAGGAGAAGGTATAGCCGTGGAGAATCGTCTACAGACGGCCCCCCCGGCACCAGTGGGTCCGACCATTCCACCGCCAGTAAGGCAGAAAATGCTCGTGCAGACAAACTACCTGTCAATCCGCAAAAGATAAGTGTAAGAACGAAATCTCTTGGACACGCCAGGCGTGAGTCTTACCAAGCGCGGCGGACTCGCAGAGAAGAGTCAACCCTACCGGATAATGTACCCGAAGAGGACGTAAACGACGCAGGCACCTCGGCCGGTAGTACAGATGCTAGGGCATCAGCAACTCCTTCTTCAGATTATGTGAAGCCTGTTTATCTCAAGGGACTCTTTAGCGTTGCTACTACATCGACGAAGCCACCAGTGGTCATTCGAGCAGATATCATCCGCGTTCTTGACCAACTTGGAGTCTCCTACAAGGAGATAAAAGGGGGATTCTCCTGCGTCCATCGGCCAAGTATCGACCTAAAGAGTGTTGTAGATACTCCGGCCACGCCTGAGGCTACGAATATGGTCACGACTCCTTCTCATCGAAGAAAGTTATCATTTGGTGGGAGCACAAATCACAATACCGCTGGGCCTTCCCAGAGCTCCCCGAGCAAGTCATCACGACGAGGCAGAGTGGACACCAGTTATACGAGCAGTGATGTTTCCTCAGAGTCGGTTCAAGAGTCCGCCCTGGGTGGCAGCTTAATACTGCCATTCGAAATCTATATCGTAAAAGTCCCTCTACTCTCTTTGCACGGAATTCAATTCAAGAGCGTCAACAAAACAAATACTTGGCAGTACAAGGGCTTGGCGAGCAGGATTCTCTCGGAATTGCGGCTATAGACTTTGTGGATTCTAGCAGGTAGTGGCTCCCTCCCTTTCTGTTCCATATCTTCATATTCCTCTTCTCTATCTTCTTCTTCCTCTTCTCTATCTTCTTCTTCCTCCTGGCCCTCCACTACCTCCCTCATCAGTCTTTCTACTTTCTCCCCCGACAGTTCCTTCTCTGCATGTTTACTTTGCTGAATTGTTGCCTTTTGGTTGCCCTGTTTGTTCGGTGCAGGATTTGCTCGTTCTTGGATAGAGAATACCAATTTTTCATGATTGTGAATGAGGTCATAAGTTTCTCTTCTGACCTTTGAAAAAACCTCGTTTGTGGTTAGCAAGGCCAGGGGAGGCTTTGATTGAGGATTCTTTAGTTAGTCGGCTATGCTAGGAATGTGCATGCATGCAATGTGATCTCTGTGTTATAATTGTTTTTCGTGTTTGTCTTTCCTTCCTATTCACAGGGTCTGTTGCACTTTTACGGGGAGGAGATACAACAGTTTCGACTTTTATTTGCTTTGCTATTGGCAGTTTACTTATTCTGAGTATGGTAGCGACCCCTTTTCAGAGTTTTCCTTATTTCGTCTCTTACCACTAATTTTGTTTGGTTCTCATGTTGGTAGATAGCTTATAAGCTTATGGATGGATGAAGTATGCTATGAAAGGTAAAATAAGGGGACGGATAGTGTGGTAAGAGAGTTAATGCTGAAGCCTTATATCACTGCTTCGCTTATCATAACCGAGTATTATATGCAAAGTTGATTTCACATTGGACTTCACTTGAATGTTTGCCGGCTAGGCCGAGATTTGAATGTGACGATTATGATGCTTATCATTCTTCAGTACGAGAGGCTTGTGCCAACCAGACTACATTCTTCATATGATTCAATTCATTTTTGTGAATGTTATGCTCCTTGCTTCCGTGTGGTTATGGATGTATTGCCCTTATGACGCAGACTATGTAGCTTGAAGACTGATGCACATTACCTTAGTCCCGTGACCATATACTTACCCTGAATTTATCGATTTGAACCGATTATATAAGTTTCATTTCGCGCTGATAAAGTATTGTAAATGAAAAAGATTGCAAAGGCCTCCACTTTAGGGACCTAAGTGAATGCTCCCGTTCCCAAATGTCCTTGTCCTCTTGGGTGAGTTCAAACAAAAATGATAACATCAAATCGCTCCCCCGGAGGGTCGAGTTCGGCAATGATGGCCAAGAACCCTGAAGGCCTTACCCTCTGCATTTGCTAGACGTGTAGTCTGGCTATTGGAAGTAAGTCTCATAGCAGGACCTTAACGGGATTCGGGGTCATGTTACCTTCACCCTGTAAACATGAAGAACAAACAATCTTGTCTTGGCAAGGGTACTGCAAGAGTAAACGAACAGCTGAGAGTGCGGCCCTTAACTTTATCGATCAACTGCACTGCACACGTACCGTACTGTGCCCCCCTTCCATCCCCACGCTCCCGCTCCCGCCGCCAATATTAATACCCTGTCCAGACACCAGCCCGTCTCTTAGTACCAATAACGACCTTCCTTTCTCCCAGCATCATACCCTAGCTACGTTTCGACTGACTCCACCCTTCAGCCAACATACTATACACCTTGACATTTACGTCACCGTCTCAGATCATCAAACGTCGGCTATTTGTCCACCCTTTGATTAATACATCCATAATCTATAAAGTGTCACAATGCTGCCAGGGCAGCATCCCTTCGGCGGTGGGCAAAACTATGCCCATGACCATACCTCATTCCTACACCAGCAGCAGCAGGCTCAGGCTCAGGCTCAGGCTCAGGCTCAGGCTCAGGCTCAGGCTCAGGCCCAGGTGGTACAAGCGCAACACCATCAACAACACCTCCAAGCCCAGCAAACACAATATGGAATGCAGGCTAGGGCTTTATCTGGTCTCCCCGGAGCCACTGCTGGTGTTGTCCCTGGCATTGGAGGCATACTGGGAGGGCCTTCTCCAGCCCCTACAATGATGATGGCAACTCGCGCGACGGAAGAGGATCAAAAGGTTTATGGATGGATTGCCGAGTTGATTTCTGGAGGGAGTCGGGAGAATGCCCTCCTTGAGCTGTCCAAGAAGCGGGAGCAAGTTGAAGACTTGGCTTTGATCCTCTGGCATTCGTTCGGTAAGTCCTTTTAATTCTGATCCTGTGGCTATTCTAGGATAAAGACCTGATCACATTTACCTGGCAGGCGTCATGACCTCACTCATGCAGGAGATCATCTCAGTATATCCCCTACTTATGCCATCTTCTTTGACTGCGGCGGCTTCCAATAGGGTTTGCAATGCACTTGCATTGCTCCAATGTGTTGCCTCCCACAACGAGACAAGGCAACTCTTTTTGAATGGTAAGCATTTATGCGCCCAGTTAACAGTGCAGGCTCTGACGATTTAGTAGCGCATATTCCATTATTTTTATACCCTTTTTTGAATACAACTTCAAAATCTCGTCCCTTTGAGTATTTACGACTCACGTCGCTTGGTGTGATCGGTGCCCTCGTCAAGAACGACTCCCCAGATGTCATCAATTTCCTTCTTTCGACTGAGATTATCCCACTATGTCTCAGGATCATGGAGACTGGATCAGAATTGTCAAAGACTGTTGCCATATTTATAGTCCAGAAGATACTATTGGATGATATGGGCCTAGCATACATCTGTCAGACATACGAGAGGTTCTACGCTGTTGGCACTGTTCTCTCCAACATGGTGAATCAGTTGGTGGAGCAACAGACCGTCAGATTGTTGAAGCATGTGGTCAGGTGCTTCCTTAGGTTAGCTAGTTCTCCTCTACACTACGTATCTGATACTAATAATTATTATAGGTTAAGCGACAACTCCCGAGCTCGAGAGGCATTGCGACAATGCCTTCCAGAACCTCTCCGAGATGCCACATTCTCTTCGGTTTTGAGAGATGACGCTGCTACTAAGAGATGCCTTGCTCAGCTCCTCATCAACCTCAGTGACGTGGTTGTCGAATAAACACCAATATAGCCTTTATCCTTGGAGAGTCAGTCGATTGCGGATAATAAGCCTTGGTATAATTCTTCTCATTGATTCGGTTCTTGAGTTCTTGATTGTACAGCCCTGTACAAGTACATAACAAAGGCGGCATATTTTATAGCATCTTCATCTACACTACAATATTGGTGTGGTGTTATTTGGAATTTAGCGGTTACACTCCCTCATGCTTGGTCATTTCAGGATATCATCATGGTTAGGGTTACTTTGCCATAGGTGGTGTCGATATTCACTTATAATCATGCAGCTTTATCACGTCTTCATTCTCATTCAACCCTTTCTATGCGGATAGTAATTCAGTTTGGTGTTGTTGGTAGAGTCATAGGATATGGGTTTGGCAGTTTTCTAGGATAAAGAAAAAGTATGTGTTTTTGTGGGCTCTTTTATTCCCTGGTTCTTTTTTTTCATTCATACATATATATATATATACATACATACTTTATCTCTTTCATATCTCCCCTGCACTCCTTCTTCCCTTCTTCGGCACAGAAATCAAGCTTAGTTACTTTGGATATATCCTTTTTTTTACCTCACATTTTTGCTTTTTCTTGTACATTTTTTTTTCTAGGGAATTATACAATTTATGTATCATAATTATGTCGTTTATCTCTTTTAGGCCCTGAGCTACCATCAAGGGCAAGTTGTGTTGAGACTAGAGGGTACGCATTGAACGAGCGAACCAAGCATTATGATTTCTGCTGTTATGCGATTGGAGGTGGGTTTTGATAGCGAGGATTGTACTCGTTGGTCTTCAGAATATGGAAGCTGAGGAATTCGAATAATATGATATTTAGATTCAATATTTGAACGCCGATGCTTAGTGAATGGTCATGTGAGCTTGGTGAGTGCTACTCATAGGCTTAACGGAGAACATGCGAGAGGGTTATAAATATTCAAACCCAAACACCAAAACCAATGCCAAACGTCAAGATAAAAAAAGCCCCAGAAACCCAATCATTAGTATTCCTTGAACGATCTTCTTCGAAGAGATCACGTTCGGTGTTGCATCATTGAATGGGTAGGCTCAACGGCGACCTTGCAGGGTTACCGTATATTCATGGGAAGAAAGATGTTGGGAATGAGAGCATGAAGCTGCTTCATTATGCGGATTTATTCTATACCCATATCTATATAACCTTACTCTTTAAAGAGGCTAAATTCTCATCTGAGACCAGCATTTTCGCAAAAGAAATAATAATAAAAACAGCTGAGCAGAACCCTGGGATCGTACCGGTATCATTCCCTATATCTGCCTTCGGCAGGAGAAAATATACTGCTCGAAGATTAAATTGGCCTGCTCTAGGAAAGAACTTTGAGGCTGCTTAAATCTGAAGCGGCTATTGCCCTGGTGGAAAGACGTTACCCTGATCTGGTTCTGTGTCCCTGTGCCCGCAAACTGTGTTTCTTTGCGAGCTCTCGTGGGAGGCCAATAGTAGTGTGAAGGGTAGGAATATTTTTGTTTTATTGATACCCCATCGAAGGTCTTGGGAAATCAGTGACGACAGGGTCAAATTCCAAAAAAAAAAAAACATCTTTGTTTACATATCTTCAAGCATACCCTTCAGTCAATTTTAATGGTGACCATGAGTTTTATTCAACAACAACGCATGCTATAGGCTTGAACCAGAAAACTCAACACAGAAACTGGAACATACAAATGAGTAAATGACGTCTCAAGAGAGGCCAGCGGCTAAGTCCTGGCCGGTGAGACTGTGCAGAAGCTAGGACATCTATGAGGCTTGACATGCACAAATACAAACATTGCAAGTAGGAATGTTGACGTGTTCGACATAAGGCTACAGCTTTTCTGCCAACTTTTGAAACATGTTTCCTTGCTTACCGATTTGGAAACATTAATATCATTGGGCCTTTGGCGATTTATGCTAAAAAAACCTATGCTCTCGGGGGGGGGGGGGGGGGGGTTACGCCCGTAGCCCTAAATCTGTTACTCATAATTCACTTTCATGTACCTAGCTATAACTCCTCCAGGCCGCCCTTGGCCCCGGAGGTAAGCGGTTGGTTTTAGTTTGCTTCGTGCAGGAGGTAGTAATGAGGCTTTGACAACGAACATATGTAGCACACACGCACAGTTCACGAAGAGCCTCAGGGAAGTTGGAATGGCCAGTGGGGGTTTTAAGGAAAACCGCCCGATGTTGACGAATCATACTTCAAATTTGTGTTAACGTATACCTAGGCAGTGTGCATCCGTAAATTATATATTTAGGAGTTGGGAGGTTTAACCGTTACCTGCGAATTATGCAGTGGCCATTGCATCAGTTCGAGCGAGCGGAATATATGTAATGCAGTGCATTAAGCATATGCAGGACACTTGAGTCCGTGCACTTGAAGAATAAAGGAAACAAGTGACATGAGCCTGTAAGGATACAAAAAGAAATAATCCAACCCCAATATCGAAGGTCAGATTATAAATCCAGCTTCAGGCCCGTGGAGATTAACGTAGGTAGCGAGCTGCCTGGGAAGCGAGCTGCCTAGGGGCACTAAGCCTCAACTTGAGTTGTGTCGCGACATCGCTGCACGACGCGGCTTCTAGGTATGTAGAGTTTCTCTTACAAATTACAGTTATATTTGTTTTCTCGTAAGCCTGTATAGCAGCTTGGATCCTTTTCTCTCGATATCTCAATTGTTCGCGCGCCTGCTTCAACGTTGTATTGCCTATGGTATGTGGTTTCCCCTGGTATGTATGATCTATTATTCTGGCACCTGTTAGAGCTCATATAGGCTTAGTGCCCTTTTATCGGCTCGCAGTGCTCGCTACCCCGTCGACTACGTTAAATCTCAAGTTGCTTTGATGGCCATATGATACAAGTATATGACAAGGTTGCAAGCATATGCGTTCGCATTATGCATTGTAATTGAGTAGAGAAGGATTGTTACCCTGAAATCTGCTCCCCTGTACATAGTGCATGCAGATCAGTCCGGTGGGCAGGTGCACCATACCTTATTCGCTGCCACTGGACAGCCTACTGTACATACCTATCTATATGTAGTTTGCCTGGATTACAACTAGGAAATTCCATTTATAATTACGAAAAGAACGCTACTGAGATGATTTGATTAATATTGGAATTAGATTGAGCCCGCGTAGCCAGAACTAGAGCCCGCGGTGCTGGTACGGTACTTGTTGGCTAGCCTGCCTCGAGGGCTCACTCAGGCTGATTATAAATCATTTTTTGTGGTGATGGAGGGTGAGAATTTGGTATTGCTTCCTAGCACATGTCAGCCTTCAAGCAAAGGCTGAAGTGTCGAATCGAGATCTATTTCAAGAAACTGCTCTGAATTCTCAAGCACGGCTTCGTCGTCATCACCCCAAATTTATCTAACCTGGGAACGCGAGCGATAAATGAGTCACATAATTAACCCGAACTCCAGACACATAGAGGCTCTTGTGCATTAGTACCCCGCTTTCACTAAGATGGTCTGTTAACCCCGCCAAGTTCTGTATTATTGTAAGTTAAATTGTTTATTCAGGTATTCGAGTTATGTAATAGTTGCGGTTAGGGCCTGTAAATCAGCACACGGTTATCGCAACTCTAAAATAAATTGAATCAACCCTGTCAGCGCACGCCGCAAAAGCATCTAAAATCTAGAAGCAAGGGGGCTGTGGCCGGGTTTGGGACCCACTGAGGGATAAAATTGCTCCCCCACCAAATTTTGTTGCGGAGTCCTCCTCACAAACAAATTGAATCACAAGGGAGTGGTTTGGGGCTCTGTCATGGATAATTTATGCTATGAATCTGGTCACTGGGATGAGCAGAGATAGGTTTGGCATCATAAACTGTCGAATTTGTTTTTTTTTTTTCCCCTTGACTTTAGCTCTCTAGAAGAGTTATACGGATGAAATAGAAAGTAAGTACTAGACTATAGATATATGTGTCAATCACATAGCACAAATCCACAAAGCTGAAGACTTGTGAGACCAAAATCGTAAAAAGATCCATTAAGCAAGAAGGTTGACAGGGTATTCCACCGCAGGCGCTCAAGCTCATGAGGAAAGAGTCCCAGCATGAAGGAAAAAAACCGTGAAGAGTAAAACCAAAAGTACACTAACAATGCCTGAGAGACCCAAGTGCCTCACCAGAACAAGTAAGGAAAACTTTTCCTACCCCGAATTGCCAGTCGTTTCGGTCGGTTCATCCAAAAGTAACAGCACACGGAAAAACGACGGGGAAACGAAAAAGCAGACCACGCAGAGAGATAATAAGGTATTGTAACAAGAGTAAGAAGCGAGAGCCAGGAAGAAAATAGAAATGCAAAAGTACGAGACATCAATAGACTTTTGTTCATGATCGACCTTTCAACATGCACAGGCGCTTCCAGTGCTCCACCTGAGCTTTCAGATCTTCTATCTGAGCCTCCATTTCCTCCATCTTCTTTACCTTTTTCTCTCGTGATTTTCTAGCAGCGAGCGTATTTCGCGCTCGCTTAATCGCAACGTGATCAGACGGGTCCTCCACCACAATTGGAGGTAGAGGGGCCACTCGCTTACGGACACCAGCACCGGTCACAGACCCTTTACGAGCTGTGTTGCTAGTACCCGAGCCCATGGACCTAGCGTGGGGAGAGGCCGAGGGTGAAACAGAACTGTCCAGATTCGAATGGTCATCTGAACCGCCTCCAATGATGGCCTCAATTTCCGCCTCCATGTTGGAATCGAGTTGTGCGCTGTCAGGGAAAAGCGAAGGCCAATTATCCGCCCCATTTACGGTTGAATCATCATTCTGGAAGAGAGGAGAGACCTCATAGCTGCTGTCATCATCCAAAAAGGGTGACATAAGCGAGCTCATTGGAGTGGACATAGGGAATGCAAATACATCCTGTGGAGATACCGTGTTGAGATCAATGTTAGGGTCGTGGATATGGGTGAAGTTTGGAGATGAGAACTCTGAACAATCCCCAACCCCAGTCACGTGTAGCCAATCGTTGAGCTCTTTCTCGTCCTTCATATTTTCTGAGGAGGAGTTTAGTACGCTTCTTTGGAAATGGATGCGACCGGAAAGTGCCCTACCAGAATAAGGAGTCAAATGCTGTAGATTTGCTGGGAGTGGTCGCCCTAAGGCTTTGGCTCTATGATACTGTAGTGCTCTAAGGTAATAAGCCTGTTGGTTTGTGAGGCTATAGGAGCGGCTTTGAAATGATGGCGGCTGCTGCTGTTGCTGTTGTTGTTGCTGTTGTTGTTGTTGTTGTTGTCGTTGTTGTTGTTGTGTCGGGGCTGATTGGGGAATATGCCTATGCGTAAACTGAGACGATGTTGTACTATGTCCGAGACCTTGTATAATAGCTTCAACTTGTGAATTCGCTGGAAGCAATTGTCCTAGTTGACTAGGGAGCGAATGAGTATGATGTGCAACAGGTCGAGCGGGCGGCGCCGGGAAGAGTGGTGCGTCCTCGAAGCTGATTTGAGGTTCGTTCGAGTGTTCGTATGGTAGTAGACGCTGCTGTGGAGTCGGAGGTAGAGATGGTAAATCGTCTATTGGCAGATGCCTGACAGGGAGAGGTTGGGGAGGCCATGGTGGTGGATCAAAACGCGAAGCGCTTGAGGAAAGAATTGTGCCGGTGTTGTGGGGGTTGAGGTTAGAATGGTTTATTGGGCCAGATTGATCTGGTTGGGTGACGAAGTTGTGCTGAGGAAAACTACGGGGTAGAATTTCTTCTGATGAGTGCTCGTTCGCAAGATGCGGAGAGAAGTTTACAAAGCCATCTTGGGCAGACACTGGGTAATAAGATGGTGTTAGTTTTTTTTTTTTACAGCGATGGGATGAGGAGACAGAAGCGACGAGAGGTGGGGTGAGTCACATACTTATAGAGGTCTCGCAGCGAGTGCGGGCGGAATTTGTGTGGGCAGAAATTAGGTTGCAACAGCCAACGCTAGCGTGGGAGGAGATCGAGCGTTGGACTTTTCGGTGCCCGCAAGGGTCCGACAAAAGAAAGCAACGAAAAAAAAAAAAGGCCCACCGCGGAACAGCGTCAGGCAGGGGGCTGCCACACGTCAAATGAGACCTTGGGGTGGGCAAGGTGGATAAGCAGAGGCCTGGGGTGAAGGGTGGGTGTGTGACTCTGAGGTGAGAGCCGCGTGTGTACTCAGTCAGCTCTCGCGATCTCTGGATCTCTGGATCTGTGTTTCCTTCTTGGTTCTCTTCTGGCGAAGCAGACAGACACAAAACACAGGCTGGCAATGCTGGACGAGCACCTCTGGGGCTCCAACGAGGACGGCTCGCCTGTTATTGCCTCACACCAAAGGGCAAAACGGATAATAAGCTGATCTCTGTACTGCAGCTGCGTTAGCACTCGGGCAACAAACTTTCCAAAGTCGAGCGAAGGGTATCTGAATATGTAGGCCGCTGTCCGTGAATATCCACGGCTCGACGCCCTTTACATACCGTAGTTCCCCCTCCACTGGATTATGGTGTTATGTTGGGCCCAACTGGCCGCCGGGGTAGCTAGGCAGCAGTTTGTAACAACAACCGCGGGATAGATATAGCGACGAACTAAGCGACAGCGGCCTCTGGAGCCCACAGAGTTTAGGAACGACAGGGAGGAGAAGGAAGGAAGTCGATGGAAAAGGCCTTACCAACTTACTTGAATGATACGGCTGGCAAGGCTCGGTGGCTATTGGTCCTCGTCACCTGTTCTTCTCGCTCTTCCTTCACGCTCTAAACTTGTTGCCTAGATCGCGTAAAGGTGAAGGATCTTCTGGATGGCAATGCAAACGAAAGCAAACTCTCTCTGAATATTGGATTGTTAGGAAAGGAGACACGGTACTTCAAGGGACAGGTAGCGTTTTCGTGCTTGCGAACTGCGGCCTAAAAGTGTTTTATCCTCGTTTTATTTTGCTGCGGGCGATGCCCTCCCCATGGTCAGTCTGCTGCACTCGAAAAAGCAATTCTGTCAGGCTCTCCCACATCCCGGGCTACTCTGTCCCCCCGGCCTCGCATTTCGCAGTAGCGTCCTGCTCTCTTATTTGTCCACTGCGATTGCAATGTTTGCGTTGCCTGAGGCAGGGCTGAGGGTGTGCATTCAAATAATTATTTACCATCACCATCACCATCCCTTAGGTTCCATCTAGGTATGTTGTTCAAGCAAGTTAGATATCTAGATGCGTTGCATTTTGCCATTCAGAGCTGTTTTCTTCACTAATTGGCTCACGGGTCATAAACGTGACGAGGAGATGCTATGTGTTACAAAACAACCTAGGTACTCTATACAATAGCTGGATTGCCGACGTTGAGTTTATTACCTGTTTAAGTAACCTTGCCATAGAAAACTATCTTAATGCCAACTAGCCGTCTATCTTGATGCTGAGTTTTAACACAGATCGATATAGTGGCATGCAAGCGGAAAGCCCATAGGGGAATATCGTGGAGCTGGCAATTGACTATTACTTAGTTACAAGAACGTATTATTGCTATGATTAATAACTACCCATCTATATTCTACTTAGCACATGTAGAATATACCACTTAGCAGGGATTCAGTTAACCATGAGCCATCATGATACTGGTTCATAATGACTACAGATCTATATGCGGTACTGAGGAATCTGCCGTCCGTCCCATGACGCCCTCACGGGAATCTCATTGCGGCCATGGACAAGAACATGTCGAAGAGAAACCAGTGTTATCTCTCTCCGATATCTCACTACAAAAGCTAGCTAGTGATGTAACGTAAATATTGAATAGATATACCGAAAAACTTTTATTTACAGACCATTGTTCCACTCCCCCACAACCCGGGCCCAGACTACTCGGGCCCTAGGACATTCTCTTTGTTCTTGGATACATAGCCTGTTGGTTCTAATAATATGCAAGACGATTCGTACGTTACCATTACCGGCCACCACGCACACACCAAAGACGGCTCAACAGCTTAAAGGGGGTTTGAATTTAAATTTTTCCCCCCTCCTTCTGCAAGGTGGCTTTCTTGGTGCCGTATCGTCTGTGTAACTCAGCTCTGTGTTATTCGGGACTGGTGTAACAGGCTTGCTCACTTCTCAATACCCAACAATACTGTACGAGTTCATTACACACTAGTCTGGTTGGCAGAGGTCGTTGTGCCAACCAGATTAATTACACACGCAGTACGATATGCATCAAATTGTGCCGTATGACAAACTACTACCAGGTACACAGCCCCGGCTAGTGCCTGTGCCGTGACTTGGATATCCTAAGCCACCAAGACACCGACGAGTGGCGGAGTCATATTACAGCTAGGAGTTACTTTACTTAAGGTGGTGAATACCTATTGTAGCCACAAAACAAGCTTCGAGAATGAAGCTCAACATACAGAGGTATGCAGCTGGTTGGATTAACACGGCATTTCAGCTGGAGCATGCATGTTACGCTCTGGTAGGCTCAGAGATCGCTAATAGGCGCTTTTGCGACTTTTGATGTCGGTAGCAAAAAAAGCAGAGATTACCTTCATACTGTATCATGTGCTACAGCCACTCCAGAGACTCCAGCGATGGTTTCCCTGAACTGAGGAATGCTCGCTGGTAATTCTTGCTATGCGAGGTAGGGCTCGTGCCTAGGATGTACAGTATCTATGTCTCATGGCATTATAAATAACAAAGGTTTCAGGATTCCGCTAGAGCGGCCAATTTGATTGTTACAATCAACATCGGATCTCTCTCCAAGAGTCCCAGCAACGCGTGCCACTGATATTGTTCAGACATTCAAGAGTGCTGATAAGTTTGCGAGACTATGATACGTTAGCCAGATCATATAATGGGCCAGACCATCCCCATCCCACTTACTGCAAGGTGTAATTTGAGTTCGATCATGGAAAACAAAACTCGGTATGATATGGCCTTCTCACGATACGGTTCCATCTATTAGAATAACCACCCATCAATAGCAAACCGTACATCATTGTCGAATCTGACATGTACATATGACTTCTTTCCCATGCATATTCTCTATGGCAGGAAGCAGTTGAATCCGAGCTTGAGTGCAACCCTAGTCCTCGAGAGGGGCTCTAAAATGGGCCTTTTTTTGACGAGTATTGTGACACTCGTACACTGCAAAACGAAAATTCTTACCGATACTCTTAGTAATTAGAAGGAACGTCTGAAAGTGCAGCTTAATCTCCAAATATTAATGTCATGGCACTATAGATACCTCCTGGTGATTTTCCTGTGAAACCCTTTGAGAAACTCAGCACTATACCTGTCTTTTACCGCCCTCCAGCAACAGCTCTCAAAGATTTTCAATGTCTGGGCGGGGCGATTATATCTCCTCCACTGTATCTCAACACCACAGAAAAATTCGGATGCTCAATTCCAATCCTAAAGGTTGTACACGTGTAGTAGTGGATACGCAGTAGTCGAAGAGTATAAATCTGGAGGTGTGAATTCAGCATAAGCGTGAAACATGTCAGTTGATGATCATGATCAATGCCAGCCCACATTGAACGAAAAAAAAAAGACCAGGCAACTGTGCAGTCTGTCGGGCGCTGTGACTCTCGGAGAGCAACTGTGATGGGCTTCAAAGAATAGCCGGTAGTAACCAAGATGGATTCCTGCCCATGGTGGAGACGATAAAGCATTAGATGCTGGAAGAATTTCCATTAGTGGGTCCTCAAAAATGAATGAACAGTGGAAGCTGGTGATATAGCATTTAAAAAGACATTGTGAGAGTATTTGGTAGCAATGATCTCGTTGTCCAACGAGATTAAGATCAATACTGACTCAGATCATGATACCGGTAGTTGTAGATATCTCGGACTGACTCGGGACAGGTACTTCCTACCTGTCCAGTGATTAGATAAGTCCCGTCACCGAGACTACAACTGCATCAATGTCTTTATTTGCGAGCAGGCTGAGCACTTTGCAAGCTTGCAGCAAGCCCATACAACAAATATGTTTTGCTCGCAAACTGCAACTGCACCAACAGACAAGATACGTCCGACAATGTCCCTAGAATACCGCATCAGAAACCGATCATTTAAGAGATCGTTCTACCTGCTCTAAACAAGTTCCGGAGAAAAAAAGCCAAGGAAAAAGCCTCTAACTAGTATAGAGCTGGCCGAAAGAAGTTCACATACCAAAAAGCGCTGTAGGATGAGGTCAGCCATCAAGAGACACAGAAGGTTATTTCTCTAATTCCTTCTACCCCTCTAATGTAAATTAGTAGCTAGAGATCATCTGATATCGTTTGCTTTGCTTTGGAAATAAACTCTTCGGCCATATACAGTAACTCTCCATAATGCTAGTTGCGAGAAACTACCTGTCCCAGGCCGGGGAAACTTTCTACCTGTCCCGATAGATATCTGGATATCGACGGCACAAAATAACAACACAGCAAATTATTGTCATTCCGCGTACGAGAGTAAGTACTTGGTAGTTAATTTTGGGGTTGATACCTCGGTCATACATATGTAGTCTGGTTCGCACTAACCCTCCTGTGGGGGTCATATGTGTGCGCCAAGACGTCCAAATGCGGTAGTGGGCTAGTTCCGAAATCAACTTGCAAACCTCTGCTGCTACCCGTCGAATGGCACAAGGTATCCAAGGGAGGTGTTGTGCCAACCAGACTAATAACAGCCTATGTATTCGAGAAATAGTAAGTTTCGTGATCAGTGTCAACAACGCCAACATCTATCAGATATGAGATAGCTCTCCATTGCGTAACTCAGTATGTATGCTGTGAAATTCAGCCAATTTGGGTAGGTATAAAATATACTCCCCTATCGCCGAGCCTAAAAATCACCTTGTTCGGCTGTCAAGCCGCGGAATACCTAACCAAATTTATTTCTCAACGAAACACCTCCTGTAAGAATAGAGGGATTGTACCTACTCGAGCTCATATAGGTAGATGTAATTTCTTGCATCGATGAAGAAGGCGGGTAAGGGCTGTGAGGGTCGGCCCTACGCCAGACACATTCACATATCGTGTATGTAGATAAGCTTGCTTCGAATACCGTAAATACTCGAGTTATAGGCTATCCCGGGCGCGGTCAGATGTTTATATATTGCTGGACGGCACAAATCTTGCTGACCTGGTTTAAAGGGGGGAAATCTGGCTTGAAGTCTCAGAAAATTGCATATTCCTGTCGGAGAGTCTCGTGTCTTGGTAACCCTAGATATGTATGAAGCCGTTAATAAAACCGCTTACAGGGCACCGAACCTGGTGCGTTGTTTCACTTGCACGGGAATCCTCCTGTAATCAACTAGTTGAAGATTTAAACCCGGGCGTATATCACGAAACCTTTCTAGCTTAGACTAGTGGAATTGCAGAGGATTGACCCTCAGTACGGGTTAGCAAAAGGCGCTGACTAATCTATGTATAGCACGGTATCCTATAAGATGGCAATAATGGCAGTAGGGGTTGTCAAATCCCAACCTGGTTCATGCACAATTGTCACACCTTGGCACTTGGCAACCACTCTCATTGGCCAATTCAACGGTGGCGTAGTTAATTTCAAGTTCAAGTTCGTCGAACCAGACAAAATCGTCTGGTTTCTTGGTTTCTGGCCTAGGAACCTGGTTCACAAACACACCAGCACATAATACCGCTCATACACAACGCTCAACACAACGCACAACACAACTAGCAGAAACATGGCGATGAGGAAGGCTTGGAAGGATGCGAAAGCTATGCCTCTAGGACATCAATAATAATGTCATGCCTACCAGCACTGGTATCATGGGAAATATACCGGTAAACAGCAATGATATCTCGTACGTCTAGAAGATCTTGAATATGCTCTGCGTTAGATTCTTCCTCTATTTCATCTTCTGCTTCATCTGATGCCAGTAAATACGAACATGCTGCAATCTCAAGTGCAGCATCGAAAGTTGAGCTCTTTCTGACGTTCGCGGCATGCGTATGTGTAGATGGTGGTTGTGTATGACGCTCTGGTCCATAGCAACAAACCTGGTTTATGAACGTGAGGTAATCAAATCCCTCGGCCTATTTTAGTTACATAGCTTGTGGCTTGCACTAAAAATCTGGTGCATGAACCAGGTTGGGATTTGACAACCCCTACCTAGTATTTCTGATTGACATTTGTTGTATACAAACCTTAATGAATTTCTACGAGAGGTTGTCCACAACCGGAATAGCTACCTTCCTAAATTGTAATTGGGACTAGCACATCCGTTCTTGGAATAGGAGACTTCGGCGACCAAACTACCACAGCCGCTTTCGCCGTCTCACATGTTCATGCTTCCAAAGTCTTGGTCGTGGGGACCGCAAAATAATACTACCAGATGGACAAAAGCTTAATCTGTCCTTAGAAACCTTAGTTTTCCCTGGGTTCAACATATGCAGGGACCATTCTCGAACGAACCCCGCGATGTGATGGGCAGGCAATCGGCGACGAACTGCTGATGTTTCATACTCATTAAGATTTAAGTGTCATGATTGTAATGTGGTAGCGACAGCTTCAAATAAACAACACTGGCAAGTCTATGAATACACCATCATAGGTGACTTATGGCTGGAATGTGCCAGTGCATAATACGGTCTCACAGCTCCTTACCTAGTTGTCTGGCTGCTGGTCCTTAGATAGTTCACTTCTGTCATATGAACAACTTCATTATGGATGAACACATGAGGCCTCGCTAATCCCCACAGAATTGAATTACAGCAGTTATCCTTCATTTCGTTAACCAAAAAAAGTATGTGACCAGACTAAACTTGACCTATCTCAACGTTGTGGGTGCCAACCAGACTACGTTGTGGAGTAATCCAGATTCTTTGAAGCAAGCACCCGAGTATTCTGCCATTGTTTTGGTCAACCGGCCAATAGGACTATATTGCCTTATCTGGGTCGATTGGCGTGGGGGCACAGTTTGAGATGAGAAAGTGTCGCGTTATGTTTTGTGGAACCGGCCTAACTACCACCGGACCGGGAAATCGTACACAGATGAAAACCAGGGTACTTAATGATGTTGGACAGTTTGTTTGAAGTGAGGATTATGAAAATTGACTTTGATAGAATTACGTAGTAGGTAGTTTCGTTCTATGGAAACGTTCAGGTCAGGTCCAGAAATAATTCCCAGGCGATGGAATACCTAGCCTTCCTAACAGACTTTCATGGGCCCCGAACGACTTCGGCTCCAAAACTAATGATTTTGCGATAAACACGCTAGGACTGGATCCAGGCTGCAAATGGAGGGTTGCAAATCGGCATGATCATATGCACATCATCTCTGCGAGTAGACTTGGTCCCTTTCCTACATATTAGCGAATCAGCCTGCTTGTTTTCAATGAGAGCAGTGGCGTCAGATAATACGATCAGGGCATAATATGGGATCGTCTTTCACTGTGGAAATTCCCTCAGAATTCTGTACTGGCAATGGGCAGCGTCAAGTTATACATGTATATATGTATCGCGAACCATGGGAACAGAACCGTTTGCATAATTTCATCTGAAAGCGTGGGGGGTTACCGTAAAATACTAAGGTTATTTGCTATTTAAAAAAGGTTACATAAGTACTGTATGTCAGTCACGTGCGTGTCAGGACACATGCGTCTGCGCTCCCGAAGGTGCATAGTCTCGAAGGACGTGAGGCGAGCAGACTAAAGTAAGCATAGGCGCAGGGAAGGCTAGTCTGGCTAGTCAGTTGCGGAAGGCCCCATATAAGAGTTCAAAGCCCCTTCTATGTTAGTCTGGTTGGCACTTCTATGTAAACCGGTGAGCTTTCAGTCTGGTTGGTACGTAAGTAGTAGCGTTGCATGGCAGACGTGCATAAGGCAGCAGTCCGGCGGCCACTATGTAGTGAACACAAATAGCCATGCATCTCCAACCGCTCCGCGGAAGGGCCTAATACAAGCATGCGAATAAACACGCCATGACTGATAGCTGTAGATGGCCCCTTGAGGCTGTACTACTGGCCGATGGACCGATGGCTGTCTCGCCAGGTCGAATCTGGCAGTGATGGGCAATGAATTTCTGGTTATCCCCGAACCCATCGACCGAAAAAAGCGTACCCCCCCATGCTATGGGAATGTCGTCTTGACATCCTTGAACCTCGAGCAAAGAGTCGACGGTAACAGGCGAGCACGGCTTTGGTCCTCATAGCAAGCAAGGTCCCCCTTGACTGGCAGCCCCCCCGCAGCCTGCCTGTAGGCAGAGTTACTGTTGTCCATACTTCACTCTCTGTCTACGGTCCTTTCCATTCATCATACATCCCTCCCTCCCACCCACGTTGATAACCACCCACATTGATACCCACCCACATTCCATTTTCCTGACAGTCCATACTGCTTATATATTTCGGCTGGGCCCCATCTTCCCGCTTGATCCAGTGCCTGTCCCTCCAAACCCAGTTTCCATTACCAATCATCGTTCAAATTGAGAATTTGCTCTTCACCTCATAAACATGTCCGACAAGACGCTCCCATACGTGCCCTTGAGTCCGTATGATGGAACAGAGCCAACAGGAGGGGACTCGCTGCAGGTGGACCTGAACAAATACTATGAGGTTAGCATGAAATGCCTCTAGCCGCCACCTAGTGTTACTGTCATCGCCTTGAAGGGGCGTGTATAGACACCTAGAAATATACGGTGCACAAAAGTTGCAGACTCAGAAAAACCATCTACCCGCAGTGCAAATATCGCTAACTCCTCGTCTTCTCATTTACAGACTGGAAACATAGCATGGATTCTCATTTCCACCGCCCTGGTACTGCTCATGATTCCTGGCGTCGGGTTCTTCTACTCGGGACTCGCGCGTAGGAAGTCAGCCCTATCGCTCATATGGCTGAGCATGATGGCCGCAGCAGTTGTCAGTTTCCAGGTATGTAAATTTTCGTTAAAATTGCGAGCACTTGCATCCCCTGGTTTCTGTTAGCTAACAAGAATCAACTTTGCCTTGGCGCGCATATAGTGGTTCTTCTGGGGATACTCTCTTGCATTCTCCCATAGTGCTGGATCATTTATTGGAAACCTCGACAATATCGGCTTCAGGAATGTATTGGGTCATCCTTCCATTGGAAGCAAGAAGATCCCGGATCTGCTCTTTGCTGTCTATCAGGGCATGTTCTCATGCATCACGTATGTGCAAACGGGTTCCAATTAGACCCGATAGCTTGTAGCTTGCTAACATTGAATCCCATAGTGTCGCATTGGCAATCGGTGCAGCAGCTGAACGTGGTCGTATGCTCCCATGTGTTGTCTTCATGTTCGTATGGGCGACCATTATTTACGACCCAATTGCCTGCTGGACATGGAATCCTTCTGGGTGGTCATTCAAGATGGGAGGTCTTGACTCTGCTGGAGGAACTCCAGTCCACATTTCCTCCGGCTCTGCAGCATTGGCTTACTCCTTGATGTTGGGGAAGCGCCGTGGACATGGAACTCATGAGTTAAACTATCGCCCGCATAATGTCACTCATATTGTCTTAGGAACCGTCTTCCTTTGGGTTGGATGGTTCGGGTTCAACGGGGGATCGGCATTGGCTGCGAACTTGAGGGCTATCATGGCATGCGTGGTCACCAATATCTCCGCCGCCACTGGCGGTATTACTTGGTGTCTTCTCGATTACCGCCTCGAGCATAAGTGGTCCACCGTTGGTTTCTGTTCCGGTGTCATTGCTGGTCTTGTTGCAATCACCCCTGGCTCTTTTTATGTTCCCCCTTGGGCAGCTGTCGTCTATGGAGTCGTAGGTGGTGCTGCTTGCAACTATGCAACCAAGTTGAAGTTCGTTATTGAGGTAGATGATGCACTTGATATCTTTGCCGAGCATGGTGTCGGTGGTATTGTTGGCAACATTCTTACCGCCTTCTTCGCTGCGTAAGTCTCATTCACTCCTTCGATGGACGCCTTTGCGAATCTGCAACTGACCTTTCTACGGGCAGTGACTACATTGCTGCTCTCGATGGGTCCTCAAGAATTGAAGGCGGATGGATTAACCACCACTGGATCCAACTTGGATACCAGGTTGCCGACTGTGTAGCTGGTTTCGTCTATGCATTTGTCGGAACTTGTATCATCCTTTTTTTGATGAACTTGATACCCGGTCTCAGTCTCCGTGCCAGTGAACAAGCCGAAATAATGGGCATTGATGATGCTGAGCTTGGTGAATTTGCTGTAAGTTATCGTAAACATTACAAAGTTGAGCCCAGCCTAATATAATACTCTTTAGTACGACTACGTTGAGATCACCCGTGAAGTCATCTCCGAAGACTTGGACGGTATGCCAAAATATTCCAACGAGCTACCTACTGGGACTCCCGCATCTGTAGCGAAGGAATAAGTTCATAATCGTCTGTCATTCATGTGAATTGTAAACTGTACTGCACTTGCGATACCCCTCCCTAACGCAGCGACCATATTTTTCATTTTTTCCAATTTTTCATTCTTAACAGGGTTTTTTTTTATATGTGGTTGCCTCATTATACCCCCTCGCCATCAAATAACGGCGATACTCACTCTACTCGTGGATAAATGGCATATCAGAGCAGGCAGGGAGTGGAACATGGGACAAGAGGTCTGTGAGCTCAAAATCTTAACGTTCATGGGTTTAAGAGCTCCTTGTGGATCTAGTACTATGGTGCATAGCCATTGTTATTGAAAACCTGCTGATACGTAATTTTTTTTGGCGAGTACTTCTTTTTTTTTTCCTTTTGTTAAGGGTTTTGGGTTTGGGTCGGCTACTGGTCATTTGCTTCCTTTTTTCTGCTTTTCTCATGGACACAATTGTCCGGCTTTAACTAGGGTATGCTTTAATTCGTCGTGTCTTGCTACTTACATTACACCATTGGGTTTTTTTTGGATACAGGTGTGAGTAAATTTACTGATGTGGGGATGAAATCCGGGATATTTTTTTGGGGGGCATCCATAGCTATGGATGATGGACATGTACCGGTACTCTACTACTTACACGAGGGCTGCAAAGACCGTGCATGGTAGTATTTTTCGAGTATGCAAAGAAACGAGGCTAGCAAAAAGAAATGGCCAATTGATATGCGCATTAAATTCCTAGTTTGTAGGCTTGGGTGGAACAAGGTTTCTGCATGTTTTACCCGAGAATCTGGTGTTACCGGGACGCATCGGTATTTTTACCCTGAAGAGGACCCAATGGTATAGTCTTAACCTTGCCTAATGGTCTCTTCTTGACCGTTTGAAATTCTCGCGCCCGAGAATGAATCTATCCATATTGGTTGTGGGA
This sequence comes from Terfezia claveryi, assembly GCA_015179025.1. Classification (NCBI taxonomy): domain Eukaryota; kingdom Fungi; phylum Ascomycota; class Pezizomycetes; order Pezizales; family Pezizaceae; genus Terfezia; species Terfezia claveryi. The sequence goes on from WHUX01000083.1 coordinate 169,374, forward strand.
ATCTCGCACCAAGCACATGTATATTTCTGATCTTGGATTGAGACACAAAAACTCCAACGCCTAGCATTATACAAATCATTCAAACGCCATCAGAAATCATCCCATCCCAAGCTCTGGTAAATATCCACCTCTGGCTTCTCCACCGACTGCCAAGCCTCTTCAACAACCAGCCTCAAGCTCTTCCTACTCGCCTCGCCCTGCCTGTGCCAACTCCCACCACCGCCACCACTCCCCTTCACAGGACTATTCGCCACCACCTTCATCGCCGAAAAGTCCAATCTCGCACTCGGATTCCTAGTTGACGTCGGCATCCCCCCAAATGTCTTTGCCCTTGTTAACTGCATCGGGCGAGTCCTAACCGGCGTCTGATTAACACTACTCGGCAGGACACTACTCGTTAGACCATCCCCATCCATCTCCGTATCCTCCTCCCCATCCACATCATGAAACGGCATCGCGCCACGTTTTCTCTTTTGCGGCGTCCCGGGAACAAGCGGTTTCTGCATTTGCATGGGACTCGATTCTAATCCCATTTTAGGGGGAAATAAACAACTCCTGCTTCTAGCTAATACGCTCCCCGAAGAGCGTTTTGCTTTAATGGGGGATGACTCGGGTATGGCATCGTCATATGCATATCTCCCTCTTAGTGCAGATCCCAGGCTTAGTCCCGTTTTCCTTCCAACGGTGCTAAATCCCTTCAATGGCGTGCTTAAGACGAGTCCTGGGCTGCTCTCGGGAACTATATCTATATGCTTAGTGGCAAATGAGGAGTGGTTGAGATATGACGGGCGTGGTAAGGTGGCGGGTTTATATGGTCCATTTACGGGAGAGTCGAAGACTGCTGCAGCAGTCGAGGTAGATTGGGTATTTCTTTCTGAGGGAAGGCGCGGAGGAGGGAGGAAGCTATCCTCGTCTTCTTCGTCTTCGGTTTGAGGGGGTATGTGTTGCACGAGTGGTACGGCTTGTCGAAGGCGGTTTTTCTTGCTGGGGGTGGCGTGTACGAGCACGCTGTTTGCGTTTGGGTTGCGGACGGGTTTCTTTTGTTCTACAGGGGAGAGAGGTTAGCTTGTAGAATTATGGATACAAGGGGATGAAAGCTTACTTCGCATAGAGGAGCCACCGGTGGACATCCTCTTGGTTGCTGCATCCATGATCTCTGCTCCAACCGCAATCCTATTCGGCCTTGCCAGAGCTCTAATAGCATCTTTCAGTTCCTTTTCAACATTGACCACCGGTTTTGCGCTCAGCGCTGGCATCTGTATCTCCCTCTTCTGCAGCGTTTTCTTTGCCACGGCACCAAGATCGACATTCTTCGACGTGGCCTTCGGTACAGCAAGTAAACTAGCAGGAGTTGGTTCTCGAGACAATGACGTTGCTGGTGTAGTTTTAGATCTTGATAATTGTACTTTTCGCCGCTTTGCTGGTTCAATAGACGGTTTCCTGGTGCTTACAGGTGGGGGAGCGCTTGTCCCACCGATTTTTTTCTGAATCATGGAGCAGATATCTGGAAGACGGGAGGAGTAGAATGGCATAACGACCTCCATGCAGAAGTTCTTAAGCCGGTCTTCTTCTCCTCCCTTGGTATGTGAGGATTTTGGTCTTTCCCCTTCCGCGGGCGGTTCTAGTGAACCGATGGATCTCCAAATACAAAGTCTGTCAAGGAGAAGGTCGAGCAGGACACTAGGGTCTGGAGGTTCGGTGCCTTTAGTTTTCTTTCTACTGCTGGATTTTTTCTTTAATTTTTTCTTTTTGGAACCTTCCACTGGCTCAGATGGGGTTGTCTTGTCTTTGGTGAGAGCGAGGATTTCCAACAGGAGGATTATCTGGAGTTCGGTTTCTCGTATTTTTAAATCTTCGGTTTGCCGCTTTAATGCTGGGTCACTGCTTTGCAGGACTTTGTCTTTGAAATTCATAGATAGCCAGCGTTGGACGTAGGATTCCTCTCCGGTCTTGAAGATGGTGGTATCCTGAATAGCCTCCTCTGTTGCAACTTGCATAATTACTTTCCTGAACTTGATGTCCATCTTGTCCAGGGGAATTATCATACCCTGGAGGAACTCGACTAGCTGGGGGATGCTCGGCGGGAGGGGGGAGGGGTCTTCTGTGGCCTCTTGTTGGAATTTGACTCTTGTTCGAGATAGGGTTGATTTAGCGAAGTATGCAATTGATGTTTTTGCAACATAGAGAGCTTCGAGGTATTGTGCCCTGGTTTGCTCAAGGGCCTCGGTGGGAGTGGGCTCTTTAAATACTATTATTTCGGCGGGTGGGGAGAGAAGTCGTAGGTCAGAGGCTTTGGTGGATAACCTAGGATATAATTAGCCTTGTAACCCTGAACACACTCTCAATTTTGAAGACTAACGGTGTCTTGATATTCTGCTTCGCTTTGCTGGGATGTATCATAGACAATACTACCGTATGACACGTCGACTCACCCATCCCAACAGTGAAATTATCCATCACCAAATCCGCCCACCAGTCTTTCTCCAAGCACTTCTTCCCTAGCACCACCTTCTCTAGATCCGGCGACACAGCTTTCCTAGCCAACTGTGCCAACCGTCGAACATCCTTCAGCTTGACCAGGGGGGAAAGCTTAAACAGCGTAAAAACCCCATCCGATACCTTCTCCACAGCCGAGAGCTGTCTTTCGCCATCAGTTTTGGTGATTAAGATGTTTCCGGGACTGTCTAGCGCTGGGATGACTGCGGAGAAAAGCCGTGAGGGCACGCCGGTGAGCCAACTGAGAGGGATGTATTTTCGGGGGAAAAGGACAGCGGGAGTTATTTTGAGGGAGGTATCGAAGACGGAGGTGAGGTGAGGCTTTGGTCACACGGTGTGTTAACGGGTTGATGTTTTGAGAGCGCATGGTGGGATGGGGTACCTGGATCACAAACGGTTCGCCCAGCAAGACCTTTTCTTCATCACGCTTGCGCTTGCGAGAGACAGAGGCTATGGTGGACATTGCTGCGTACCGGTACCGCTCACACTGCGGCTGGTATAAGTGATTAAAGAGAGTAGAGGAGCAATGTCATGCAGTTGTTCGCAATGAACGGTATCGAGATCTTCTTGGACCTCGATAACCCAAACAGAACGCGACGCCTCATTTCAAACACTGCAGAGAGCGGACGCGACAAATTAGCTGACTAAGCTGATTTGGCGAGACGGTTTGGGGGAGGAATTTGTGGATGGTTCTCGTTTGTATGCTACGGGGAATTTGGGCTGATGAAGATTTGTAAGTAGACTGGTGCTTATGAGACTCCGATATGGGACTGTGATACGAGGCTGTGATCTTGAGTTGTGATATGGGATCGTGATATGGGTGGGTCTCTGTGTTATCCGGTAAGAAGGACCTACAATGATTTGGTGCTGATGGCTCCACGACAAGCTTCTTCGAGTTCCTCTCAACCAATTACCAAAACAATACTATCCAGCTTGAACATAATCTCCCATAGCTTCTCCCCCAACACCCACACCCTTCACATCATCAACATCACCAGATCCGCAGCTCAGTTTGCAAGCTCCACCTCCCTCCCAACGCATGCCACGGAAATCAGATCCAGGCCCAATCCCCGGCGCGGGCCTTCCTCCCGGCGACCGAGATGCCAACGGAGTTTCAATTGACGTACTACCTACCCACCACTCCATCTTACAATCACTAACCGGTACAAACTTATAGGAAAACGTTCTACCGAAATCCATTGTCACAAGGCTGGCGAAGGGAGTTTTACCCCAAAATACAAATATACAAAAAGACGCCGTCCTGGCGTTGACGAAGGGGGCTACGGTGTTTATAAACTACTTGTGTACTGCGTATGTTTATTCCTCCCACGGGATTTTGCCAGCTGAGGATTCAGTTCTGATTGAGGCTGGCCGGGCCGGGCTCAAAGCGCAAACGAAAATGCCGTCAAAGCCAACAAAAAGACAATTATGCCAAAGGACGTACTTGAAGCCATTTCCCAGCTAGAGCTTGACGAGTTCGGCCCTCGACTACACGCCGAGTTAGCCAGTTTGTCTCCATACCTCCCGAACCTCCCGCACACCACCTATATACGATTACCATACTAACCCCCCATTAGGATTCGAAGAAATCACCTCCGAGAAACGTGCCGCAGCCAAAAAAGCGGCCGCCGCCAAAGAAGCCGGCAAACCCGGCGGAGACAACTCTCCCGGAAAAACCTCTCCTACCCACGACAGCCCCACGAACCCCGAGGACAACGACGTTGCAGACGAGGATGGAGAAATAGATACCCCTCCACCTGCAAAGAAGAGGAAGGCCAATGGGAAGACTACAACTGTAAATGGTGCTTCCAAGGCAAAGAAGGGGATAACCGGTGCGAGTGGAAAGTTTGATGCAGACGAGGACGAAGATGATTTAGGCGATGATAAGGATGGTTACCAAGATGAGGAAGAGGAAGATATTGATGATGAAGCGGAGGCAGATGAGACCCACGATGTTGTTGAGGAGGATGTAGTAGAGGATTTGGACGAGACTGAGCAAAGGGAAGATGAAGCGTTAGATAATGGATATGATAGCGACTAATATCAGTGGCATGCTGCTTGCGGGATTCATGCCTAGCCGGAATTTTGTATTATAATATTAATTAGTAGATTTCGCTTTTGCAGACTTGCTCATACTCACAGGTATGGTTGAGGATAAATGCGAAAATATATATATTGTAGAACACGCTGAATATTGGAGTAACACGAATTATATCATACACACGCTCCGTATTCAATGCAGCTTGGCAACGACCCCAACCAAAGTCCTATTCCCCAGTAGCCTCGAGCCAGTCTCCAAATTTCTCCAAACGCTCCTTCTCTGACGCATCCTCTGTCTCATCGACCTGCTTCGTCTTTGTTTTCTTAAACTTCTCAGCACCATCGAAAATATATGCCTCTACTCGTGCTCCAGCAAAGAACCTTCCGTCCATTACTTGGACACAAGCCTTTGCACTTTCCGCATTTGCGAATCGAACACTGACTACACCGTCCTCTTCCTGGTCGTATAAGACCACGTTGGTCACGTCCCCGAGTTTCTCACACTCTTCCCGGATATCTTCCTTCAGGTCTAGTATGGCAGTTGGGTCCTCCTGTGAAGTTAGTTAGTTAAGATGTGGATTTTTGGCAATTGTCGCAGAATTCCACGCACCTCTAGTTCCTTCAGGGTAAACATGTGCTTAAGGATCACCGTCTTCTCAAATTTTGGGTTTATGGTAGGTATAGCGGCTGGATCGTCATCATCCCAGTCGGCCAGTTTACTATAATTTCGTGTCAATGCCAGCCCTACTATAACCCCGGGCCTCACGTAAAACGTACTTATTCAACTTCTGGGTCTTCGCAATAACCTTTCTCTTCTCTTTCATGTTCTTCTTTTTATCCTGTAGGGATTGATCTTGACCGCTTTGTTGCTTGTAGCTGAAGTCCGCAGGCTGCACTCTCATAGTTCCTCTAGGATCCGGCACGCCGAATCTAAAATCTGTGTCGTCCAACATTTGAACAGCTAGATCCACACTCTCCGCGCGGAAATACACCACTAGCGCATCACCCTTCGGGTTCCCATTTTCATCTGTATAGATCTTGATCCTTGGCTTTCCGCGGTCAATCTCCTCGGATATGACGCCACATTTGGAGAAGACGGAGTTAATTTCTTGTATAGTTGCATCTAGTGGAAGGTTTGTGATGTATATGGATGTATTTTTGCGCTCTTTGGGATGCTCGTCTCCATTTTTGCCGTTAGCCCGGGACTTCTTGGTATTGGTGTGTACACTCTCCTGTGGAAAGTGGACAAAGAGTAAGCGTAATTCTCATGTACGGGCGTGCGGTTATACCTCGGTCTCGTTGGAGGTGTAAACCTTCCTTTTCTTCTTGTTCTTCGGCTGAACAGGCGCTGATTCGTCGACTCCGGCAACTGCGTAGGCTGCTTGTTGCTTTTCAAGGAGAGATTCGTCCAACTATAACACACCAAACATAACGCAAAAGGTGAAACTATGAGAATGTACCCCAACACACATAGAACGAGCAAGACCTGGATTTAGACATTATAGGGAGAAGGCTGTCGAGGTAGGCGTGGCAGGGAGAAAAGAAGATGCGCCTGGTGACCTCCCTTCTGAGATAGCCTTCTCCGTGCCTTCATTCCCTTCATAATCGGCCTTCACACTGTTATGGGATGATGAAAGACAAGTGGAATGCATACCACAGGTACCCATCTCCTCAACGCCCCGTCATATTCGTATTCTGATCCATCGTCTGCCTCGAGGGTCCATTTTCCCGATACTCTTGAGAAAGAGATACGAGGATCTTCGCGGAACTCTTCTTCAGTTGTTGGAAAAGCACTCGGGGCGGAACCCCGGAGGTCATAGCCCTCACCAGCATGACCGGGGGACAAACCATCGGCCATGGTGAAGTTTAAGACCTGTTGACAATCTATACGTTGTATGCTCGATCTCTTCTGGATGTGTCAGGTGTTTGTAGTAACCAGACTACCTTGTAGTGTGTGGTTTGTAATGTGAATAGCAGACTTGGAATGAACTATGGTTGTCATGATAGCTCCAGAGATGCCAAGAAAAAGCAACCGCACCTTGGCTTAGTAACCAGTCGGTGTGGCACGTGCTACCGGTATCAAGCGGCTCCGGCGCCGGATATCAATTACACTGGAAACTGCTGGAAACGAGCGAAAGCGATGACAAAAGATGTCGATCTATTCAGGAACCATCACTTGTTATCATTTCTTCTGCCTTGCTTTCCCCACGAGCACGATGCCCACGAGGGTCAACCTGGGCTGGGAGTATGGAGCCTCAGATCCAGGCTCCAGACCCACTTGACCATGGAATGTAACTTGAATTCATCTTCAGATGAGACTAATTTCGCTTTCCTACCCATGGTCACCTCATTCCCGCCTCGGGACATTAACGTGCGCCACTTTGAGACTCTCTGCGGTGATTCGAAGTCTACAAATCACCAGAGTTGAAGTTTTCCATTGAAAGAGAGTGTCGCCTAATACACCGCGAGATCACAGCCCTATCAGTCCTGTCAGTTGTTTATGGTGCTGGTCAACTAATATGCACAACACCAGCCAATTGGCAGAATGTTTCATATTGCTATACATAGGCGCCGGAGCTTGGCAGATTGATACCCTTGTTTGACATTCAGTTTCAGTGCTGCTTAATTTGAATACCCTCTGGCCAAACTGCCGCCGTCCTATCGTACCTTCTTTTCTCTCTTCTCATAATTTGGTCAAGCGTCAGGGCTGCCACTCACTCACATATCTTCAGGTTTCCTACGCTTCAGATGCTTGTCATCTAGCTGCTGTATGCATTTACGTTTTTCAGTCCTCACTTTTGCCGACTTCTATAGTTTCCTTATCTAATGCGATTTTAACTCATGCGCTTTGGTTCCTAGATTCGTTCTTGCGCTGCTCGGAACTGTTAAAGAGCTGGTCTCAAAAAAAACAGACGTCCTCCTTAATTGGTGTAGTTTAGGCTTGAGACCCCTCCTATCCATCAAAGGTGGCCCCTTTTAGGCCTATACCATATCGAGAGACTGTTGCTCCCTGTTAAATGGACTCAAACCTCCCTTGGGGAGTGACACCCCAGCCTTCAGAGTTCAACCCTTCCAAGTTCCCGCGGAGGCCGTCCCCTAAAGTCACTCCTTTAGTTATTCAGAGCACTGGGATATCAACCACCTCCAAGAATCGACTGCGAGAGGAGTTGGATAGAATTCAAAGGTTTCAGAGGGATTCAGGCGATTTCGAGACCTCAATTATTGTACGAGATCTTGACAGGTGAGTTTACATTGAGTTTACATGTGGCACAGCAGAAGTCAGATTTGCTTACCTTGTATTGCAATTGTTTTAGAGAACCTCACGGAAGCTCACCTGAATTTGTAGAATATACTGAGCTAAGGGCCGACGAGTTTGATCTCAGGTTGCAATTACCAACGCCCTGCAGCGCCTCCAGCTCTCCGTTGTTTCAAAGCCATGCAAGATATGCCAGTGATTCTCGAGTAAGCTATTTACAAGACATCGAAACGAAACATATTGAACCACGTCGTGTGTCGATGATGCCAGTCTTACCATCTCCAACAGCACCAAATATCAACTTACCGCTGGAGATTTCCCAGCGGAAGTATTCGGTTCCGGCCTCTGATGATTCTTACGAAACGAACAAATCACAAAAGTCCCCGGGAGGTAACAGGTTCACGTCATTTTTCCGGTGGCAGAGCACCTCGTCGCACGATTCGGCTACGACCGTCTCTGCACGTGCGTCCTCCCCCCCGCGCTCTCCTAAGACATTAGGACCTTCCTTCAGATCAGTGCCACCAATGATTGACACTTTACGGGCAAATGCTGCTAATGACAATGCCTACCTTTCTGATTCCGCTCTTTCCATTCCTCCAACAACCCCTGGTTTGGGTTCATTTGATTCAATTGAAGAAGAATTACGACTTGTATCTGCGGAGTTGGCTGCCTCAATTAAGCGAGAAATGGAACTGGAAGACTTGGTAGAAAAGCTGGAGGCGGAAGCAGCTGATGCGAATAACAATCGAGAAAAGAGGACAAGCGACTACTTCTCCGATGTGGGAACACCGGATCGGGGCCAGTATGGCTCCATAACAAAACACGAGCAGGAACTCGAGAGGTTAAAACGGCAGTGTGAACAAGAGAGAGCGCAAATACGGCTAGAATTGCTCGGAAAGTTGTCTGAGGAGAGGCAGCGGAGGGTTGATGTCGAAACACAGGCGAGAGAATTAGAAGATCATGTGTCTCGAGTAAGGCTGACTATGGCGCAACGATTCTGCTGGAGAAAATTGGTCTGACTAACCTTCTATAGGGTGAATACTCTCAACTGGTATCGACAGACGCAGGAAAGGTAAGGGTCCTCGAGCAGGCTTTGGAAGATGCGAAGCGAAAGCTTGCAGAAGAAAAGCTAGCGCGAGAGAATTTCGAGCAACTGGTTACAGCCATAAAGATGGAGCTAGAGGAGCATAGAGAGGAGAGGGATCGACTTCGAGATGAGGTTGTACCAAACCTGCGACAGCGGGTGGTGAGCCTTGAGGCTGAAACAGCTCAAATGCAACAAGTAATGGCCGATAAAACTAGAATTCAGCAAGAATTTGCCGCCTTGAAAACTGAAAACATTGCCTTGATGTCATCCCAGAGGAAGCCTATGGACATCCGTATGATTACCTCAGTTGACAAACGAATGTCCCTCGCAATAACTCCAGCGGAGAAGCGAATGTCCATTGCACAGATGCAGGGACTGGCAGTGACCACCTCGACTGGCTCACTGTCACCAATTGTGATACCGTTGTCACCAAAAGAGAAGGAAACCTTGGCTGACAGGTTGAAGGATGTGGAACAACAACGCGATGAATTACAAAAAGCTTTGCGTGCCCTCCGTGAACGGCAAAAGGTTGAGAACAGGCAGGCTGCACAGAGAATCAAGGCTTTGGAATTAGAGCGTGACCGAGCTTTGCGTGACTCGCCAAGGAAATTCGGCAACAGCAGAGAAGTCCAACTTTTGAGGAGAGAAGTTGACCGACTAAGAACCCGGGCTGAGGATGCGCTCGAGGCCAAGTTCAAGTGTGAAAGGAATCTTGGTTCCTTAAAGATGGACCTCGAGAGGGCTGAACAGGAGACGGCCGTTCTGAGGGCACTGCTCCAAGAACATGACTCCTTAGTCAACCAGCATGAGGAATTGAAAGATTCACATATTCGGCTTTCTAAGAAGGTCTCCGAAATGGAGTCTGAGAATAGCGAAGCAACGTCCGCCTCTTTGCAGCGGGCCTACAGGGACCTCCTCCTAACCCATGAACTGACGCTAGGCCGCCTTGGGGAACTGGAGGTCAAGGAGTGTGATTTATCCGAGGACTTCGAGGCCCGGCAAAGGAAATTAGTGGTCGCGTATGAAGAGTCGGAGAAAGCAATGAAGAAGCTGAGACAGAGCCTTGCGGAAGCCGAGGCCGAAAGACATCTTGCACAGACTGAGGCGGTTGCGTACAAGAAACAAGCATCGGCACTAAGTCAAGCGGAAAAGAGCCATCTTGGTGAAGAAAGGACCTTGGCTTCCCAACTGAAGGAGTCGACAGAGAGAGTGCAACAATTAGCTGCCCAGGTTCAGGCGCAGATGCAGTCCAACGGGGCCTTGCGCGATAGGTTAGCTGCGGCGATTAATCGCGGGGAAAGTGAGCAACAGAATTCTGCAAATAGGATCAACGAATTGCAGGGTAGGCTCAAGCAATTGGAGGAGAAGGTTCTCTCTGCGCAACAGGAGACTGAAGATGCGATTCATAACCATGAAGAGGAGATTCAGTTGTTGCAGTTAAATCATTCTGCGCAGCTGACTAGACTTAAGGCGACGCTTATTCAGCCTCCGGAACCGAGGAGTCCGAAGATGCCGTTGACCCCGCTATTGAAGAGTCCGAGATTGGAGTGGGTAGGCAAAGTTGGTGCGTCATCGAATGACAATTTGGGGAATAGTTCTGAGAGACTGGAGTTTTTGGAGAAAAAGGTGGTGGAGCTGGAGAGGGCGTTGGCGGATGCAGATAGGGAGATGGAGGAGGTGGTTAACAAAATGAGTATGGCGCAGATTGAGGTTATGGAGTTGACCTCCCAGAGGTATTTATTAACATCAATTGGGCTTTGGAAGGAACATGATACTAATCAATATATAGAGACGAAGCCGCCAGACAAACACGAAAGCTCCAAGCCGATATCGCTCTCGAAAAGGCAAAATACGCGCAACTCGCTCTGGCGTAAATAATTTTCCCTGATCTCATTTTGCGATCAAGTTAATGACTGCATGTGAACTGCTGTAATATATGGGGATAGCAACTGTACAATTGGTCTTGAGTCCTGCATCATTGTCATCGTCATGGACATCGTCATCGTAATCATCATCGTCATGTCTGTTTTATTGTCTTTCCTTTGGCCTCGGTGTTTGGTGCTTCTTCTTTGTTGTTCTGTGGGTTTTGTGTACTATACCTACCGCATCAATGAGCATGTAAATTATACCCTAATCTATTATCGAAGAAATATGTCAATATATGCCCTCTTGTAAGGTGTTGATAGTCCTTGGGGTTTTTTTCGCTTTTAGATTCCCTTCATTGATGTATTTGTATGATGATAGCTGTTGAGGAGAGGATCATGCAAGATAATTTGGCCCTCTATAAAAAACAACCGTGATGGAGATGTCTATGCTACTGGGCTCGCAGTGTCTCAAAACTCCCGATACTGCAGCTCCATCCCATCCTCCCATCCTTCCATTTTCCCCTCCTCCCATCCTCCCATCTTCCCATCCTCCTTCCTCCCATCCTCCTTCCTCCCTCCCTCCTTCCTCCCATCCTCACCAACTCCAAACCAACAACTTACCGCCACCAGACGGTCTGCTTCCTCCACGCGCATGACGTGCACCTTACACGGCTCTCAGACACTCTACATTGGTCTAGAGGAGAGTACATTCAAGAAGGCTGGCTGTATGTACCGCCCCTCCCCCGCCCGGAAGCGAAGTCACGGCGTGGCGCCAAGAGCGAGAGCGGAAGAAGACGCGTCTTGCCCGCAGCCACCACGTTTCACGTCTCACGTCTCACGTTTCAACGCCTGACCTTTCAACGCCTCACGTCTCCCCAAGAACAACGGAAAATAACCTGCCTTCAGCTTCCCCCACCCTCTCACTTTGCCCCCCTCCCTTCTCTCCCAACAGGCTCTTCTCTTCACTCCCTACTGTTGGATAGATCGCCATGGGCCAACCCCCTCCCACACAACCGCCACAACCGCAAGCTGACGCTCCCGGCCTGTTCAACGAGGTCATATTCTGCATTATCGAGAGTGATAAACTCTCAAAAGACGAGGCGAAAGAGGTAAATAAAAAACTTTCAACAAAATATCAAGGAGACTCTGACCTCACACATCCCGCTCCCATGCAATCCAGAGTCCGAAACTGAACTTCCTAACGCTCCAATCTTCATGTAGATCCGGAAGAAACTCCTCGACAACGGTGCAACCGAAGTCGAGTTCCGAACGAACCCAAACGACAAAATCCCATTCGATCCAGCCGAAGTCACCCATGTCATCGCCGCAGATGTCGATTTCCCAGGGCAGCTCGAGGTCGACGAGGCTATGAAACCTATCGTCACCCCCGCATGGGTCGACACGACTATTGCGAAAAAGCGCCTGGCCCATGTCCGCCCGTTCACCCCCGACCCGCAATTCTTCTTCTCGGGGGTAATTGCGACCGTTGCGGAGCTGCCCGTCGGCGACAAGGAGGCTATATGTGGGGGCATCATCGCCATGGGTGGGCAGTACAATGGGAACCTGACAAAATTTACCACACACCTGGTAGCTTTGAACATGGATAACGTGCGTATATCGCTTCTTCCCTCGTCTCACTCCTGGCGGACTTGGCTATAGGGGTTCTGCTGACCCCCAGAATAAGGAAAAATGTAAATCCGTAGTAACAAAAAAGCTGCCGGTAAAAATCGTCCTCCCGCATTGGTTCGATGACTGCTTGAAACTCAACCGCCGCATCGACGAACAGCCATACCTCCTCCCCAACCCCGAGATTGAACGGGTCGACTCGACCCAACCTATCCCGCTTCCACGGGGCCCGGACCTTACCTACGCTCATGCAAACCCCTCGTTGTCGACACAAGTACCCCCCTCGCCAAGACCGAATTTCAATGTTTTCACGGGGAAGAGAGTGCTCCTGGGGAGGGATCTAGGGATAAACCCCCGACTGCGGAATGTGATATCTGACATTATCAAGCAAGCTAGGGGCGAGATTACGGAGAATGTCCTTGATGCACACGTCTATGTTGGGCAGTGGAGGGAGGGGCCAGACTATGTTACCGCCAGCAGGATGGGTCTGTACGTCGGGAATCTTACTTGGATGTATTGGATGTTTGCGCACGGAAAGTGGACAAGCCCGTTACGTCGATTACTTCACTACCCGCTTCTCAAAGGCGGTATTCCAGGGTTCCAGAAACTCATCATCACAGTCTCTAGTTACGGCGGCGATGCGCGGTTATACCTGGAGAACCTAATCGAGGCGTCCGGGGCGACATTCACAAAGTCAATGAAAGCCGAAAATACACACCTCATCGCCGCGAGAGCGCACAGCGAGAAATGCACAGCTGCAAAGGAATGGAATATTAATATGGTGAATCATCTCTGGCTAGAAGAGTCCTATGCTAAATGCAAAGTCCTCACTGTGGCGGATCAGAAATATACACATTTTCCCACACGGACAAATTTGATGGAGGTTGTTGGGCAGACGCCGATAGATACTCGGACTATACAGCAGTATTACGAGCCCGAGGACGAGGACACTACGATGGGTGGGATGACTTCGTCGGATAATCCTGAGGAGGTACCTCCGAATGGACAGGTCAAGTCGACATCAATGGCGGGTCCACCAAAGAATCCAGTCAAGGCGAAGAAGAAAACTGCCACCGTTTCCGCTGCTCGCCCGCAATTTGAGACTCCGAGTAATAGAGGTAGAGGTTTACTTGCGCAGACTCCATCGTCGGTTACGACGACGGGGAGTAGGCGCGCAAAGGAGCAGGCTACAGCGAGGTTGCATGATTTAGCCCCAGATATTGCGTTGTATGAGAAAGAGAAGAAGCGGAAAGGTGGAGTGTTAGGCACAGGGAATCGACGTTGGAGCACAACCCCCACACTGGAAGCGAAAAGCCATAAACGTGCTGCATCGGAAATCGACGCTGAGCTTACTGCCGACGAAGAGGCCGATACGAGTATAGACGGACCCGGGACAGGGTCAAAACCAAAAAAAGCAAAGAAGAAAGTCAAACCTACTATCAAGCTCCTAATAACGGGATATGACGGATGGCAGGTCCCGTCGAGAGAAGAATCGGATAAACGCCGGTTACTGGATCTTGGAATTTTATGCATTGCGGAGCCGGAGCTGTGCACGTATCTTGCTGCGCCGAAAATTGTTCGAACAAGAAACTTTGTTTGCGCGATTGCAGCGGCGCCAAAGATTGTCAACATCTCCTGGGTCAAAGCTTGCCTCGACGAAAACAGGATTGTGGAGGCGGAAGAGTACCAACTTGATGACCCCGAGGGAGAAACTAGACTCAGCATAAACCTAGCAGAGTCCCTCTCCCGCGCAGAGAAGTTGAAGGGAAAATTACTAGATAAATACGTTCTATACTGCACCCCAGAGGTCAAGGGCGGGTTTGAGACGTGCGCGCAGATAATCAAGGCGAATGGAGGTGTATGCATAAACTTTAAAACGGGGAAGCGGGGTGCTAATATCCCAGAGGGGAAGCCGGAGGGGGGGAAGTTGGTGCTATTGAGTGGGGAGGCGGGGGGGGATATGAAGCTGTGGAAACCATTTGTGAAGATGGCGAAGGAGGTGGGTGCCGAGCCGGTGATTTATAGGACGGATTGGTTGTTGGATTCGGCGATGAGGCAGAAGGTAGTGTGGGATGAGAGATATTTGGTACCGCAGAAGAAGTAGGGGTTAGAGGTTTGGATGTAGTGGTGATACTCTTCTTAGTTTCGAAATGGGGGGGGTGAATTTCTTCGACCTGTATACCATTTCCGTCACTTTTTATAAGCTCACTGGCGCATTATTGTGATTTGAGTTTTTTTTTTTTTTTTTTTTTGGGGGGGGAGGGGGTAACCTTGGACCGGCATAGGGAAATGAAAACAAAACATGATTGATATCTTTCTTTTTTTGCAGAAAAAAGGTAAGAGAGATATGTACAAATAGTGCTACTCCTCCCAACTAGAAGAACTTCACCCCAAATTCATCGTTGATACTAAATATCTGCGCAACCCCGCGCTTCATAAGTATCTCTAGGGATTTTCGTACTAGGTGCGGGTCCATCCCGTGGAATTCTAGCGAGGGTTATTATACATCTCACTCGTAAGATAAGGGGACGACGAACGATGACGACGACGCACCTTGCGAAACAGACAAATCCCCCTCCGAAATCTCATATAGTGTCAACACCGCGTTTTTCTGCCCTGTGGAATCAATCTACATATAGATATCTTCATTTGAGCTTCCGCCTTTTATTTTTTTTATTTTATTTTTTCATATTTAGGGAGCGGAGAAAATGGGGGAAAGGGGAGAAATGGGTACCCAGTCGTAGATGATATTCGCCCATTCGTCCACTCGACGCCAGTAGATGTAGAAGGCCGACTTGTCTGTAGCAGTAGCAGTAGTAGTGGTGGTAGCGGTAGTCTCCCACTCAATCTGCCCCTCTGTCGACATCCATGATAATATCTCGACTGCATCGGCGGGTTTAAGTCGCCCTGTGTACCCTCGCAGCTCTTATTAGCAGCCGCCAACAACTCCCGCCCCACTAACCCCCACCCCTTTCCCCCCTTAGAAAAGGATGGGACATACTCCCCAAAGCCCTGTTCCAGAATAACTCCGACTCAAGCACCTCGCTCAGCTGCGCCTTCCAGAGCTTCCGCGCGCGACAGTACTGCAGGATGAACGTCGCCCAGATGAGGCGCTGGGAGGCCCAGGTGGTACTGTTGGGCTGGCGCGTGAAGAAGGGGGGGTAGCTGTATTGGGGGGGAAAGACTGCTGGGTCGAGGTTGGTCTGTGGACGGGGGTGAGGTGTATTAGTAGTAGGCGATGTGAAGGAGGAGGATTGGGTGAAGGAGGAAGGGGGAGGGGGGGTTAAATGGGACGTACGGAGGTCATTTGGGATGAATGCGCTGGAGCTTGGGTATTTTGTTGCGGGCTTTTGCAGCGGGCATTTGCAGCGGGTGATGGCTTATCGATAAGCTTTGTTTACAAGGGTGTGGAAATACGTCATTTTGAGAGCTCTTGAATTGGTGGTGATATTGAAAAATTTAAAAATCCGTATACCATCGAATTTAACATGAAAAATGATTGTGAATACTAATAAAATTAATAAATAGATAGCTCTAGTCTCGTTAGGTATGGGCAATTCGAGAACAGGTTCTCCTGCCAAAAAAATCAGTCTGAATTCCGCCTTCCTCCTCTTCAGTAGAGTCAAAAAAAAAAAACCTCGAAAGAAGCAAGCAAGAAGCAATTTAACACCATTTCACCTCCTTCTCTCATCATGTATCCAAATAAAAGCCTCGCAGTGGGTAGGCATCACAGTATGTGTCTTATATATCAGGCCCACGAGAAAAACCCATCTATGACCCTCATTTACATAAGGGCAACTCACCATCCATTTGTCTATTCTTATGCTTGCGTAGCTGAATTTGCCAAAGAAATATAGCACGTCCAGAAGATACCAACTGTCGATACAAATGGCTACAGCAACACATCAGCGGCCCAAAGTCGGAGACAAGGAAGGCCCAGGCTTGAAATACTCACCAACTGGAACTGCAGTGGAATAATCCTAAAATTGAGGATCTGTACCAATGGCCAGATCATGAAATTAGCCTTGAGCGTGGGGACGTAGACCTGCTTCATTTTCCTCTTGACAGCTTTCGGTCCACCACCCTCGGCGAGGGCCAAGTAGGAGAAGAATAGCCCGAGGCCTAGTGGATGATTAGGATCGTTGAACTTTCACGGAATGGATAAGGAGAGGTACGAACCGACCGGCGCAAAGCAGAGCTGATCAGCGACAACCCTCTTGAACGCTTGTGTAGTCCCGGTATTCTTTGTAATAGGAAATGTTGTTGACAAGAGCTGAAACCATTTATACTGTATCGGCGCCATGATAAATCCCCAGGCCATAAACCTCGTCAATCTACAAAACAGAGGCAGTAAGCATAATGTCTCCCTAGCATACCCAGAAGACAGCCTCCAGACATACCTCTCAAAATCAAACGGCGGCGGTAGCCTATAACTCGGAGGTATAAGATCCGTCTTGTACTTTGGCAATGGATTTTTCTCATCCAGCTGATGAATCCCCTTCGCAAGAACATCCTTTTCGGTGGCACCACCTGGGTTCCGAAGAGCCCGTTCTCGTATCGAAGTAAGCGTCTGAGCACAGGTATCTGCAATCCCACCTAATATCTATCACGACAAATTAGCATTGGGGATAAACGAAGCTAGGTTGGTAGGCAGGTTTGAACTCACTGAGTTGGTAATCATCATAGTCAACAACGGTCTCGTCTCGTAGTAATGATCGAACCGGGCCATTAACCTTGCCATGGTGAAAAATTGCACAAAAATAACAATCGTATGTAATAAAGGCTGCCGAACTCGAAGTCCAAATAATTAACAACCGTCGATACAATAAGAGGCACAAATGTCCAGTAAGTCCACAAGGTAAGGAACGAAAGTCGGGTAAGCTTGCTCACAATATGTCCACAGAGGTAACGACCGTTTAGGGTCCTAAGAATCCGGGAGATCATTATAGCACAAGGCTGTCCTGTCTAGTCTGGTTTGTCCTGTCCACAAGCGAAATTATACAAGCGATAGCGGTCGGAAGTGCCGGAGCGAAGAAGCTTGGAGATCTGTTTCCCCGCTATCGACTAAACGGAATGGCCGTGAAGAAACTTGAATCTGTCTTCTTGGTACCGGCTGGCGTCTTTATCATTGATGAAGGATCACGTGACATTATAACTTAATCTAAATTTTCAGGGTAACAGGCTTGGTTGCTAAGATATCACAGGGCTATAAGGAAGTTTTATCATTGAGCCATGCAATGGCTGGAGTATTCGGGTAATCAACTGCCTGCAAGAAACCATTACCAAACCAAATCATTCACCTTATCTACAACCAGACAAGCTGTTTACTTTGAGTGCCGGACAGATATTATGCTAGGCAAGTCCCTGCACTCCGTTGTTTCACTGAGATTCATACTGATATCCACCACCCGAACACCCTCTACATTCAAAACTCCAGTTGTCAGGGCAACGAAACGCAGTTCTGTAGTATGGCATGCTAATGGGGCAAGAGGCCTGTGAAAGGCGCATTAGCAAAGTTAATTATAAATGGTGAAGGGAAACCAACCCTATCCGAACATCATTCATCAGACACACTAGTTCGGCCGGCTCTAAAATTTGTGATCTATGTGCTGTATATACAGCTCCTTCATCCATGACATAACCAGTGCCGTCGTGCGCTGCGGGTGGAAGCACTTTCCCACTATCTGCTTTCCACCTCTTATGAGGGACAACCAACGCTAGCTTCCGAGGCCGAGAGCTTCGGTTCACTACAAAAACGGTCCATGTGAAAACCTCTCCCACATAAACCCTTGCCGGGCCTGAAAAAGTCATGACCAGCCCGTTAGCATCGTGTGAAGGCAGCTGATATGGGGCCGAGAAATGCAGTACAGGCGACGTCTCCGGAGATGGTCCTGTTGTTCGGATACCGGAAGCAGACATAATAGTGGTCCCGTATTGCATCGGCCCGCTCATTGCCCTTGACATTCTAGTCGGTGGCAACACCTTTGTGCCCGAAATTTCGATGGATGTGCTCCAGACGGATTTTACGAGTGGATGGCAGTCGTTCGAGACTAACACGTTGGCCTCCAGCGACAGCGTCACAGGACATAAAACTGGCGTTGTTACATTGGTGGGATCTCGGTGATCCAGTGAGTATAAGAATGTGACCTCATCACGAAGGCGACAAGTCATAGGAAGCAACGCCTCCAATGGGCCACCAATAAGTTCCGCCTTTCCTCCTGTCAATGTAAGTCCCACTTTGTTGAGGACGATGTCCCCTGCCGATATGTCAATGTCCAGGGAGGCAATGACGTTTTGTTTGGTAATTGTACCAACCTCCGAATGTCTTAGTCGCACGTTTAGCGCCGGGAAGAGATGAAACATCCTCTTCGATCGATGTGATATTGAACCCGATGTCTCTCTCAAGATATGTCCTGCTGGACTGACCCGGGAGACTCTCAAAGCAGATAGTTGTGGCCGAGGCCCCCCCAAAAATGAGTCATCGCTATATGCCTCCAAGAGGTTCACCCCAAAAACATTCCGACTGGTGAGATAGTCATGATCCACTTTCTCATTCAGTCCTTCAAATGGCTTGATTGAGGCAACGACAGCAAACAGGACCTTAGGGCTACTCAAGCGAGTTCGGGGATGTCCTTAAAGAGCGTGTCAGCGCTAGAAGGCCTGTATGGGGTCCTCATTCCTACCGAGTGGCACCACTACCTTCCATACAGATAAATATTTGCCGTGAAAGTCAACCCGGATACGAGTCGAGTTTTGGTCATCGAGAGTTGCGACATGAAGTACATGGATACCATCATTCGGTCTTGACGTTTGTTCCGACTTGCTCTGTCCCTCCACAGCGACTACTTCCATAGATATGGCAACCCTTGAGATATAGGATTTATACTGATCCTCTCCCAATTGTGTTTCGGGGTCATGTTCCATTATCACGAAGACAGGTATGCTCTCATCTGCAGAACTCAGGGAAGTCAACTTTATATATAGTTAAAGGATAATTGAGTAGGCTGTGTGCATGATACTCACCATAGAAAAGGGATCGTCTTTGAGGAACATCATTCAATGCCTCAATAGCAGAGATATCGCGACTGCCTTCCCCCAGTTCGTGGATGAGTCTTGCGATGTCAACATCGGACGCATGAGGGACAAGGACTTCCAGCCGAGAAGATTCAAGGATTTCTGTGCCGGTTCGTGAAACAGCCTCTATATCTACGGACTCGGACATTTGGACTTGAGGGCGGCTCGCTTGCTGCCTCCGAAAGTGAATATTCAGAGTAGTGTAGCAAGGGTCATTAGAGCTCATGGCTTAATCTGGATGCTTGGCATATCAGTACCGGTAGTCTGGTTGGCACAAGCCTCGACTAACAAGGGCATAAAATATACGCAGGGAAACTACGTAGTTTATTTTACAGCTAGACGAATCTCGAGTTTTTTTCGCGCGTTATATGAAACGCCTCTGGACGATCACCAAACTGCTGACATAATACTAGGCATAAACTGACAACTACAGTAAATAGCCATCAGAGGTGCATACGATAATTTCTAACAAAGCACTGTACGACTCCACAACCAGGGCTGAATTCTAAGAGATTCTCAACATGTCGGCACTTTGGCAGGAAGCCAGGAATCCAGCAGATGGACGCATCTATTACTACAACACACAGACGAAAGAGACGCAATGGACGAAGCCTGTGGAGTTGATGACACCAGCAGAGGTGTGCAATGGACAGCCCTGAGTATATTCAACATGCAACATGCTGATGGATTATATAGCGAGCATTGCAGAATACACCATGGAAGGAATACACAGCAGAAGGGGGAAGGAAGTATTGGTACGCGATCTTCACATATCTTGAAAAAATAACACAGGAGCTAACCCCATTATGTAGGTATAACACTGAGACCAAGCAAAGCGTATGGGAGATGCCCGATGTTCTCAAAGCAGCTCTCGCGAAACCCGCTCCTGTCCATAGTCTACCCGCCGCGTAAGTCCAACAATTCAACGGTCTTTGATCGCTACCTAACCATGTTTATATATATAGCCCTACCTTTGTTGCTGGGGGGCCTGCTAGCTTCAACTACTCTCACGACGATAATAATAATCGGCAAGTAGCACTTTATGGTAACCAGATAGGTGACACAGGAATGGAAAATGGGAGTAAATCATTGTCGCTGCTATCTGCTGTTGACAGCAAGGATGAACCACAATATTCAACTCAGGATGAAGCTGAAGCGGCCTTTATCAAGCTTTTGCGGCGTAGTGGTGTGGGAGCAGACTGGACATGGGAACAAACTATGCGGGCCGTAATTAAGGAACCACAGTATCGTGCACTCAAGGATCCTAGGGACAGGAAAGCGGCATTTGAGAAGTTCACAGTTGAACTACGGGCCCAAGAGGTCGAGAAGGCGAAGGATCGTATGACCAAACTTCGTCAAGATTTCTCCACTATGCTGAAGAGTCATCCCGAGATTAAGTATTTTACTAGGTGGAAGTAAGTATGATTACCCTCATTTCACACCTGAACCATTGTTAATCTTACCTTTTTAGGACCGCTCTGCCTATCATTGAGAAAGAAACTATCTTTAGGTCAGCCGCTGACGATACTGAACGCCGCCAGTTGTTTGATGAGTATATTGCTGAGCTCTGGAGAACTGAAGTGGAACGGGAAGCTGCTACCCGTAAGGAGGGCATGGAAGAGCTGGCCAATCTTTTGAAGTCACTCAATTTAGAGCCATATACTCGCTGGTCAGAGGCTCAATCAATCATCCAAAACAATGAACGTTTCATATCTGAAGAAAGGTTCCAGGCTCTCACGAAGCTCGACATACTTAATACATTCGAGAGTCATATCAAGCAACTGGAAAGGGCATTTAATGACCAGAAACAGCGTATCAAGGCCTTGAAGATGAGGAAGGAACGCAAGAATAGAGAAGCTTTCGTGGTAAGTATACTAAGGAACTTTATGAAGAAATGTTGCCTAACGGCTAGAATAGGAATTACTCGAGAAACTACGCAGTGAAGGAAAAATTCGTGCGGGTACGAAATGGATGCATATTCACCCATTGATAAAGGATGACCCTCGCTACACAAACATGTTAGGCCAATCTGGTTCGACTCCTCTGGATCTATTCTGGGATAAAATGGAAGAAGTGGACAGAGATATTAGGCTAAAGAAGAATTTTGTGCTTGACGTGATAGAGGTGTGTTCATCTTCTAAGAACGGTCCTTGATCAGACATGCTAATGATGGGCTAGGAGAAACGATTTGAGATTAGCTACAAAACTACATTTGATGAGTTTGCTGCCTTCATAAAAACTGACTCACGCACAGCTTCACTGGATCATGACACTCTAACCGTTCTTTTTGACAAAGTAAGTTTGTCGCTACCCTGAATTCACGGAGCCGAGTACTAATCTCGATAGTTGCGTGAGAAAGTCGTCAAGCGGGTTGAGGATGATCGGCACCAGGCTGAACGCCAACAGCGTCGCCGTATGGATGCTCTACGCTCTGCGCTTAAGCACTTAGAGCCACCTGTAGAGGTGACTGATACCTGGGAGCAAGTACGTCCTCGTATCCAGAAATTGGATGAGTATCAAGCACTTGAGACAGAGGAGCTTCGACAGCAGGCTTTCGATAAATTCATCCGCAGATTGAAAGAGAAGGAGGAAGATCGTGCGAAGGATCTGGAGCGTAGGGAACGTAAGGACAAAGAAAGAGAAAGGGAGAAGGAAAAAGAAAGAGAGAAGGAGAAGGAGAAATTACCTCGCAGTGACAGGGATAGAGCCGATCGTGATCGCGAGAGGGACAGGGAGCGAGAACGAGAACGTGAACGTGAACGTGAACGATCGCATCGTGATCGAGACCGCGAATCGGAGTCTGGTAGGAATGGACATCATCGTGACTCTTACCACAGGAGCAGCCGCCACCCTAGGGACCATCGCGAGGGAAGCCATTCTCATAGGAGCAGAAGTCCACCAGAGGTAGACGCATATGAGGCGGAAAGAAGAAGGGCTGCAGGTGAGAGAGAACGCCAATATCTCCGAAGTGGCAGGAACAGAAGCGCTTCTCGTCATCGTGAGCGCCATGAGAGAGCTTCTAGCCGTACGAGTACTAGCCATTATGACCGTGAGAGAAGGGAGAGAGAAGAGGAAAGGGAGAGACAGTATCGATTGAGAGGCATTGATAGAGGCCCCGAGCTGCATTATGAGGACCGTGTAAGAAGACGCCCCAGAGATTCGAGTGTGGGGAGTGAGGAGGGAAGCCGTAGGGACTCAAAGGTAAGATTACTATCGTTAATACATCACTGTCATCATACATCGAATGGCTAACAATGCATCAGCGATCTCGCCGTGAGCGTACCCCCCATACCCCTAGTCACCCCTCCTCTAAAGCCCCAGAAGTTGCTCGTCCTGAGAAGATTGATGAGAAGGCGGAAGAAAGTGAGGAGGGGGAAATTGCTGAGTAGAGAGTTTTCACCATTTACTTAGCGGAGAATAATATGATTACGAGTACGTTGCCCGGAGAGCCCCATTGGTTCTGCTAATCCTATACCTTGCAAATGTAATATAGATAGAAATGGAGAAGTTTTGAATTGTACTTGTGGTATTCTTTCATTACCATGCGTGACACTAGCTATATACACTTTGACGCCTGGCATTTTGCTCTATAGAGACTAACCCCCTAATTGTCTACATTTATTTTTACTAGACCTATTATTCCAATAAATGACAAAACAAACCATAAAATATCAAGTCACATTTGGTTCCACCCTTGACAATCAACATTCCTGAAGAGGAGCCCAAAAGAATTTTCCCCCACCAACGCCGGAATTTCACAATCAATCTGTCATAATTGTGAGTAAACAATCCCATATTCCATAATCACGAAAACATTACCTTCCAGGAAGAAATAGTTCCCGCTCAGCTTCTGCTCTTGGTCGAGTTGGGACTCCAACTTGTTAATTCTGGGCCTGAAGTTGGACTTATCTCGTCGGAACCTATAGAGAAGGATAAGTATAACGTCCACTCCAATCATCCCCAAGAGAAACTCACGTGACGTTCAGAGACTTCAAGAACGCGTTACAGCCAGTAAGAAGGGACTGTGGGGTTGTAGCAGTTGCCTCAACTGATGGCCTGCCTTCAAACACAATGACACGGTCGGCGAGATATGTCGCCTGAATTTGATGTCAGCAATCGTCGTAATGCATCTCCTACGATAGAATTGAGTACGAACCATAATGAAATCATGCTCGACGATAAAGGCGGTCTTCTTTGCATGCATAATGAATCTCTTGATGACCCTAGCAGCAATAATTCGTTGCTCTGAATCCAAGTAGGCACTGGGCTCATCGATAAGGTAAATATCTGCTGGAGTACCCAACGCAAGAACAATGGCAACTCTTTGCAATTCACCACCAGACAAGTGCCTGACTTCTTGGTCGATAAAGTCGTCAATCCTCAATGGCTTATAGACGTCCGTCTGAAATTGCGGGTTGAGGAAGGAAGCCCTTATTTTCTTAAAGAATAACTCCCTGACGGTACCTAGGAACTTAGGGTTGATTGTTTGGGGCTTCAAAGAAATATTCATTGCTGGGATCTCCTTGTTATCGTCTGGTTTCTCAACCCCAGCAAGCATTCTACAGAACGTGGTTTTTCCTGTTCCGTTCTCTCCCATCATGACAATGATTTCGGAATCAGTGAATGCACCCTCGTCGATATGTAACCTGAATCCGCCCAGGGTTTTGTCCATCTTTGGATATTTGAAATTCCTGGTCCTGTCGACAAGAAATTCGTCTCCTGCTTCAGCGATTCGGAATTGTAGGGATTCCTCTCTGAATCGAAGGTTTTCTGTCGGAATGTGGCCATCGAGGAAAATGTTGATCCCCTCTCGAACTGAGGCTGGTAGAGTAACCACACCATATACCGAAGGCTTTCCGTACAAGACGCAAATAAAATCAGAAAGGTAGTCGAGAACCGACAGGTCGTGCTCCACTACGATGACGTAGTCATCTGGCCTCGTGAGTCCTCGAATGGTTCGAGCGGCTGCCAAACGTTGCTTGACATCCAGATAAGACGATGGTTCATCAAACATATAGCTATCGATTTGTTAGCCTATTCCCTCTAGATTATCCGCTGTAGAACCTACACATCGGCTTTTTGCACACAAGTAATCGCAATAGCAAATCTTTGTAGTTCTCCACCAGAAAGTTGCTCCATATCTCTGTCTAGGACTTGTTCAAGCTCTATAAAGATGCCCAGGTCAACATACAATAACAACAATATCAAAATGTCCAATCTGCACATACCAAGAACTTTTATCATCTGCTCCATATTACCCATCTGAGTTTGCATCTTCAGCAGTCCCCCAACAGTGCGCTCCTTGCTCTTGATAGCAGTGGGCAATTTATCGACGTATTGAGGTTTGACCACAGCCTTCAAATTGTCCTCCACAACTTTAGTAAGGTAATTTTGCAGCTCACTGCCCCTAAAGTAGGCCAAGGTCTCATTCCAGTCCGGCGGATTGTCATATCGTCCAAGGTTTGGTTTCTGCTTTCCTGACAAGATCTTCAGCGCCGTGGATTTGCCAATACCGTTCGTTCCCACCAGTCCAAGGACTTGACCTGGCCTCGGTGTAGGAAGGCGATGAAGTTTGAAGGAGTTAGCGGAATATCTATGCGTGACTTGAGTTTCCAAGTTGGTTGGAAGGTTGATGATATGTATAGCTAGAGAGGACTTAGTGAGCTTTGCCCTGATGGGAAGTCTAAGATATGTGCTTTATATACCTCCGAATGGGCACTTCTTTGGACAGATACCACACCCTATACACAGTCTTTCTGATATAAAGGCAATTTTTGAGTCCGGTGTAACTTCGATACAGAGCTTTCCTGTTCTTACGACTGGGCAAGACTTCTTGCACTCTTGCCTACATTTCTAAACCGCTCGAGTCAGTTTGAGGTCATCTAACGACCGAATAGATAGATACCTTTGGTTTACACTATGCACAACAACATGTTAGCATATATATTGATGTAGAAACCTGCCCTCGAAAGAACCTGGCTTTACCTTGTCACTGCTGACAATGGCAATCCTGTCCATAGTATTAGCAGCGCTCTCCATGACATTTGACCTGAAGCTGACCTTGTGAGCTTATCGGCCATTTTGGCACTATGAGATGAGGGCAGCTCTAGTGAAGATGAGCAGGCCTCGGCAGAACAATTGCAGTGTTGAAGCGGGGTACTCTCTCGGGGGGGGGAACTGCCTCAGAGTTTTGTGATGATTGACCACCTGAACTTTTGACGGTGGCACCAACCAAGTTTTAACGCTAGACTATGGTGCTTCTTAGTAATAGCCAATGGTCTGAATAAGCCCTCTCGTTTTCCCAGTCGGACTTATTTGGACTGCACAACCAGAAACAAAGATGCAAAGCATCACACAACAACATTGGCTCATGGGGCGAGAACCAGAGTCATTGTAGTGCTAAAAATCAATAAGAACCGCTTCAAGAGAAAATTGTTATACCCGCCGACAGCCTGGTGGCGTGCAATTCTAAATAAACACCAGTATTGTACGTCACCTCATGTCCCTCCTACCACCAGACTACAAGTGACAGATTCTCCATATCTGCTTTCGTTTGTAAAATGCATTTTCAATCTGACAAGCTTCCTCATCCTTACTTACTGGTATCCTTACTCATCCATACATACCGGTGTTCCTTATTCCATGAGAGGATCACAACCTTTTCCTAGTGTAACCTTTCAGTTGAATGATCTGTACTAAGTACATCTCGGGTTTTGCCAAGTCCCATACTAGGGGTCCCCATAAATTGCGTGGTGTGCCGGCAGGTTTTTGCCCTCAAGCCCCAGTTGCTTCTTCTCTCCCCTTTTCTTTCTTTCTTCCTTCTGTTCACTCACGCGCTCCGTTTCTCAACCGATTCCTTTCGGCATTTCTTATCATTCAGATTGTATGGGTCTTTTGCCAAAAATTCTTCTTGTGGCGGGTCACGATGTCACTGTCACTCACCTCGACATTCCTATTTCTCAACTAAAATCCCCATCTCTATTATTTCTATCCTGTTCACACCACACAACCCCGCTTTGAGTCTCCCTGACACACCGACGTCTGCTTAATTCAGCAATATTTCTCGCTGTCGCCCTTTAACAACCACATACAGTGACCGTCGCTCACAGCATTTTCCCATATCATCACCATTCTTATCTAATACCCAACGCTTCCTAGTTGATTTCTTTGTTTTTTCTTCATGTCCATCAAAGGATGCATCATTAACGACAAGTAACACGTTTTCAAATTGGTTTGGGGGGGAAAAGCAGCAAACAGCCGCCATAGCCGCCATAGGGCCCTTTTCAACATGCAAATCATTTAGACGTCACTCCACCCAAATTATCCCCAGCATCAGTCTACATTCATATCGCATGTCATCTATCATCACGGATTTTGACTCCAGAGGTGCTTGCTCAACTTGGTCCTCGATGATGGTACGAGAAATGTGGCTGCCTCTTGTCCTGTTGGTCCAGTGACAGTTTGTCAGTCATAGTCATGACTATCAAATGTGGAGGTCGTACAACATGCACACCTAGGAAATCGGTAATTCACAGCGGTCATGGAGGTTTATATTGCTACGAGTGTCTTGGTTTGTCATGCGCACCATTGATATTGCTGAAGCGATTGTCATCAAGAGCTGTCGGCATCGAACAGTATTGCCCCATAACCTACAGGTCCTTCTGCAGCAATTTTCGGGACCCCTTTGGCTCCACGAAGACATCGGCATAGCACACTTCGACACGAACACGGCTTTTTTGTGTGTAAGGAATTTTTTGCGAATAATTAACATCAAATGCGTGTAGTTCCGTTGATGTGCACCCAAGGTTGATATGGTTTATATAATTTAACGGAATAAGTGGTGTTGACTTCAGGATCAGCAAACCGGAAACTAATCAACTTTCTCAGGCTCGACTTCTAACATTGGTGGTGAATTTACATATATCGGAACTTACATTCGACCCGGATCTTTAAGACCATCAAACTTCCAAGCTGACTGCTATTTCAGGCGAACACATGACAGGATTGGGCCGTACATTATGCTTGGACATGTCCTCCATTCAATATGCTGTTGCTTCTCTACAGACAAACGGTGTTGTTGAGTGCGGCTTCCATTTATCGATCTGGTGCTTTATATAGCATTAACCTCAATTAAAATCTCTATACATTTACTTTGAATATTATCCAGCTGTTTGTGAAAGGGCCATTGTGCTCAGTAGTACTCTGAGCTGCTGCTCCACCGAAGTAAATGTTGTGCCCTCAGCCCTAACAGGTTTAGTACTTTTCATTCCCTGTGTCGATTTGTGCCGCCGAAACCTCGCTCCCTCTCATTCTACTTTTCCGTAACTACACCACTTTTCAGAGACACGTCCGCAACGTCCCGACTGTTGCCCACTCCAGCGTTTAACGTGATCAGACATCTATCATTAAGCTCGAATAGTTTTTTTTCGAAATCGTTGCTTGAAGGGTGCAGTAAGTTGAGTTTTTCCTGTCTTCATTGCCGTTTTGTGTTGTTTTGGCTATTCGGCGTCGGCGATGGTCATCATCCCCCTATACACTACAAAGCAGCATCAGCCTCCACCCCACCATGGGTTTACTGCAATAAGTATCTTTTGGCATCTGGGAAATCACCTAGCACGCCAACAGCTCTTTCCTCGGCTTACCGTCTTGTTGAACCAATGATTCAGCACCAAGCCCTAGCACAAACTCACTGTCACCTTTCGCATCCTCGATAAATCCTCCGTTATTGTTGCGATGCTTTGTGTCTTGATTAAAGATAGTTTTCATGCCTGTGGATTCACTGATGTATACATATAGTAGGAGCCATGGAAGGCACAGCCCCCCTCGAGGAGATGCCATCACTCGTTTTCGAGCAGCCGAAGCCCAAAGCAATCGTCAATGACCCTGTCTCCGACAGTGATAACTCCGATGCAGACAGTGCGCTTTCCGATGGCGAAGGGCAAGCAAATGCTGTTGAATCCATTTCTACTCCTGAACCCCACGAAGAAGAAGAAGATGATGGACTTAATATCTCAAGCAGTTCATCGGATGAGGTAGATGGCCAATCTGAGGATGCAGATTTTGAGCTGGAGTCTCAACAGGAAGAGGGAAACGAGTACGAAGACGAAGACGAAGACGAGGGGTCGCATGAGGCTTCTAAGCCGTCCAGGCGTTTCGCAAAGGGCAAGCCTGGTATCAAGGACTATGAATTGGACCCAGATCTCTATGGCTTGAGAAGAAGTGTTTGTTGTTCCGCACTATCATCAATGATATATGAGTTCTAATAAGCTTCTATAGGGACGTGCCCGACCCGCGGCAAGACCGGTTGTGAGTTATTCCTACCCTCAATGGCTCATAAGTATCTTAACTGACCTCATGCGCAGATCGACGACAGCTCCGAGATGGACGACGATTCAGAGAATTCTGATGTGGGACACAGGTCCCGAAAGAAGAAAAGGCGCATACCAACTACGAGTACAAGAAAGGGTAAGTCGCCCAACGCACTTCACAAGAACACTACTTACCTTGGTTCGAAGCTACCAAACGCCTATCCCCTTCTGAGCAGGAATCTTCAGAGGATGATAGCGACAACTATGGACGACAGAAAAGCAAAGGCCGATCGAAACGCCGGCGGCTGCATGTCAGTGACATCTCACGAACAGCAGAAGTCCGCTTCTCTTCCCGTAGTGTAGGCAAGGTCACAAACTATAATGAGGATGAGTCGGATAATTTCAGTGATGAGGTGGACGATGACTATAGTACCGCTGTCCAGACTACATATGAAGCTGAGGTTGCGGGTATTGATATGATACTAGATTACCGATTGAGGGAAGGCGCTGGTAGGACCCTGAGAACCCAGCGTGCCGTGCGGTCTACTGACATGCGGATTTAGATTCCAAAGAGTTATTCCCAAGCAAGAATGACTTCGAGTTTTACGTATGGGTTCCCTCACTCAACCCTTTCATATGACAATTTCTAATTGTAATAGATCAAATGGCAAGGTCTATCCCACTATCATGCCACATGGGAAACCGCGGAATCATTGGCAGAGTACAAGGGCCAGAGGAAAATAGATAACTACATGAAGAAAATACATACGGACCGCTCCATACGCGCTGATCTAAATACAACTAGAGAGGATATTGAAGCAATGGATATCGACCGTGAAAGAGAGCGGGATGCTCTTGAGGATTATGTGATCGTCGAGAAAGTCATTGGATTTCGAGATCAATCGGAGTACCTTGTTAAGTGTTTGTACACTGATTTTGATCCACGTTTAATCTGTTCCGTAGCTAACAATACCATCAGGGAAACGCCTCCCATACGATCACTGCACTTGGGAGGATGTCGAGTTGGTTAGCAAGATCGGTCAAGCATGCGTCGATAATTTCCTTGATCGGGAGAATTCTGTCAAAACTTCCAACAAAACTGAGAGTGACCCTCGTACAAGGCGGAAGCATAAGATGTTGGAGACACAACCGCATTACATCACTGGGGGTGAGCTACGTGACTTCCAATTAAAAGGACTGAATTGGCTGGCATACAATTGGTCTTTGGGTAAAAACGGGATATTGGCAGATGAGGTAGGAGTCTTGCTCTCAGGGACATTGTTGTTGGACCTACTGATATATTTTTCACTAGATGGGTCTCGGAAAAACTGTCCAAACTGTTGCTTTTATGAGCTGGGTAAGTCACTACATCCCAAAATAAACCCGTAGTATTCACTAAGTATAACTTTGTTCTTCATAGTTACGCCATGACAGGGGACAAAATGGGCCATTCCTTGTTGTTGTGCCCTTATCTACAGTACCATCATGGGCGGATACGTTGGATAACTGGGCCCCTAAGATGAATTACGTGATATATACTGGGAATGCTAAAGCTCGAGCTACTATTCGTGATTACGAACTTTTCGTTGATGGCAGGAAGACGAAATTCAATGTCCTCATCACCACCTATGAATATATCCTACTCGATGCGAATATCCTACAACAAATCAAATGGCAGTTCCTAGCTGTTGATGAGGCTCACAGGTTGAAAAATAAAGAATCTGCTCTTTATGACAAGCTAAATGAGTTTAAAGCTCCTAGTAGGCTTTTAATTACAGGAACTCCGCTGCAAAACAATCTTAAGGAACTTGGGGCATTAGTTGACTTCCTAATGCCTGGGCAAGTTGAACTGAACAGCGAGGTTGATCTACAATCGAAAGACGCCGGGGAACAAATCCAAAAACTCCAAAATGCGCTTCAACCTTACATGCTCAGAAGAGTCAAGAAATCGGTTGAAAAGTCCTTGCCATCAAAGACTGAGAAAATCGTGCGAGTCGAACTCTCGGATGTCCAAACAGAATACTACAAGAACATTATAACACGGAATTATGCTGCGTTGAATGCAGGTGCATCTGGTGGAGCACGTCAATCGCTGCTGAATATTGTCATGGAGTTGAAGAAAGCAAGCAACCACCCCTTCATGTTTCCAGCAGCAGAAGAACGCATACTTAAGGGCAGTGTCCATCGCCCTGACGTTCTGAGGGCAATAATTATGAGTAGTGGGAAAATGGTCCGCCCCCTCCATCTGCTTTCTCGGCTTAGGAGACTGATGTGTGTACAGGTTCTCCTCGATCGGCTTCTGACCAAACTACGTGCTGACAATCATCGAGTGCTGATATTCAGTCAGATGGTCCAAATGCTTGATATTCTTGCCGACTATCTTAATTTGCGAGGTCTTCCCTTTCAGCGCTTAGATGGTACCATTGCAGCAGGGCCTCGGCGTGTAGCCATTGATCATTTTAATGCTCCCGGGAGCCCAGATTTTTGTTTCTTGCTCAGTACACGGGCTGGAGGATTAGGAATTAATCTAATGACTGCAGATACAGTCATTCTGTTTGATTCGGATTGGAACCCCCAAGCCGATCTTCAGGCTATGGCCCGGGCCCATCGTATAGGCCAGAAGTCCCACGTTATGGTGTACAGGCTAGTTTCCAAGGGTATGCGTCATTAAAGCTCTTTTGGAAAGCTATTTCTAACATGAGTATAGACACAATTGAAGAGGAGGTTCTAGAAAGAGCTCGAAATAAGATGATACTTGAGCATCTTGTTATTTCTATGGGCGTAACTGACAAAGAGGTTACGGACAAGGTGAAGAAGGGAAGAGACGGTCCCACCTCTGCTGAGCTATCAGCAATTTTGAAGGTAAACCGCTGTTCTTTCATACGTCGGGTTAACATTAACTGTAGTAGGCTCGAGCATCCAAAATGTTTGAGGCGAATGATAATCAGAAGAAGCTCGAGGAACTGAACATTGACGATATCCTTGCACATGCTGAGGATCATGTAACTCAAGTGGAAGTGGGTGTTGGAGGTGAAGGAGGTACAGAATTCCTGAAGCAGTTCGAGATCACGGACTACAAGGCGGACATCTCATGGGAAGATATAATACCGAAATCTGAGTTGGAGGCTATTCAAGAAACTGAACTACGCCAAGAAGAGGAGTCGTATCTGAAGTGAGTATGCTTCACTGGCAATTCTACAAGAAAGGGAGCTAAATTTGATGGTAGTGAACAAATCGCACAAAATTCCAAGAGGAAGCGCAAAGCAGCGAATGGTGACACCGAACAGCGCGCGGCCAAAAAGCGAGCGAAAGAGTTAGCCTCCGCCAATATCGATGATGCTTACGACGACGTAGATGAAGATGGCTCACGCCCACTCAACGAGCGTGAAATACGAAACCTCTATAGGGCATATACCAGATATGGCTCCTTGGATGAGCGGTACAATGAAATAGTTGGTGATGCTGGCCTCGCAGACC
Organism: Terfezia claveryi; assembly: GCA_015179025.1. Taxonomy (NCBI): domain Eukaryota; kingdom Fungi; phylum Ascomycota; class Pezizomycetes; order Pezizales; family Pezizaceae; genus Terfezia; species Terfezia claveryi. Next base: position 201,603 of record WHUX01000083.1, read on the forward strand.
GCAATGTACAATTTATCAAGGATACAATCATGGAAATGATACGGTTAGGTAAGGTTGAAATAGAAGCTGCGCAAGCAAAACAGGAAGACGATTCAAAGCCAGGGAAAAAGGAGAAGAAAGCTATTCTTTTTGATTTCAAGGGAGCACGGAAGTTGAATGCGGAGACGATTGTCCAGAGACCCGAGGACTTAAAGGTTTTGCGGAGAGCCATCCAAGCGTTCTCAGACGTTAGCAAATTCAGAATACCAGATGTCAAGCCGGTCCATGGGTGGTCATGCCCCTGGGGCGCACGAGAGGATGGAATGCTATGTGTTGGTATCAACAAACATGGATACGGCGCTTGGGTTGCGATCAGAGATGACCCTGACCTCAACATGAAGGACAAACTTTTTCTCGAAGAACATAGAGTAGAGAAAAAGGAAGCACGCATGAATGGAAGTGTGAAGTCGCCTGGTGCGGTGCACTTGGTTAGGAGAGCAGAGTATTTACTTGGTATCCTCCGAGATCGTATAGCGCACGAACTCCCTGAGATATCTAGCAAGCGTTCTCCAGACGCACCATCGAAGCCTAGAAAAAATGGTATTCATGTTGCAATACGACCTGGCAAGACTTCAGCTTCAGCATCAGCATCGCCCGCTCCAAGGGTGAAGAAAGGGAAGATGAAAGCGAACGGGAAACTCGAGCACTCACCCCGTGCCGAAAGCACTCCCAAAGTAACAGGTAAAAAGAAGCACTATGTGGAAGAAACCGAGATGCGGGTAAAGAAGAAGCCTAAGGTTCCTATGAGGGAAGGAGAGGAGGAAATGGATGCAATTGAGGCAGCGAAGGTTATTCTTCTACTTCACATGCTGTATACCATGAGTGCTAACAGTAATCACAGCGAAAATTGCGCCCCATTCGCAAAACCCTCAACGAACTGCGGGCGTCGAAGGATATCGAATACAAGTCGGTTCTAGACAGAAGTACATTCTTACGGAGAGAATTGACGAAGGTTGGCAAGTTCATTGAAGACCTCAACTCACAAAATACCAAGGAAACGGAGTATTTATGGCAAGCTGCCAGCGCGTTTTGGCCCAAGGAGGTTGAGTGGGCTTTACTCCAAAGTATGTTCAGCAAACTGGTGGCAAAGGAAAGGGGTACTGCCTGAGTGATTTTGTACGCGGGCTGGTTTAGGGAGAGCGTTTGACATTTGTTTTGTGCTTTGGTTTCTACTGATACCATTCATTTGCAACTCTTGGTGAACCCAGAAAGCGGCGCTTGATGAGATATCTCAAGTTTTAGTTAGACTTAGTAATGGGATTTACGAGTCTATTTTAGTTGATTTTTTTTTTCTTGGTCTTTATAATTGTAGATGTATTTTATTCATCCTGACTTCCAGTTCTCGTTGCATCGCCTTTGTTTTCTTTCGTTTCTTACGCTTTATGGCTCTATGGTTCTCCTGTATAGTAGATTCCACGCTTTTTTTCATCTCCCCGGAAACCGGAGCGTCTATGATTTGCGTGTATAGTCAGGGTCGGGAGCATTACGGATATCATTACAGCACAGTCAGAAATTACATATGAAGGATTAGCATCAGATGCTCAAGGTATCATTGGGTTATGGAGTTTCCGGCATGGTATTTCAAGCTCTGTATCCCAGACCTATCAATCATCTCGGCAACTTGAAATTGGTTACCCTCAGTTTCCTTGTTTGATCGAGCCACGTGGGATGGTTGTGCATATATGTAGTTCTCTCGGCTACCCTTGGCACACTAGAAGCGACCAATCACTGAGAAGCGACCACCTCTGAAACTCTCCTGCAGGCCCCCCTGCAATAGACAATCAAACGACAGCTAGAGAGGACTATAACTAAGTAAATACATATCTATAGAAACGACTACGCTCTACAATATAGTTATCTTCACACTCCATCAAAACCAGCCTAGTACTCGAGAGCCTCCTTGCTAGTAAATCTTCCTCGATAACCCTCCCTACCTCTCTCTGCCCTCTCCTGTATATCGAATATTATGCCAATACACTCACAACTGCTGGAAAGCCTCATCCATGCATCTATATCTATGTTAGATAAATGTAACTAGTAAAGATTACTAAATAATGAAACGGTAAGCCAATAAATAAGAGTACTAACCTCTGCAAAATAAGCAATATCAAGAGTTCGCATTGAATCTACTAAATCTTCTTCATCTTCACCTTCTTCAGCTCCTCCTTCAATCCCACTATTAGCCCCCTCCTCTAATATATCCTCCGCTATCATAGTGAGATCACTACTTGTAATAGGCCCCCCCCTTTAGGTTTTAGAGGTCGTTTTAGCTGAGTAGGGTAGGAAGGTTTCTTGCTGATATGCTTAGATCCCTTATTTGCCATAGCAATGGCCTTTGAGGCAGCCCAAGCCTGGTTAATCTCTGCACACTCCGCCTGCCATGCTGGTATTTCAACCACTTGATATTGCTATAGATCATATCTCCACTGCTTATCAAGCACTTCTTTAGCAACCCTTTTTTCCTCTGCAACCTTCTTCTTCTTTTCTGCAATCCGCCGCCTCTCAGCCTTTGCTGCTTCTGTATCTGCAAGCTTCTTGATCCCTTCATTAACATATTGGTAGGTTAGTACATGAGCTTCTCCAATATGTCTAGATCTCTTTCTTATTTTGCATATCTTTCCATCTCGAAGCTTATTGAGAGTTTCTGCATGAGGTACAATATCCCTATACTTAGTCACCTTCTCTTCTGCAAAGTCAATAAGCTCATATACCATGCCCTTAAGTTCATCATCCTTATTGAGCTTCCACTATGCCTACTCTACAAGTATTCGAGAAAGCTGATGGAGACGAGCAGGGGTATCTGCAGCTGACACCCCTGCACTTGCAGCTATAGTGCTTGTAACCGAAAAACTAGCAGCTGGCGGCTGAGGAGGTAGGATAGTGCAATCAATAGGCCAGCAACGGGATGCTCTCCATGTGCTCTGGATAATCTCATTAGTAAAGACCTCCCTATGAGTTTGCTGAAGGATATCGAGGAACTCGAGCTTCGATATTTCTAATAGAGGATTGCGATAGAGCCATGTACTGAGGTTGTGCTCATATGTACACTACAGTAAGGTGAAGCAGCTAACATCAAGAGGTTGAAGAAGGTGAGTAGATTTGGACGGAAGACAGATCATATGAATATTGTGATCAAAAGTGTATTTAACTACTCTCCATGCTACATGAGAGAAATGACCATCCATAATTAAATATCATGGTGGTGGATCACCATCATACTCACACGCACCCTCCTCCACCTCTCAGCAAGTATAAGGCTCAAAATGTTGGCGTATATATTCAAACCCAAGCTTATTATCTATATATCCACTAGGAGATATAGCAAATATTGCTTTGTGTTCTACCCTTCCTTCCCAATAATAAGATTCCCAATGAGTTTTCCCCTGCCACATAATAAATGGGGGGATGATTTTTCCTCCAGCATTTACAATCTCCAACACACTGCAAAACTCTCGAAACCCCTTAGTCATAGCTGTACTTCTACCTCCAACTCGTACAATAGCCATAGTACGCCTACTATTTCTTCCCATTGTGATTTCCTTCTCATCACAATTCCAGATATTATCCTGAGCTATTTTTTTCTGTCATATAAGATTTGCTAGCTTTTATAGGAAATCAGCTTATAGTTCTATATCATTTGTTGCTGCTGCCCTTGCCCTTTCCTGGTAGTGAATATAGACCTTTTTGAAGCTTAAATTGCGATTAAGAAATCTATCTACCCAACTGACACCAACGATATGGATAGGGGTATTCATAGAGCTGGAAGGGTTACCAAAGGCGGCAAAAGAGCCACTAGAGGTAGAAGGGTTGCTAGTAGAAGGGCTGCTGGCAGAGGGTGCATGTGAGGGGCCATACTGGGTTATCTGCCTCTTATTAACAATTTCTTGGGCAATTTACTGCAAAAGCTCAGGCCCAAGTGGAAATCCCGCATTTGCCATGATACCGGCATAGCCTGCGATTGCTTTCTCATCACCTGTAGAGAAGAGTTGCTGGTCCTGATGTGCTATAGACTACTCCTGCTGTATCCCTAGCACCCTCCGGCGTAATGTCTGGTGGTCTACCCCATATAAATCTACAATCCGTAGCATAGGTGCATCTGGCTCTTGTTTTGCATGCTTGATTGCTTCCTACAGCTGCTGCTTCGTATATTTTAGTATGCTTGTAATCACGAAGTATTGTTAATGTTGTCGGAGACTTGGTGATTCGATTGATACTAGTTAAGACCATTATATTGATAAGGCGGGGGTATTGGGCCTGCAGAGAGGCTGACGAGGTCGGTCAAGCTGTATGTCTTAGATAGTGGTCGCTTCTCGGTGATTGGTCGCTTCTAGTGCGCCAAGGGTACATATCTTGGCTGCTGATTCAGCGGCATCACTTTTTAGACGTTTAGCCTTAGCTAGATTATGCTTGGAACTTGCATAGTGAACTAGATTACGGTAGACATTATTTTAATACTACCATCTTTATGCACATAATTCGTGAAGAGGAATATACTGCATAAAGGGCCAACGAAGTATTGTGAACAATGTACATACTACCTTACATTAGGGTACACCTTACCCGTGATGTGGGCAGCTAGAGGCGCCCAGTCCGAATATAATGAGGAATGTCCGTAAATTTTGCTCGGTTACACGCGGGCAAATTAGTTTACAAGTCCCTCCACTATTGACTCCGATGACTCCTGTGTGGATTATCATATACTTCCTCGTTACGTTACTGCCACTGTTTCGACTGTTTCGAATGTTATCAATCTCTTAGACTAATTTACAGTTCATTCTCAGGCTATCTTACGATACGGAAACTTTGCACGAACAAGCAAACAACTAAACATACGTTTACCCCCTCGATGTGGGCATTGAATCCGTCCAGAGTGATGTCAAGGAGGTTTGCTGCTGCCTACACCCCAAAGCTCGCCCGCCGAAGATTGCATCTCACACCGGCGCCATTTGCTGTTAAGCCGTTTTTCCTAGCAGATATAGGAGAAGGTATGGGTTCCACAAGAAATTCGACCGTCAACTATACTAAATTCCACTTGATAATTAGGAATCCGGGAATGTGAAGTCATTCAGTGGTTCGTACAACCGGGGGCACGGGTGGAGCAATTCGATAAGCTATGTGAGGTGCAATCAGATAAAGCATCTGTGGAGGTAGGTAGCAGCCTAATTAGCTAGATGGCATAGCTTAGGGCTAACAACCCGAATTAGATAACATCACGATTCGATGGAGTTATTAAGAAGCTATACTACGACGCTGGGGAGATGGCACTTGTGGGAAAGGTTTGTTCTCAGTACGGCAATGAGGGGCGAGTGGTGAACTGACGAATCAGCCACTCGTGGACATAGACATAGAGGGAGAGGTGGCAGAGGAGCCTGCTCCTATCAACTTGGAAGATATCCCAGCACCGACGTCGGCAGAGAGCTCCAAGAGCCCGATACCCCTGACACCACCCGCAGCTTCAACTACTACAACACCAGATATACCCCCAGAACACATGCACAGCAAACTGGCAACCCCTGCAGTGCGGCGGATATGTAAAGAGCTTGGTGTGGAGATAACCCACATTCAAGGGACTGGTAAAGACGGCCGTGTATTGAAGGAGGACGTTGCAGCCTTTGCAGAGCGTCCGAAGTCGTATCAAACCACCGCAGACCTACCCGAGACACCTGCTCAACCACCCTCAATAGCTTTACTACCACTAGCTAGCGAGACCACTACCCAGCTCAGCCCAATGCAGATGCAGATGTTCAAGACCATGACGAAGAGTCTCTCGATACCCCATTTCTTGTTCAGTGACGAGGTCCATTTAGACCCATTAACAGCTTGCCGGTCGCGAATCAATGCCGAACTGTCCTCCGGTAATAGTTCTCAATCAGCCCAGAAAATTTCATACATGCCATTCTTCATCAAGGCTATGTCCCTCGCCCTTCAGAAATACCCCATTCTCAATGCCAAATTAAACACTGACGGTGACAAACCGAGTCTGGTTATGCGACCGCAACACAATATCGGTGTCGCGATGGATACACCTGCGGGGTTGATAGTCCCCAACATCAAGAATGTTCAAAACTTGAGCATTCTTGAAATCGGCGAGGAATTACTGCGTCTCCAGAAAGCCGGGGCAGCAGGTAAACTATCGCCACTAGACCTTAAAAGCGGAACTATAACGATAAGTAACATTGGAAATATCGGCGGTCGCGTGGTTTCGCCGGTGATTGTCAGCAGCGAAGTCGCTATCCTAGGTATTGGTAAGGCGAAAACATCGCCTGCATTTGACACTCATGGCGCAGTGGTGCCAAAGACCGGAATGGTATTTTCTTGGTCCGCGGACCATAGAGTAATCGACGGGGCTACTATGGCGAGAATGGCTACGTTAATGAAGGAATTTGTGGAGAAACCCGAATTGATGTTGGCAAGGATGAAGTGATACATTCAGCTGAGCGGATTGTGGATTAGGCGTTCTCCTATTGTGAGGGCGGATTTTAATTTGGCCATGTCAACCTCGAGGCTCTATATCATGTGAACTATTTGTATAACAACTACGTTACATCACAGTGCCTGCACCACTTACGAGCCTGACGTCGCAGTAAAGCTGTCAAAACCAATGATGTATTTTATTTTACCCTTGATCACCAGGAAAAACAAATAGCTGTGAACCCAAGATTATCCGTGACACCCGATGGAGATAAGTAGAAAGGGGACCAACAGAGCTGAACCGGAAACCTCTTAGTACCGAAAAAGCAAAAGGCAAAAAAGTAAAAAGTAAAAGGTAAAAAGTAAAAAGTTGTAGTAATGACAATCCCAAATTGATGACTCAATGATAACACCCGCTCCCAAATGTAGAAAAGGCCAACCGATGCAACTGATGCCAGTAAAACCAGATGAAATACAATAAGGAAAGACAATCGACTATCAATCATTGCTCTCTTATCACGCCCTTTACCCTGTCCAAGGCAGCTGATTGCACTTGCTGGAGTGTTCCGCTGACATCGACTGGTATAACATCGGTTTCGGTCAGATCTGGTTCCTCAAGAGCCCTGAATTGGGACTTGACCATATCGTCCTTCATGAAGTGGTTTGTAGTTGCTTGTCGGTGCCTAACTCGCTGGAGAAGGAGGGCCTCATTGGCTCGGAGGTAGACGAATCGGACGACGACATCGTCAGCTTCTTGACCAGCCTTTCGGATAACGTCTCTGTATCTCCGCTTGAGTGCTGAGCAGGTGACGACACAACCCTGAGCACCGCCCTCGAGCTCCTTGACGGCCTTTTCCCGTAGAGTTTCTAGCCAGTCCCATCGGTCGTCATCGGTAAGAGGGATTCCGTTGGACATTTTCCTAACATTGGCTTCGCTGTGGTACTTGAGAGATGTTAGTTTAAGATCAAGTTTTTTTTTTTGGAGTGTTGGGTGGACCTACATCGTCTCCTTCAATGTATGGAAGGTCCAGAGCTTGAGCAAGATATTTTGCTACTGAGGACTTTCCGCAACCAGCTGGGCCTGTGATGATGAAGATGTGTCGTTGTACTGGCTTAGATGGCTTCTGTTGGTGAAGAGAGATCTGTTGTCCCATATGCCTGATGGCTGGGGGAGAGATGTTGAGATAGGTTGCCATTGAGATGAGTGTATTTGGAGATGTGTTAGGGTGGATTGTGATCTGAACTTTGAGCTTAGAGGCTTCGATGCGGTGAACTGGATTGTGAATCCATCTAGACGAAGGGGACGGGCTCTAGATAAATAGTTGTCCGAAGGCCAGTGAGCTGAATAGGGATGGGGAGAAACAAGAAAGAGCTGGAGTCACGCGGCGGTACTAACATATTGGGCCTTGGGAGTCTTTGCGCTGCCCACCTCCATTCATCTCCCATCATAGTGTAGCATTGGCGGGCGATCCATCCCACCCACATCACAGCCGGGCAGGGCTATCTATCTAGGGGCCGGGCCAACCACCCCCCTTCCCTCCCAATTGTGTGTGAACTGGTCAAGGGCACACCTGCATCTTCTGCTTCTGGGTCCATACCTCAGGCATAAGTCCGCGGCCATGTCTGACCCCGCACGCCACCGGACGAACCGCATGGGGCTGCTTAAAGTTAAGAATATTTGCAGATGGAACATTATTGGTACCTAGGGACCTGTAACCGCGACGTGTAGTAACTGGCTGTATCACGAGACAGAATAATCCCGCAGCAATTGGATTGGATCTAGTTGATTTGAATCCAGCAAGCGTGTAATGATGTAGTATCAGAACTGCTCTTGAAGATGCTGAAAGCAGAGACATTATGAAAACAGGCGTCGAAAGGGGGAAGTGGTTCAAAGGGTGGTGATTGGCGTGGGGGGGCCGGGATTGCATTTGACGAGACGACTGGCCACCAGGCGAGACGTCTTGATTACTATTACATTTACCTCAATATTGATGCATTGATGGACACCTTCTTACGCCTCGCTAAATCAGCCTCCTGCTTGATGGGCAATTTGCAGGAAAAAGTAACGGCTGGGAAAACAGGGGCAGCACGGTAGGAAATGACGAAGAGCAAGCCCACAAATCCAGGGAAATCCGATCTGGCCCGCCACCATCGCCAACAGCGTCTCCACCCTTCTCAGGGGGTTGTGATAGTGTGATGGAAGAACTGGCTTTTTTTCTTTCTTTAAGCTCGACGTCCCCTTCCTGTCGTGATATATTGTGTTTATTATTATATACTCGCATGCCACCGTGCTGGCTACTTTCGGCGAGTTTAGAGTAAATCACAGAACGAAATCCAGGCTATGGCTTTTCTCAAAAGAGATACCGGTAACACAAGCTGTTTGGAGTGTTTCTAGGATCTGTACTCTACCCTATTTGCCCCAGATTATTGCCACCTGGCCCAAAAGGGTGAAGGCTTCGACGGGGAAGTGAGAAGGCAGCAATTCTTTGACCTAACGTCCACAGGCATAAACTAACAGTGCATGGGAGTTGGGGGTTCCCAGCCCCACCAAACGTACAGTACAAGCACCGTGGAAAGCGCAGGGATTGGTGTGGGGTGTTCGGCCCAAGCGAGGTACCGCAAAGTTTTGCAATACACCAAAGTGTATTGTTGTTGAAGGTATTGAGTTGAGTGGAGAGCGAGAAATAAGCATAGCAAGCACTCGCCTTGGAAAAGCATCAACATTGAAGAGTATCGTGCAATTGTAAGGAGTCGCTTGGAGAATGGCTCGGGGCCGCCTTACAACCATGCTTTTTCGCCCCAATTGAAAAGAATGTGGATCTGTAATAATCGCGCCCAAAGCTCAGTCTGCAGAATTTTCCAACCCTGGGTTCCTCGTGCTATGAATGTTCTAGTCTTAGCGGATCCTCAGGCAAGTAACCCGACTGTCTGGTCCTCGTTTTTTCTTTGTTCCATCAGATAAATCCAATCGCCTGTACCGTAGCCTGTGGAGCTACCGCAAGGCTAAAGTCTTTCGCCCCATGCAGCTCTGATGAACCAAATGCTTTGGAATAGAATATGATTCCTTTCCAAGTCATGCCCGTGAAGGGTGAACATCCATTCCTACCTTGGTGATCATGGTGGCTCGCTAAGCGGTGGAGACCAATTGAACGACGAGCATTTGCTGCCGCAGAGTAGTGCGAGAGAGGCCCGAAATGTGGAGTGCATGACCGAGGAAAGGACCTATATGCCGGTTCCAAGTACATGCAGCCATTAACACAGGTTCCCGAGTAGGGAGTTAGGGCTCCTCTCCCTCGCAGCTCCGCGGAGGGCTTCGGCAGCCTGACGTCAGAACACTTTGGGGTGGATGCATGAGTGTGGGGGGTGATCGAATGTTTCGAGTATGTCGAGCAGCCAGGCATTTGTTTTCCACGCTATTCAGCTTCGGCGACATCTTTGGATACTACATTCGTTGTTACGTTTAGTTAAGCCGCAGGCCAGGCGTCTTGGGCGGAAATATACGCGGAGTCTGCGCAGCACAGGGTCCACATGACCCCGTAACCCCATTATAGTAGCGCACAGTAGTGTACGCCCGCCAAGGGCTGCCCACAAACCTTGCGGCTCTCAACTGCTGACGGCTGACGTTACATACAAGCGTTGCCGCAGGTACCAGGCGGGCGGCAACTCAACACACTGTACCTGATCCCTAATCTATCAATTCCTACCCGACGGCCAGCTAAAGTGTACGGTGAATTACCTCCACACACAGCTATCACCCTTGCCTTCCCGCAGTACAGCCAAGATGTCTTACTTCTTCTCGACACCCCTGGACATCGACATACGCTTGGAGGACTCGGACGATGACAGGAAGATGATAGATGTGAAGCTGGATAAGAACAGGAGGGAGAAGGTCCCACTATATATGGATGGAGAGTCTGTAAAAGGAGCAGTGACTATCCGGCCGAAGGATGGCAAGAGGTTGGAGCACACAGGCATCAAGGTGCAGTTTATTGGGACGATAGGTTGGGCAGGCTCACAGCCCCTGCTATGATCTCGCTTCAAAGATGCTGACTCTCTGCCAAATGCTATCCTACAGAGATGTTTTTCGACCGGGGAAATCACTATGAGTTTCTTTCACTTGGCCAGGAGCTAGCCGCCCCTGGAGACCTGCAGCACCCCCAGACCTTCGACTTTGAGTTTAAGAATGTGGAAAAGCAGTATGAGTCCTATAATGGTATCAACGTCAAGCTACGGTACTTTGTGCGTGTCACAGTCTCCCGCCGCATGGCTGATGTTGTGCGGGAAAAGGACATCTGGGTATACTCTTACCGCATTCCACCAGAGACAAATAGCTCTATCAAGATGGATGTTGGTATCGAAGATTGTTTGCATATTGAGTTTGAATACTCAAAATCGAAATACCACCTCAAAGACGTCATCGTTGGGCGTATCTACTTCCTCCTGGTCCGACTCAAAATTAAACACATGGAGCTGTCAATTATCCGACGAGAGACCACCGGCACAGCACCAAATCAATACAACGAGAGCGAGACCCTAGTACGGTTCGAGGTTTGTCAAATTGATGCTCCAAGTCCTCATATTGGATGTCCTGTCGCTAGCTATCAGGTTTATAATTACTAACAATGCATGCACCCATCTCGCAGATCATGGACGGCTCGCCATCACGAGGTATGTATCTGAGAGCTCCTTATCCCAGCACCAACTTTATCTATGGCGATCTATACATATTTTGCTCAATCGTATTATGTTTCTAATATTGTGTGTCACACAGGCGAAACAATTCCAATTCGGTTGTTTCTGGGCGGTTTTGATCTTACCCCCACGTTTCGTGAGGTTAATAAAAAGTACTCAACTCGATATTACTTGAGCCTGGTATTGATCGATGAAGGTATGTTCATCTTGTTCTAATGCGCATTTCTTTTTACTCCCGTCTTTTTTTTCCTTGAATTGTTCGAGAGCTCCCCTGCTTTTGCCAGATGGCATGCAAGGGTTGCGAACCCCCACACTCCACATCATCGAAATTTGTGTGTGTGTGGGGGGAATGTTCCGATTCCAAGGATATCCTCGGTGCTTGACGTCGCCTTTACCCCCTGGTATCTCTCAGCCGTTAAAATCTGTTGAGTTCTTGAAAACGGCAGTCGTGAGAAAATCGTACTTTGCCAGTACAGTGAAAAAGGGAAGCTGACAAGGTTACTGTTACACACTACAGATGCCAGGCGATACTTCAAACAGTCTGAAATTGTGCTGTACCGCCAGGCCCCATAGGTTGACGGCCTGGATGCGGTCGGTCAATTGCAGCCCCCAAATTTGAAGATGTTGTTGGGACCCGCAACACCGGTTGAAGTGGAAAGGAGGCAGATTGTCTAAGGGTATCGCCGCCTTTGTCGTTTATAGTGTTTAATGAGACTGCGGGATTTGCATTTGGGGTTTACATCTGTTAAACCACCAAACAAATAGGAAAAACTTCCCAGATACCATATGCGTTGTTCTTCATTCTGCGTTGTCGTTTAGGTACTGCTTTATTGCCTCCTTGCTGCAACTTACACACTATGCACATTTACCTACCATATGGTCTAAAGTAGTCTGTACATGTATAATGGAAGGGGGGAGAAGGGCCGAGGAGGAGCCAGCTAAGCAACTATACAGTACCCGCCCATGTAATGTGACTGAAACATAATGGCAGTCACTAGCCTGCCTGGCACCCATCTGCGTTCACAATAAGCATTCCATTCTCGCCTCTTCATGCACAATCTATCTTGCCAACTCTTCTGTGGTGCGTATAGATTAGCGTGAGTACCGCTCATTACCTCTTTGATACATCTGTTGCGGATCACCATCAAGTTGATATTAATAGTACCAGACATGATACTGAACGAACGAATGGATAACACACTGCAGTAGTCTTTGGGACAAAATACCTATCACACATTGCAGATTTTGTCGAACTATCTGTTTCATATCTCTTTTACATGTCTTGTCTATTTTACCTCTGTATCGCAGCTCCATTGCCTTATTTAGTCCCGTCGTTTTGTCGCCTAATCTGCCTTCTTTGTCTGTAGTGCTACGTATTTGTATTTGCTTTTGTTGTTAAAAGCAGGTGATTTGCAACCCATGACCTTTGATCACGCTATCGTGGCCTCTCTATCCAGTTATTCATCAATCCGGCGACACAATCACTGGCCAAGGGCGTCACTTCACAGTGCCCTCCCCCCTTTCCAAATTTGAACTTCTATATGTACTGTACTTCACCTATGTGCAACGTAGCCAGGTCATGAATATGTATGCGGTTGGCAGATAATCCCTTAATCCCCCGATCCCTCCCCCCACGCACTTATTGCGAAAGAAGAAAACATATATACAGAATAGGAAGTGAAAAAAAGTAAAAAGGACTCTTTGTTCTTGTCGACCCTTCGTGTAGGTACAGTATGGAAAAGTACGTGACGTGACTCAAGCAGGTAAAGAGGCTCAAACATTATAGAATAAAATTTTATAGCTTTGTATCGGTACAGACGATGTATGGATGTGTAATCGCAGTTTGAACGGGGGTCAATATCACATCTCCAGAGAATAAATATATATATATATAAAAGAGGAGTGAAAACTTATGTAATTCCTTCATTAATGATAAACCTTTGCGGTAAATTATGAGTGGCGCCGAGAACTACAAGATGGAAATTGGGGTCTCCGTTCTTCGCCTCTCGTTTTCTATTGAGCTAGTCTGGTTGGCACTATTGAGCAGTCGTCAGTCGTCCGCGATGGAAAGCCCGAATCTTGAATTTCCTGAAACCGTGAACCCTACAAAAAAGCAACACAACACAACTGCAGCCATAACCTTGTAGGTAAATTATCCTCAACTAGCGATCTGACCGGCAATAACCATACCAATGCCCACCAAATCCCCCGGGTCTCCGCGGGAGCGGAGAACAAGGTAAAGCGCAGATTACATTTGTTGATAATGGATGGGGGTCAAACTGTCAAAACTAAAGAGGAAGTTTAATCACCTGTACCACCCCTCCTATCGATCCGGCTGATCCCATGACCGGCCATGTGAATGAATGACTAAATGCGGTATTGATGTAAAACGGAAAAGTGTTATATCCATCTTGCGGTTGTCATGATCACATCAGATTCCTTCGACTTTTCTTTTTCTTCCATGGAAAAGGAAATCTACGTAGTCCCTGCTCAAAATCAATGCACGTATTGGATAAAGATAGGTACTTATATGCACAAATCGCTAAATGTATGCAAGTCCCCGTAGATCCGGTACTATCGAAATGCGGGGACGAATAGAAATTAACTTGTCCGTAGGGGCGAGGGCCCGGGAGCATCCTTATAGCCGAGATCACGCGTGGCACGTCACATTCATCTCACGAAGAGTTAGCCTGTGATGTTCAATCGATCAATCAGAGCATTCCGTCGCCGTTATTACAAAGTAGCTGGTGCCAGAGAGCAATCAAGCAGGCAAGCAGGCAAGCAGTCTTATTCCCGATTCCTTGTAGGTAGATAGAGTGTAGATATGTACTCTGTATACGTGTATGTCATGTGGTCAAAAAGGTGTCCCGGCCGCGGCATTGCATGAGCATTAAGTACTTTATTTTTTCCCAGCCAAGGGGTATAATAATAAATGAAAAAAAAAAAAGTATACTGCTACAGTTGGAGCTCAGATTGGTTTGAGCTAGGCTACAAAATTGAAAAAGTTTAAAGAAGATCCCACCTCGGCAAGACTGGTAAAAAGATGACAGTCAATAGACTCCCCAAGTGATCTGACGCAGGCATTAGGCCTTGCCTCCCGGTTCCCCGAAACGCCACTAGGATATATGCAAAATCAGTGAACGCCATGCCATGGTAAATGAAAGCACTATCGACAACCACAGAGGCAATACCAGCAAAATCCCCAAGAACCCCTCGAAAGCGGATACGTATTTATTGGCGAAATTGACCCACTCCCCGTTGTCCAAGAGCACCTCTGGGCCCCGAATCCACCTTGGCCCCTGTGTACCCCAGAGATGGTTAAGTGTTTATTGCGTAAGACTCACAGGTGCATCGATCTTGTGGTACGATCGGTTGAACTGCACGGTTATAACGTTAGATTTCAGTCATGTTGTTTTGAGGCATTCTCGTTAAAATGCCTCATCAATCCTGGAGCAATGTTTAATGCCATCTCTCTCTTCTGTCATTGCTTTCCTTTCCTTCTTCTGTCTACCTGTTAGGCAGTTGTCCACTCCTCCTCCTCGTATCCACTCACTCCTTTACTTCCTATCCATGACCACCATATCCTTGTAAGGCTTGAGTTCACAGGTAAAACAACAAGGCCTGATGATATCCATCGCGGGTCCTCATGGGGATATTCGGACGGGCTCCAGGAGTGACAGCTCATCGGATATGGGAAAATCACTGGGAGCTGTTGGTGACGGCGACAGCATTCCCCTAGGCCTATGAGTTCTTTGGTGACGTTTCATCTGGTCTAGATGTCACTTATAAGTATGTTAAGAAGCAACCATACAAGGACAATACAAGGACCACGTCATGCGGCTCCATATTAGACTTAGGGAAGATGTCTAGCTCTATACAAAGGGTAGGGACTCTTACCAATTCTGTGAAAAGATTTGTCACAGCCAGGATATCCACAGCGGTGTTGCCCAACTGGGTTATGTGTTTTTTATGTTTTGACAAGTTCGACGACCTAAATTGCGGATTGTCTTAGAGTGGAACCCATGAAAGCCGGTTAGGATGAATAGGAGAAGACAAACGGGGGTAACATTTCCAAAGGGTCACAGACACATCATCATGTACATCAACATACGCAAAGGCAAGGATGTAAAGGGGAAGAGATAGTAACTTACTCTGAGAATCTCTTATCGCATCCCGGAAAATCGCACTTGAGTGGCCTCTCCCCAGTGTGAACTCTTCTATGCATCGTCATGGCCGAGCCTTGTGCGAACTCTTTGCCACATATCTTAACGCAAAACCCGATTTAGAATTCTCCAATAATCAGCAGCTTTGAGTTTCTTACATCACATTTATATGGTTTTTCACCCGTATGCGTTCGTATGTGTTGCTGTAGAGCCTGAGGCGCTGAAAATTCCTTCTCACAGTGCGGGCAGCGGCAGCTCTTGACTATAGTGGCCGGTTGAGCGTTAGTCATCACATCTAGCCACTCTGAATACTAACAGCCTGTATGGGTTTGCATATGTCTTTCAACCTGTACAATATAACAGGTTATGAATCAGTATCTATTACCTAAAGGAGTAGATCTACGTAGGAGAATTCGAAGTTGAAGATGTACCTTCCCTTTCTGACTAAACTGTTTGTCTCTCCGCGTACATCCAGCCCATAGGCAGAAATACCCCGTTTTCTTCTTCAAGACTGCCAATGTGGTCGTCTTTTGCATGCTGTTGCAAACTATCTGTCGTTGTGAATTGTCTACCACATACTTCACCCCCTTCAAATTCACACCATTGGCATACCAGGTCTTGCTCTAGAGCGGTACAGAAGGTGATTTAGATGAAGGTGAAAATGCAGGTTGTTCTGATAGTGCTGGCACAAAATGGGCTGTCTGTAAATGTGTAGTGAGCCCATCAGGACCGTCGGCTGTCACTCCACATGCCTCCCATTGACATAGTAGGCCACCAATGGATGGTTGTGCAGCATGCACAGTAGTCAGGTGATGGGACAAGTCCTCAGAGTTGCTTAAAGTGGCATTGCAGCCTTGCCACAGCATACATGACCGTTACCCTGAATTGAGTGCGATGTGTGATATGTTTTGACGTGATCAACTAATTGATCGATATCCTCTTCTGCTTCACCACACGCCTCCCATTGGCATGTAAACCCATCTTGTGGTGGAATATGTGCTATGTGTGCTTGGAGTACGTGATCATCAAGGAATAAGTATCAATAAACCCCATTTGACAAGAGGGTCCCAGTGGCATAGGTAGTCAAACTGATTCTCCATTATTGGAGAAGCGAGATGAGAATGTGAAAGGTGGTCTTGATCGAATACGGTTGATGACCTTGTGGAAGGAGTTGTTTGGGTTGAAGTCTGGATAGCGAGTAGCGTTTCTTCCCTGCGCCGCTTTCGGGGACGATCTCTCTGGATAGTGAGTGGTGTTCTTCCCTGCGCCCGCTTTCGGGGACGATCTCGAAGTGAATATTGATCCTCTAATGTTGGCAGAGGAAAATGGAAATGAGGTAGGGGATCATAACCCATTGGCAAGTCATGATCAATGGATATTATGTCTTGTGTGGTTCCGGCCAAAAAGTTTAGAGGTGCCTTGCGTGGGGAAACATGATGAGAAAGGGGTAGATCGCAGTTCGGACTGTAGCAAACAGGGCCATGTGAATATGTACAGTCCACTTTCTCAACCCCGGTGCATACTTCATTGCATGGTTTGCAGCCAGCACAGTCCTTGATTACGCAGTCCGTCTCCTTACACGTAACCTCCTTATATCGTAAGCAATCCTCACAATCATCATCCAGATCATTCACAATGCAATCCCATTGCATTTGACGACACTGCATGCATCATTGCATCCCTCTTCACATCCATCTGCACACTTTTCATCGCAATCCTCTGCATCGCAATACATGCTGTGCACTGACGCAGTTTCGGACTTCTCCCGATATCCATGGAGTGATAACTGCGATAAGGAGGCCTTTGGGTCGGCCACTCCGGGGTATAGGAACGTCATAGGAGGGGGTGATCGTTCAAAAGATATGTGCTGATCCGCATGATTTTGAGACGGGAGCGACCAGATATCGTCCAAGGCCAGTAGTAGGTTACACTCACCCTTCGCTTGATATTGTTCATATTGCCTTGGTTGATGGAGTGAACGTCGGTGCATATCGGTGTTGACGGAAGGGTTCATGCTTGCTCAAGCTTGCAAGAGGGTACTGAACTTAAAAGCCTTTCCCCACGCTGGTAACGTTTGGTTCTTGGTGATTCACTGCTAGCTTTGCTGAAGAAACCCGAGGGTGAACGAATGACAGGGCCAATTAACTAACGTAAATCTTTTGTCGACGGGAATTCACAGCGTAAGGTGGCGGCACCTCCAGAGTGTAGTAAAGGAATACAAGAGATCTTGGGTATAAGGAAAAGAAATGAAGGTGCCTGACTGCAGCAGAGTGTCGCGTGGAGTGAAATGGTCCTGGAGCAGCGCATGTATCTGTGACCATACGGCGGCAACAATCAAACAGACGACTTAAGCCTTGCTTCCGAATCTCTGACCTGGGTGTAACTACCTTAACAAACAATACATCAAAGACTAGAACTTCGGAGTGTGATTTCCGACCGATTGTGCAGTGATTTTCTATACAATGTGGGTTGTTTAGATAGTTTCCCCCCCCCGTAAGGCTGGTAGAGGAAGGGGACCCGGGGGGGGGTGGGGGTTGAGGGGAGTATGAAGTGCCCAGCGAGGGAGGATTTTGGCACTTACAAGGGATGGCTTACTTACAGTATGATGCTTGTAAGCGAGGGAACTATACGCAGATTGATATATACTCAATAGTATGGGGGATGGGCTGCAATATAGTGAGGGCTCTAAAGGGCTTTGTGGGATGCAAATTTGCAAGTATCTGTGCCTGTGTGGCCTGTGTGGGATGTGCTGTAGTTTGCTAGGTTGACTGACACCCGGGGGGTTAGTTGCGTAGTTACGGTACTTGGGCAGCAGTAGTGCCACCGGGTGAGTAAGGAGCAAGCGAATGGATTGGTTATTGCATGGCAATACAATAATATATTGTAGATAGAGGTACCACGAGTTTGTAACCTCAACGCAGTGGCAGTATCACAGCTTTTGTATTTGTTTCTCACCGGACGTCAACGGGCAGCGTGCATCGTCGTCGAGGATCCTCATGACAACCAGGGACAAGGTACTCTTGGCACGGGTCCCTATATATATGTGCAAAGCATCCCTTACATAACGCTCGGCTAGAGAGACAGCCTTCCCCAGTATCCTGTCCTCGCCATGGGAAACATCTGTGGTAAAGCTTCTGATCCCGACACACCTTCTGCAGGCCGACGGCTCGGCTCTGGCCCCACGACCACGGGTGCCTCTAGTACATATGGCGGCGCACTAAACCAAAATCCCACCGCTCCCATTCCAACAGCACACAAGAAGTCGAGCTCGAAGCCGAAGGTGACAGGCCCCGGGAGAACTGTAGGGGAATCGGTATCTAGTGGTGGAGAAGATAGTGTGAGAGATGCACGGGAAGCTGCAGCAAGAGCAGCAGAGGTAGGTTACATTTCTGTAGAGTCTGGCTACTTCTGTGATCTGGGTAACTTGTTCCAAGTTTCTAACTGGATTGTAATTTCACTTAGGCTCGTGAGCAAGCTGCTAAAGCAGCTGGCAAGGGCGCTCTGAGCTCGAAGCTGGACGTACAAAAGCGCCAGACGAGGAACCAGCAGATTCAAGAACTCTCCCAACAGAAGAAAATAGACAATAATGAAGCAATAGCTTGGAATTAATAGAAGGTAGCTGTTGGAAGTGAAATGCTTTTTGTATAATGAGCAAAGCTTTTGGAATTCTGATGCTGCTTTCATTGGAGCCGTTTTGGTGATTTTCTCCTATGGACTACAGTCCCACATGTATATTTACGAAGGTACTCTAGAGAACTATGAGGTTTTCATCATCCAAGCATTTTTACAGTGCCATATAAGATATAGTTGAGAGATCTTTAAGGACAATTCTTCTTGATATCTATAGTATAATCCAACGTTCTCCTAGCGAAACGTTCCGTCCTCCACATCTAAATAACGCTGTACCTCGAGCTTGCTGGGGCCCTATTCTCACTATCCACAGCAGCAGCGGTACCTTCAGCCAATAGACGCCTCAGTTCCCGCATAGCATTAGTAACAACCAATTCTGTATCGCCTTCGACCAATATGTATAATTTGGGATCCTGTCCAGCTGTAGGTACTTTTCCTGGAGGGTAGAAGGTACCCTTGGTTGTGATAGATGTACCTGTAGCTTCCAATACTTTGGCAATGTTTGTACGGTTTGTAACAGCCCATCTTGCTTTCTCTAATCAAGGCCATGCAAGGTTAGTAAGCCGTCCAATTATTGGGGGAATGGGTATACTCACGGGGATAGTCATTAATTTCTAGTGTTGCATGGAAGGCCCCGGCATCAGGTCCTTTATTATCTATCGGGACTCCAGAGCGTAGTTCACCACTCTTGTTCAAACGGTTATTAATTGTCATAGTAGCCTTCCTCACCCGATCCAAAACATCTTGGTTCACAGGTGCTGTGCCGCGCTTGTGTACCACGATAGGCGCATCTGCTGCTGGACCCGTAGGAATCTTCACTAGTGGTCTTGGTGGCAATCCAGCAGGAAGTTCAGTAGCCACAGTCTCGTTCGTAGTGGCCTCCTCCTCAGGCTCAGCTTCGCCGCCTTCTTCGCCATACTGTTTGCGCTCTCTGCGGCGGGCCAAATCACGTTCTTGATCCAAGCGTTCAAGACCCTTTCCACCAAAGCCTGAAGCATGTGCCTTCTCCTTCCCAGATTTGACCTTCTCGTTGAATTCTGAAAATAAAGTTAATTTGTACTTCTGAGGAAATTTATAGTGCAGGAGGGTACTTTACCATCCACCAGCTTCTGTATATCATCGGGAATCTTCTGCCCACTAAGTTTTAATGCCTTAGAAATATCCACAGCATAACGACCCTGTTCTTGAGTAACAAATGTGACAGCTGTACCAGTGTTACCAGCACGCCCTGTTCGACCAACCCTGTGAACGTAATCCTCCATATGGTTCGGGGAATCATAATTCACTACCAACTTCAGTTGTTTGACGTCCAAGCCACGAGCAGCAACCGAAGTTGCAACAAGGACAGGGACAACACCAGCCTTAAAGTCAGAGATAGTGGAATCTCTGTCAATTTGATCCTTTCCACCATGGATTGACATGCATGGGTACCCTCTCCGCATGAGGTCCCTGAGTAAGCTATCGGCTGATTCCTGGCGGTCGACAAATATAAGCGTCCGAGCATCCTCGTCTTTGTCGTATAAGTCACCAAGGAGTTCTAAAAGCCGGCGGAATTTATCATCATCATTGCGAATCTCGACAATTTGATTCACCTCTGGTGCTACCACACTACGTGCCCCTACCACTATCTCTACTGGACGCTGTAAAATTTTCCGTGCAAGTGCTTCCATCTATTCACATGAATAAACCGTTCATCATAGCAATTGTGGGGATGAGGCTACGCACCTGACGGGGGAACGTCGCTGAGAATAACACGGTTTGGCGATCCGGTCGTACATTTCCTATAATTTTCATCACCTGCGGCTCGAAACCCATGTCGAACATTCGATCTGCTTCGTCAAGCACAACGTATGTTACTCTTTTCAAATTCGTAACGCGGCCCGAGTTTGCCGCCAGTAAGTCGATCATGCGGCCAGGTGTACACACGATAATCTCTGCTCCTCGTTTAAGGTCGGCTATCTGGTCTTTAATAGGTGAACCACCGTAGGCACATACAGCCTATTCATTTCTGTTAGAATTATAACATGAACGGGATATAGAAGACATACTCTAAGATTTAGTGCCTTCAGAAATGGCTTGCATTCCTTATGAATTTGCACAGCAAGTTCTCTTGTTGGCGTCATGATTAGACTTATTGGACCTTCGAGTGGCTCAAGGGGCCGTTGATCCTTAATATGCCGAAACATGGGCAATAAAAAGGCGATTGTCTTTCCAGAACCTGTCTTGGCAACACCGATTACATTCCTTCCAGACATGACTGCGGGAATCGCCTGTGCCTGAATAGATGTTGGCTTTTCGTATCCAAGGCTCTGGATAACATCCAGTGTTTGAGCTGGAATACCACATTGGCTCCATTTTTGGACTGGTTTAGGGCAGTCTTGTCCCTGTAATGTTATTAGAGGCAGACCTAAAATGAAGTGAGGTGTTGCTTACCCTGATTTTGATTCCATCTAGCTCTAGCCGTAGATCATCTACCTCCTCCTCTGTCATATCAGCTAATTCTGCAGGCTCTACGTAAAAATTCTTCCGAAATGAATCGTATTTGATTTTAGAGTGATTGACGGTGGGAAGTTCTTTTTTCTTCTTCAATTTAGCTGCCATTGCCAGAATGTCATCAGGGTCAGCTTCAGTGGAAATCAATTCTATTTCTTCATTCCCAAACAGGGCTTCTTCTTTGGAAGGCACCTCATCCATCTGATCAGCTGTCGTTTCTACTTCCATAGCATCCCCGATACCCATCATAAAGGCGTCTAGCGGGTCTGGTTCCTCGTCTTCCGCTTCTGCCGTTTCGAGGACTACTTTCGGGACTGACTTCGTTTCCTCAACCCGTGTAGTTGGATCCTCCCAATTTTGCTGGCGCTCTGCACGTTGTGCAGCTGCGGCTCGGGCAGCAGCCGCGGATTCCTCTTCGGTTCCTTCCTGCATCACAGTGTCATCATCATCATCCAACTCTGCGTCTGTTCCATCCATTGTGGCATCTTCAGGGGCTGGTGAAGGCAAACGCTCAAGTTTCTTGCGAGTAGCCTGTTCATCGTCGAAATTTAATGTACGTTTGTTTCCTTTCTCCGGAGCCGCTTTTTTAGCTCCGAACCCAAAAGTTGAGACTGGGCGGGCGGTAGGCAAAGCCGATCCTGTAGTTTGCGCTGCGAGACAGTCAGTGACCCGAAAGCCGTGTACATTTACTAATCTTATTACTCACCTAAAGCAGGGCTGATAGTGGCTGCGACTATTTTGTCAGCTTTAGGACGGGCAGCGGAAGAGATAAGTGCTGACGTTGTAGATTTAGGTGGGGTATCCATTGGGGACTTAGACTGAATGCTAGCAACAGTCACCTTGGGGGCAATCTCTACTGCTACTGGCCTGTCCAACGCAGAAAACAAAGCTGCTGGGGTTGCAGCCTTTTTCTTCGCTTCCTCTTCTTCTGCTCTCTTCCTCTTCCATGCTTCTAGGCGCTCTTTCCGCTGCCGTATTTTCTCCTCTTCCGTCATTGGGGCAGGTGCCGGTGACTGACTCTTAGTATTGATGCAACAGCTGGTTGAAAGACTTGTTCGTACCTCCTGTTTACTATCTCTGCGATCTTTGTCCTCAGGTTTTCGACTATCACGGCCCTTGTCCCTCGTACTCTCGCGCTCCCTATCCCTATCTCTGCGCCCATCCTTCTCCCTTTCTCGAGAGCGATCTCTAGAGCGGTTCCTCCGGTCCCGGTCCCGGTCAATACCGCGGTCTCTGTCTCCTCTATCTCGAGATCTAGGTCTCTCTCTTGGTCTGCTTCTATCCCGCTCCCTATCCCATGAATCGTAGTAGTCGTCTCGCCTCCGATCTGCTGGGCTGCGGTCACGGCGTCTGTAGTAGCGGTCGTCTCTCCTCTAATATATAAGCTTGGGTTAGTCGCAATCTACATTGTAATACTCTGTTGGTAAATTCTGATAGTAAGGGCCTACATCTCTGCTCCTACTACGGCTACCCCTTCTCCCAGTCCGCCCTTCGTATCGATCATCTCTTCGCCGCTTCACATAGCCGTCATCCCGATCACGGGGTGATGGGGAACGAGAAAACCGAGCCATTGGAGATGGTAGAGAGAACAGGATATATTGTTGAGATTTCCGGTATTTGGCGCTGGAAATATTCCTCTGGTAAGTTAGGAAGAGGCGTTGTGGCGAATAATTACTTGTGAGATAGCTAAGAGTTGGCTTAGTCATCTGATTGCCAAGCCCGACCAAGATTCTTGCTACAAAAGAGTTCGTCCACCGCTTTGCGGCTCTTTTTCCTTTCCTCTTCATGTCTTAACTAGGCACCCATTAGAGTCTCGGATCAAACGATTTCCTTCAGTGTTTGTTCAGAAGTCTACGGACTGCTCCAGCGTGCTCACGGTGTCCTTAGAGGAGAAAACACTTCCCATGAAACTTGCTCTTGCAAGCCAATGTTTTGGTTTCTGTAATGCGGGCACAGGTAGAAAGGGAAGTGTGAAATTTTGATGCCAAAGCGATTTTATTAGCAATCCGTTTCACCCTCTTCGTCCGAGGGGCTTGTGCTAACCAGACTACCCTCTTCGTACATATTCAATTTCATAGGGATATCTGTTGAAGATAGAGGTGTAGGGCACTAGTTGAAACCTCTGACACTCATATCACACCACCAATATGGCCAGCCCCATAAGACGCCGAATTTACTAGGCTAATCATTCGTGCCGAACTCATCTTTGTTTTGTTTCTTTCAGCATCGCCCCACCCTCCTCTTTGCGTCGTTGAGAGATCTTCAGTTGCAAGAGTGACTCGGACGGGCAACAAACGCTCTTTGCATCTTTCCCTCTCCGCTTATAGAATTCCGCGCAGCATTCATATAGAGCGTTTATAAGGTGAGAGCATTTGCTTTCATTATATTGATTTTTTGAGAGACAGTCTACGCTGTCGATATCAGCACACCGCATTAACTTAAGCGAATCAGAAAGCATTTACTTGCCCTGAATTGCGCACTTTCATGATAATTCCCGTCAGCATTCATTTAGGTTTCACACAGCAGGCAGATCATACTCACTGCTCTAGGAAGACAAGGAGGATCCGCCTTTAATGCTTCCTCTAGGCTCTATGCATATATGGCCAGTACTTAGTTTAGTGAAAACAAATTCGAGGGTTTTGGTTCAGGGTAATTGGAAGTGACTGCAATGCTTTCATGAATATGATTGGGAATGCCATACCATTATGAATGATAGGATTTTGATGTATATATCTGCTGGTCTTTTCGAGTTGCTAGTTTTGAATCGTTTGCTAATGTAAAGAAGGAAGTATGCGGTTAGAGCTCGAGAGAACTGGGAAAACCTTTGTGGACTTCTTCGCTTTGAAAAATCAGTAAATCGTACGCTAACTTACAGTTTCGAGCTGCACCTGGAATGTTGTGATACTGTCTATTTTAGAGCGGTCGATAGGCTTCGAATTCAGATTGAGGTCACTTGCTGCATTTTCGAATAATCTTGTTAATCTCGCGCTTTCGATGGCTATTACATAAGGACCGGATCATCTTAAGCTGTTGACTAAACGCCAAGCTTTGAGGTCCTCGCGTGAAGTTTGGGTGTCACGTTAAGCTAGCCTCCAGGCAAACTTCACCTTCGTTCCCTCTCCTTCACCTCAACCCAGACGTACAAACTTCCCCACCTCCTTACAATAGTATCAACACCCACCTCAACTTTGTGCTCGATCTCTCCTTCGAATCTCAACATGTCGGATAATGAATCTAGCTCACAACCACCCAAACCTGAAGACCAGCCCGAACATCTCAACATTAAGGTCACAGACGGTAATAATGAGGTCTTTTTCAAGATCAAGCGAACTACGCAACTCAAGAAGTTGATGGATGCATTTTGTGAAAGAAGTGGCAAGACGCAATCAAGTGTACGATTTCTGTATGATGGGTCAAGAGTGATGGGTACAGACAGCCCTGTAAATGTAAGCTTTTCATCTGTGTTTGGCACCTCTTGCATGCAAACTCTCTTCCTGTCTTGTGCCACAACATATACTAATGATACCAACCTTTATAGTTGGAGATGCAGGATGGTGATACTCTTGAGGTTCACCAGGAGCAAATCGGTGGCTACAGTTCCTAAGATCTCAACTCTCGATCCACATCTTCTTTAACCAGCACTGTTGTTATCTGGCTTTTTTTGCAGCTATCCAAATAATACGACAAGCCTCTCCCTCAACACCGTGTCAGTCACGTAACACTATTACCTCGAGTTTCGGCATTGATGCTTCATACCTCCTATATGACACTCGTCCAGGCTCGAACTTTGGGTGGTTAGCACTTCTGATGGGCATAATTTGGTAGCTAGCGCAGTTTCAGAGGGGTAATGGGAAATATAGCAATGTATCTTTCACAATCTCAATTGTTCCAGTTTCTATTATGATTTGTAAGTGTTGAGGTAGCCTGGTTTGTTGAGGTTATATCTGAATTGTTGTGTTGTACAATCGCTTTCTAGATCAACAGATTTTAGTCTGCAGATCCAGAATACAAGTACTCCTTTCGACTGAGCTACGTTTACTTCAATTCATCTGGTGGCTTTTTTTCTCGGTTTCTTGTTGGTGCTCTAACTGTTTTCGTGCCCAGACCGAACCACATGGTGGTACCGGTAGTCTGGTCGGTGGATTGCTCGTGTTGCATTTGGAACCTGCTTATTCAGCGGCTTGGTGTACTACAAATTACATAGAGGGCAGCTTCCCAAAGCTTACTAAGGCAATGCCTGCCAAACCTCTTCCAGCTAAAAATAAATCCTTGACATTTTGACATAACTGAGAGAAGTAGGACTCCAAAAAGAAAACTTTGGTATCCACTATGTCTCTCCAGGCAGCTGCGCATGCAAGTTCTTTTCACTTTTCTCCATATGTTTTTCCGGATAAGAGTTATGTATACTAACGTGGCGTATTATAGTACCTTGCGGACTCATCGCCTGCTATATGCCGCCTTGAGATCGAGCCTCATTTCTCCAATCTGAAGCCCAAAGAGAAGCTATACGCTCATTACATTTCCAAAGCCGCATTCTTTGGCACCCGAGTAACAATGAGACAAATCTCTCCAGAGAGTGAGACTATATTTGATCTTATTATGAGTCAATACAAGGCAGTAGGTGGAGACTGGAAGAAGCTTGGTGCGGAGACGGGAGTTAGTGAAGAAGCAGTGCAGCTATGGCTGGAGTATGCCGCTTGTCTCTTGGGAAATTCGGGAAACTATAAGGTAAGTGATATTTGCCCATGAGGCTGTAAATGTAGGATAGGGTAGTAAGGGTTAAGGCTTACTCTGAGACGAACAGAGCTTTGGGGATTTGAAATTTATACCTAGAATCTCGAAGGAAGATTTGGAAACGCTTGCGTCATACACAGAAGAGACAAAGGCTCTTTATAATGCTATTGAAGAGCCACTGTACTCTATAGTCCCAGATGAACAAAACTTACTCGGCTTTCCGGATGCAGGTCACATGAGCACCTACTATCCAGATTCTCCCAGTATTACCAAACCAGAAATTGAGGCTATACAGGCCTTTATGATAGAGAAGAACCTGCTTCCAGAAAATACCCGTCTGAAGAAGATTGACAATAATGTGACTATCGAGTACCAACTTTTGAAGGCTTCTGCCTCAACATGTCCACAGTCTGCGGACGAAATTACGGAATATACTTTGCCCGAGGGCAAGACCCTTGAAGGAAGAAAACTGAAGATTGTATATGGTGATTATAGCAAGGAAATGAGAGCTATATCCGATAATCTAGACAGGGCAGTGGAATACGCAGCAAATGATACCCAACGTAACATGCTTGAGGAATACAGGCGCTCCTTCTGTGTGGGCAGTTTGGAAGCCCATAAAGAAAGCCAAAAATACTGGGTCAAAGATATTGGCCCAAAGGTTGAGGTTAACTTGGGTTTTATCGAGACTTACAGAGATCCTGCTGGGGTAAGAGGTGAATGGGAAGGTTTTGTGGCAATGGTGAATGAAGAGAGAACAAAGGCATTTGGGGAGTTGGTCAAGAAGGCAGAAGTGTTTATCCCAAGGCTTCCATGGGGCAACGATTTCGAGAAAGATAAATTCCTGAAGCCTGATTTTACAAGTCTTGAAGGTAAATGAAATAACCTGCTTTGAGTTATTGAGTGCTAAAAATACCATAGTTTTGACTTTTGCTGGCAGTGGGATTCCGCGGGTATAAATATTCCTAACGTAAGTTCCAGCAAAATATTTAGAATTTTTTTTTTGATACTTATTGGCTGGTTCTAGTACGATGACATACGGCAAACGATTGGATTCAAGAACGTTTCCCTCGGAAATGTTCTCTCAGCTAAAGCTCCAAACGAGAAGATTACGTTCATTCAAGAAAAGGATCTCGCACTTTATGAAAAACTTCGAGGCCCAGCCTTTGAGGTTCAAGTAGGACTACATGAGCTTCTCGGACATGGTACTGGAAAACTTTTAAGCGAGCTCACCCCTGGGAATTACAATTTCGATATCAGCAACCCACCAATAAATCCATTGACAAAGGAGAAGGTCACCACATGGTACAAGCCAGGTCAGACTTGGGGTAGTGTGTTTGGTGGCGTGGCCGCAAGCTATGAAGAGTGTAGGCATCTGTCCTCGTATTTAATTTAAGGTTACTAATTTTGCTCTAGGCAGAGCGGAATGTGTCGCAATGTACCTTGGAGGAGACGCAGATATTCTTGAGATCTTTGGGTTCGGGGAACACAGTCATATCAAAGGGGAAGATGGTGCGTATGCTTTATATTCTCTTGTGAGACAGCTCTGACGTTACCCCAGTCTTATATATCGAATACCTGTCTATGGCGAGAGCGGGTCTCCTTGCGCTTGAACAATGGGATCCTAAATCAAAGGCATGTTCATCGATCTACTTTCCAACCATACCAACCAGCCTAACCTCCTAAACCACAGAAATGGGGTCAAGCACATATGCAAGCTCGTTTCTCGATCTTGAAATGCTTCCTAGAAGTTGGTGACGGGTTTGTCAAGCTGACATCCACCAAACCCGACCATGATGATCTCGCCATTGATCTTGACCGGAACAAGATTGAGTCTTATGGGAAACCTGCAGTTGGACTATACCTACAGAAGCTGAGCATCTACAAGTCCATTGCAGATGTCGACGCAGGAACAAAGTTGTACGCTGAGATGACTGCGGTGGGGGAGGAAATGGCGGCATATAGAGATATTGTTTTGAGGAAGAAACAGCCTAGGAAACAGTTTGTGGAAGCAAATACGTTCTTGAAGGAGGATGGAGGGGTGGAGTTGAAGCAGTATGATGCAACATGTGAAGGCTTGATTCAGAGTTATGTGGAGAGGGAGATTTAGATTGGGAGATTTGTAGTACCTGCCTTAAAGGAATCTGGTACTTGAACAGGCTAGTCTCTGATTAGACCCTCAACGAGGAGAAGGAATCAATAAATTTGAGAGCTTAGAAGTTCTCAGCTGCATAAAATAACTACCTCGCTAAGCGCTCGATAATCATCCATGAGAAATTTACGGTCTGCTTTCGTCTAAGTTTGGTTGTACGATCCGCAGTGTGGCCTTAAGATAATTGTATTCAGGTTGGTTGTGGCCAGTGCATCGAGAGCTTTCTATCAATGTTGGTGGAGAACCCTGTTGAGGCAGAGGACAGGCAACAACAGCAGTCACCCTATCAAAATAGAACCAGCGGGTTCATGAAACGTTATATTATCGCTCTCCCATCAGGCTTTAGCAACCTATCGTGCATGAAACCTCGTTGCAGTGCTTAGCAAAGAATCCCAAGGTATCATCTCTGATTTGGGTAAGGCAATCATGTTTTTCCAATATCTCTTAACATGTGCCTCAATCCTACGTGTGCTTACCGGCGCCATAACAAAAGCAATATACATACAACCTCGTGTCCTGGATCAGGAGCCGCACAGTTGCACAGTTTTTTTTTTTTTTTTTTTTTTTTTTTCATTGCAAAAATCCGGGTCTGTACCGAGAAGCATGAGCCCTGTTGTATTCCGGATAACTGAGTTCGTTTTGGGGGCTGAAGTAGTAATATGGAGTACATCAAACGATACATCAATCTGTACTCTGGGCATTGTTAAACTGATCTGATGTAAAGGTTCTCTTGATACCACGAGAACAGGTCAGTTCTAGTAAGAATGCAATCAAAGAAAAATTTTTTCTTTTTTTTTGGGGGTGGGGGTGGTTTATACCTTGGTTACCTTTCTAAGCTATGAGGGATTTAGCAACTTAGATTCTTGTCAATATTCTTGTTAAGTTACCATGGCAACCCGACAACTTCCGATGTTACCATAGCAACCATTTGTTAGTAAATAAAAATAGCCGCACACTTATGGTTATGTACCATCAATACCTACCCCTTTTGCGCTCGCTCTCTACCTTTGAATATTTCTCAGAACACATCCAAAGTCTCACTATAGATCCTCAGGATCAAGCTCCTCTTCAAACTCCAGAGTGCGTGTTATCTCATAGCGTAAATCAAACACAAATTACCGACTATTTTGAGCGCTATCCCAAGCTGCTGCCGCTGTACGTTGTTGGCGGCACTTAACATTTAACAATCAGAGCTTGCTAAACCTCTTTTAACTTTTAGGCTATTTCTGCTTAGTAACGATAGCAATAACATTAACAAGAAAAAGCTTGCTAAATCCCTCTAGTAACTAAGTAACTGTATATGCCTGATGTTAAATATGTAATGGGTAGCATACCAGACTAATTTATTATAAACGTTTGGCTTTTTTTTTCTTTTCTTTTTGCATTAACTAAACTGGAAAATGAAAAAAAAAAAAAAAAAAAAAATCAAGTTAAACTTACCTACAATACCCCGGCGAAAGTATTTGCGACTCCCCCTTGCAAAAATATATACTTTCGCCAGGGTACTGTATGTAGCTGTCTTTTTTGCATACATCTCTCCAGGAAACCCCGTTCAGAACATTGCAAAGTCTGGCAGAGGATGGATATATGGTCATCGACCGCCAAAATCAATGATCTGCGTGCTGAAGCCTGCAGCCTAATCGATGAACATGACTCTTTAGCGTCATTAAGTGGTTGGATAATTTCTGTCGTTTACTTTGAACCTATAAAATGGCTAATTTAATTACAAACTATCCAGACTCACAAGATTTAATCGTCTTCTCTCCTCCAAAGAGAGATAGCCATGGTGGCAGGAAATATTTATAGGAGCACTAAAGCAGAGTGGCTATTGAATTAGAAATA